>CM034150.1:643445523-643530523 GCA_019776745.2 Taxus chinensis | reverse complement strand
GTTTTCATTTTCCTAAATCTTATCTTTTTAACTACACATCAAGTTATCTTTTCTTGTTACAACCTATTAACACTTTGTGTGCAACCTTTTATACTTACTAAAGATTTAAAAATCAATCTAGAACTACTACTATTTTTTTAGTAGCATGTTTGTCTAAGAATTGGGGTTATTTTCCAAACTACTAATCCATTTTTTTGCAGGGCCTCCTCTTGAAGACCGCTTTTGCATTTTTTTAATCATATTTTAATCATTTAAAAATTAAAAATAATCAAAATATTTCTATCTTGAATCTTTCTTCTTTTGCATGTTTGTTTTTTAAAACTGAAAGTTGGATTTCGTGTATGCTCTCCTCTCATGTCCTTGGACGATCTTGAGGATCAAAAGTAGGCCACTATTTTAACTTTCCATATTTAGGGGCAATTTGACATGGATATCATCACCACACACTTTTCATAGTCCTAGGGATACTCATGACCGTGGGCTTCACCTCTGCGCACATAGACACATCCCATTTCCGATGGGGTATGTAAATTATTGAAGAGATGTCATTATTGGATAAGTGCTTGCTTGTTTTAAGATCAACTTGAATGGAGGGGCTTCCACATCCCAACACCCAAGAAGTAGTAAACATCCTTGTAACACGGACTTGGGCCTCACGTACCGAAAAGTATATAGAGGACTCCTTAGAAGCCTTGTTTATCCTAGCATGGTAGCCTTTAACCGTAATCAAGCTAAATCCATAACAAAATTTTGCTCTTTTGTTCTTCAACCAATCAATCCATTCTATCAATCCTTCATCATTCTTCATCAACAAGTAAGCAATCATCAAAGGGGAAGTGTTGTCCAAGTGCATCCACATCCAAATCTAAAGAAATCAATCATTTCCAAGCACATTCATCATTAAGGAAGGAGAATTGCATGCTAGATGGTAAGTGCAGGTATTATTCCTCTTCCTTTCATCTTTTTTTGATCTGAGGTAGTTGATTTGTTGAGTTTACACGTTGCATTTGAATTGGTTTCATATTAATTTTATTTTTGCATGCTAACTAGATGTCTCATCTACATTTTTGGTTCCCATCATGGGGGATTTCCCCCCTAATTTTTTTTTAATTTTTTTTTTCTCATCATCTAATCACCAAGTTGTCCAAATTTGGTTTCATAGAAATCTAATTTACATCCATAAATTATGATTTTTTATGTTTTTGTTCTGTATTAGCGTGTTTATGACATGTAGTAGCACATTTATCCTACAACAACACTTCCGTGAAGCTCTTCTGACTCCGTGCTTGTAGGGACATCTTTCAACGCATTTTTCACCTTTTTGAGTGCATTTGTCACCCGTTTCAGTGCATTTATCCAACAATAACATGTTTATAACACTTCAACGCTTTTGTTTGACACTTAAAACCTCAAAATTTCTATTATTTTACAAAGTAATGCATTTGTGACCTGAAATGGTGCATATGACCTGGAACAGTGCAAATGTGACCTGTTTCAGTGCTTTTGTTTTTCTCTTTTGTTGCCTAAATTTTGGGAGCCATAACTTTTGACCCCACCCTCGTAATGAATCCATTTTTTTTTTCTGGAAAGGTGTTGAAGAGATATACATAATGAAAGTGTTAATTTTTATTTTTATTGTGTAATTTATTCATGGTTTTCATTTTCCTAAATCTTATCTTTTTAACTACACATCAAGTTATATTTTCTTGTTACAACCTATTAACACTTTGTGTGCAACCTTTTACACTTACTAAAGATTTAAAAATCAATCTAGAACTACTACTATTTTTTTTAGTAGCATGTTTGTCTAAGAATTGGGGTTATTTTCCAAACTACTAATCCATTTTTTTTGCAGGGCCTCCTCTTGAAGACCCCTTTTGCATTTTTTTAATCGTATTTTAATCATTTAAAAATTAAAAATAATCAAAATCTTTCTATCTTAAATCTTTCATCTTTTGCATGTTTGTTTGTTAAAATTGAAAGTTGGATTTCATGTATGCTCTCCTCTCACGTCCTTGGACGATCTTGAGGATCAAAAGTAGTCCACCATTTTAAATTTTCCATATTTAGTGGCAATGTGACATGGTATCATCACCACACACTTGTCATAGTCCTAGGGATCTCATGACCGTGGGCTTCACCTCTACGCACATAGACACATCCCATGTTCCGACGGGGTATGTAAATTATTGAAGAGATGTCATTATTGGATAAGTGCTTGCTTGTTTTAAGATCAACTTGAATTGAGGGGCTTCCACATCCCAACACCCAAGAATTATAAAACATCCTTGTAACACGGACTTGGGCCTCACGTACCGAAAAGTATATAGAGGACTTCCTTAGAAAGCCTTGTTTATCCTAGCATAGGTAGCCTTTAACCGTAATCAAGCTATAGTGTAGGGGAAGGAACCACCAAAGATTACTCACTAGCCAATCACACATAGACGTAAAGGTGGGCCAACTCAGTGAGTGCCATTGTCTTGTGTGGTATTGAAAGTGGGCTATAACTTGTATTGCACACCCACTTGACTAGATATGTTGTGTGTTGCATGTGTATTGCTTTCTTACATATCATTTTCACCAAACATTAATAAACCAATCAAACATTGATCAAACAATCAAATCAACCCCCCATCCAAACATAATAAAACCCAATCCATCCAATTACCCCAATCTTATTCCCTTTCCTAATCCATCCCATCCACATATAATCCCTCAATCTTAATCATATATTACCTATATTTTATCCATACCCCATCCTATTCCAAAATTTTATCTACACCCCCATCCTCATCATGGCTACCATCAAACTCAAATATACCACCCATCAACCTTTACCTTCCCACTTTTATTAAAACATCCCTATTACTATCCAATCCTTAAAAAACCAAATAATGACACTCACATCCTCTATCCAACAATCTCCTAAAAAATTCTAATTTCATCCCACCATCCTTAGAACCATCCAAAATATTAACCAAGAAATTCTTGACCTCCAATCACACCTTAACCAAACATCTTCTTAGCCATCCTCACTCGCATCCACTTATGATAGTGAGGACCTTATTAACATCAAACAAGATGATCCCTCATCTACAAAAAAAAATCACACCTAATCCTAAATCCACATCATCCAACATCCCTAGCCATCCTCCTTCCTCACACAGAATTGATTACATTGATTTTTATAAACTCTAATCATCCCCTTCCACTAATAAAGATATCCTTTTTAAAATTTTCCAAAATTTAACCAACTATGATTCATCCACCACATCCACTTCCACTAAATCCAAATCCAAATATACATAAAAATCAAAATCTAAACCAAAATCCAAACCAAAATATCCCAAATCACCACCACCACCTAATGAACTTCTTTTACAAATTTCTAACCTATTATCTGAGCCTAATCCCTCACCATTACTATCCACCCCTAAATCCCCCATTAACCAATCTAATTGTTAGGTTGTGGAGCTAAATAACTTCATTGGAGAATGCAATGGAAACTTGTTAGAAAATATAGTAACCCGTCATCAGTCAGACATGATAGACATCAGTTAGAGAAAGTGGGAACCGAAACCCAACATCAGTTAGAGCAAGTTGGAACTGTAACCCATCATCGGTCTGATATGACTGACATCGGTCAGAGCAATTGGGAACCAACCACGGTTAAGGCTAACCGGCGTAGATTACCTGTGTGATGATGTTTTAATTAGGTCTCAGGAATTAAATCTATCTTTAACATTAATTCCTATTAGGTCTCAGGAATTAAATTGTGTGGGGTTGGGTTCATTCTAGCAACATTGACATCAGTCTGAAAATTGAGGTCAGTCATAGAGAAACTGATACTAGTCTGCTAACCATGGTTGGTTAGGGGATGACCGTGGTTGGTCTTTGTGGCAACTTATTTGTATAGGGTTTTTTGTAGCAAGAGAGGGCAGTTGGTTCAGTGTCTTGTTTTGGAGGATTTGGTTTCTGGAACAGTGTGTATAGGAAAAAATAGTGTTGATCACTTCAATGTTTGGATTAGAAAGAGGACGGAGTTGGCTCGATTAGTCCATTGAGACTTTGAGTCAGGTATCTCTATATGGTTCATGTTTTCTTTCTTTCATTTGGAGCAACTAATATTATGTTTGGATTGTGTGCACAAATTTACACCATGGTGTCTTGGTTTTGTTTGACTTTTATTTCCTGGTTGTGTGGAATCTTGAGGACAAGGATACCTAGTCTTATGGATGAGATCCTCAATGAGAAATCATGTTTAGACATAGTTGTAAGTAACGAAAGATTTTGTGTACATAGGATGAAAAGAAGTTGATTCACCTACTTCACAAAAAGTCCAAACTTTTATGATGTAGAAGTATTCTTTGATAAGAAGGGAATCATTTTATATTCTCTTTCATCTGGTTTTATTTCTCACTGACATATTATCTTTTGAGCTTGGTGTTAGAGGCAGTGTAGGAGATTTTGTGTTCAATGGGAGCAAGCCATGGTTGTTGGCATTATAGGATTGGATACATGATGCACATGCAGAGTGAGAGGAGTTTGCTACTATTCAGAGTGGCAGAGGCACTAGTTGGTTTTGGAGGATGGTCATAGATTTTTAGGTATATTGAGTTTATTGCTTTGTGATGTCACTTCTGGTTTATCTTTTGGTGCTTGTATATCCCTACGTGATTACCGGTAATGGTTAGATTCAGTCGGGTGAAGATGATAGTGTAATTTTTTAGAGTTTTAAGGGTTAAAAGAGAAAATATGCTAGTTACAGAGACCGGTGTCAGTTAGGATTAACCGTGGTCGGTCATCTGGTAACCGTGGTCAGTCAAGTAGTGACCAAGGTCAGTTAGGAAGCCATGGTTGGTTTGGTTACAGGTTTGACAACAATGTTTATTTACCATTTTTAGATGGTGTCCTTGTTTTTGCTTTCATCTTGGTTGGTTTGTGCATAGTATGTTGATGACATGTTTGCTGGTATTTACACTTGGTATTGGTGGCATGGTTTAACATGGATGTTTGTTATTGACATTGATGAGCACAAGATTCATATTCGGCTTTGGAGTTAGTCAGTGGAAGACTTGGAGCTTCTGGAGAGCTGGTGATATGGATGAATGTACATGATAAGTTTATACATGTGGATAGATTTAGTTTTATGAATCTATGATAATGTAGATGTTTGATTTTCACATGGATGCTTTGAGCATGAGTAGGGGATGTTTGTATTTCCTTGTGATTACTATGCTACTCCTTGAGAGATGTTATCTACAGATGATTGTCTTGGACATGCTAGTTGTTTATGCATGATTGGATTTACAGATTACAGTGTTTGGATTCTTTGAGTTATGTAGGTTTTTGGATTGATCACTCACTATTGTAGGTAGAACTCATTTGGGCTATCTTTACCCAGGATCTTGTTTGACTTTTGCATATTCCATTTTGACTTGTCTTGGTCAATTACATTGGTGGTTGCATGGAGACATGGATAGATGGATGGAGAACATGGCTTGTTTTACAAGTATGGCTATAGTTGCAGTTGAAGCTCAGAACTTCAGTTTGAGGGGGAGCTCTTATATGTGTGTTAGTCATGATGGCTTGGCTACATGAGAGGCTTGGTGTTATGATTAAGTGGGAGCTTGAAGTTTGGTGTCACAGATCAGTTGTAGCTTCGTGTAGGTTTGGTAAGTCACAATTTTATCTTCTTGGTTTGAGAAGTGTTATGTTTGTGGAGCCTGTTTTCATGTTAGAGTGTGGTACACCTTCTATGTGTTACATTTGGGTATTTTTATGGTGGTCCCGCTCGCCGGTGAGAGGGTTAAGGGGGGTGAAGCCACCCCGATTGATGGGGGTTCGGGGGCGAAGCCCCCGAAGCAAATTTTCATGGGTGGTTTACTAACCCATGGGTAATGGGTAACCGTTATGGGATATTTTTTGGGCCCATGGTTTTTTTTCGGTACCCATTGTTTTGATACACATGGTTTTTTGCCCATGGTTTTGATACCCACGGTTTTGTATCAAACTACTTCAGCAATTGTTTATTTATACGGTATTATGCATATGATAGATAGATAAGAAAATGTATTGCATATGTGCTTTGAATTCGGGTGTGAATTCTGTAGAGTTTGTTGAGCATAGCTCCAAATGGATCTAGGTATTGTATTGAGAGAGTGGAGGCTTGTAATAACATTTGAGAAAGTGATTCTTGGTGGACGTAGCCCAAATTGAGTGAATCACATTAAATCTTTTCTCTCTATGTTGTGTTATTTATTCTACACTTTTATTTGAGATCTGTAATATTTTCATCATATTAGTTTCTATTGTTGCGATTTTGTAAGGGATTATTCTGCATATTTTATCACTTGTTTCCTAACAAGAAGATGGTTTGATCTTCCTGGTTTTATTTTTTTTTGAGATAATTGTTAAAGGAAAGAATATACGGTCTTCACGATGCGTAGAGGATGGTGATGTACATGTATAGGTACAAAGATTCAACAATTTATCTCCAAGTGGGAGATTGTTAGGTTGTGGAGCTAAATACCTTCACTAGAGCATGTAATGGAAGCTTGCTGGAAAATATAACAACCCATCATCGGTCAGACAAGATAGACATTGGTCAAAGAAAGTGGGAACCGCAACCCGTCATCAGTCAGATAGGACTGAAGTCAGTTAGAGCAAGTGGGAACTAGCTGCAGTTAAGGCTAACCAGTGCCAGTTACCTGTGAGATGATGTTTTAATTAACTCTTGGGAATTAAATCTATCTTTATCATTAAAGTAGATTTATTTGATGTAATTTCATGGATAAAGTGCCCTAAGTTTCTATACGCCTTTATAAGCATGAAAGTTTGGGTTTAGAAGTGGGATGAAGAAAAAGAGAAGGATTAGATTAGATCCTTGATTCTTTGAGTACGAGAGGATGAAGACGAAGAAGAAGGAGAGAAAAAGGAACATGTTACATGAAGACAGAGACTCCATGGAGAGGAGTTGGACAGAAATAAATAGCAGGCTACTGTATTTCCTTTGTATATTTATTGTCTCATTGTAATGGCTTACATAGTATGCAAAGCACATAACGTTTCTTCTTGTAGATCCACATGTTGGTGAGATCTTGTATTATAGATATATGTAGATATAGTCTTGTACTATAGATCCATGAGATCATATTATAGTATAGATCCATGTAGATCTAGATATTGTAGAGGTCTTGTTTACAGATCAAAATATAGTGAGAGCTTGGTTACACAGTGGCAGATGCAGGGTAGCTTCAGGCAAGTGAGCTCTAGTTATGTTTGAGAGGCACGGTTGTAGTGAACTCAGGAAGATCCAGTTAGAGATTTGGGAGGAGGAGATACTCTTGTAGAGATACATGTAATCTTGTGTAGAAGAGTTAGTTTGTAATCTCTTGTTATATTATATATATAAGATCTCTATCTTTGGTGGACGTAGCCCACATTGGGTGAACCACGTTACATGCTTGTTATGTGTGTGTACTTTTGTGTGATTTTGATTATTCTAGTTTATACTTCCATTACTGTATATTTTGTGGGAAAATAATTTAGATCCTGTGTGCATGATTTTGTTTGTTATTAAATCATAATACTATTCCACAGTCCCCTAAAATTCCCAACACTAATCCCTAACTCCCTTCCATTAAAACATACCATACTGTACCTTATACATACCCATCCACATCTAATAAAGATCAAACCAAACAACAATCCTTATCCACTTCATCACACTTTAGTTCTAAATCTTCATCATCCTCATCATCCCAGCTTCATCCCATATAATTTCTCCTAAATAGTCCCATGTCCCCTCCTATAACATCTACTTTGAATCCTAAGCCTCCATCACTTATATCTAACCCCATCCAATCAAGTTTGACTCCTAAGTCACCCACATTCTTTTCATCCCATAATCCTAATTCATCCAACGTGGCCACCATGCCACCTTTACCCTCTCCATCCACATCTAATAAATCTACCAATCACCAATCCAATCCCAAACCATCCAATAAAAATCCTAATTTACCCCATCCCCCAATCATATACCACCCAAAGTGACTCCTAAGTCACCTCAATCTCCCAAATAAGATATGGTTTCCACACCACCCCTCTACCTCAACTCAATCAACATCACCTAACATTAAATCATCTCCCTCATCAACATCTACCTCTCCCAAATATACCCAATCTAAGATAACCTATTCATCCAAATCTAACACATCCTCTTAGTCCACATATACTCCATCTATTCCATCCCAAATAAATCTATCTAATCCTACATAAACCAACCATACACCTTCCACATATCACACATCAACCAAATCCAATCCCAAGAAAAAATACACTACCAATCCAAAACCAAACCAACCTCCTAAAGCCCCTAAGACTAATCCTCCATTCAAATCCTAATCCACATCCTCAACCTACATCCAAATCACATAAATCCAATCACTCATCTCCTATCCTACCCACTCCTACACATATCCTACCAAACCCACCCTTATTACCCACACCATCTCTCTTACTAACCCCAATAGTCTTCGCCTCCTTAGGTGAATACTTCACTACAATATTACATCATCTAAAAAAATTCAACATGATCATCCATCCCCCAATCAAATCACACAATCAAAATATTCTCAAACCATCTTGGTATAAGGACCATTATTATTGTGAGTTCCATCACACCTATGGAAATTCAACCAATCATTACATGTAATTTAGGTTTTATGTCCAAAACCTCATTAACTAAGGAATTATTATCCTTGTACCTCTCCATCGACCACATTTCCATCCAAACCCTCTCCATAACTGTCATCCACTATCCAAATCCCACTCTAAATCCAAACATTTTCAACCATCCAAATCTCATCGTACATCTAACAATCCCTCACCAACCAAAAAATTAAAAAAATCTTACCTCCCATCCTTCATTATTCGATCTCTTAGTAGATGACAAAAGTACAACCCCCCAATCTCATGATGACCACATGACATCATATTCCCCATCCAATTCATATCATATAGCTAAAAATATGCTTTCCAACATCAAACATCATGGTAAAATCCTTGGTATCCATGAACAAGACATCATTACGCCCATCACCAACCCTCCCAACTCTGGACAATTAGGCTTTAGGTTATAAACCTCTCACTAACAATACCCAATCATAACCTGATCCTACTAATTCTCTTGATCATCCCATCAATACATCTACCAATCCCCAATCCTCTAATATCCCTACACATCCTAAATGCCTAAAAACGAATTGAGAATTTAGTTTGTCCTTTGCACACGATGTTCTTTCCGCATCCTTCCATCCTCATTCCAATCCAATCCATCTTCACAAGTAATTAATTGACTTAATCACACATGATGTAAGTCATTATTACCTATTACACTTATGTGACCTTGGGCTATCCTTGCTATCAACATCCAAGTTTGATCATATCTTAGAGATCCAATCACTTAATCACACAGCTTAATTAACTTGTGGTTAAGACCCTTGGGTGCATCTTTTGACACTCTATCCAATGTCCTCAGTACACTCATTTCCAACCCCCCATCAAAAAACTAGTGATTCTTAAACCCTTGAGATTTTTCAAGAGAGTGGAAGCTCTTAATGCCAAAAAATCTAAATATCGAAAAGAAAAAAAAGAAAAAATCATATAAAAATGTAAATATCAAATAAAATCCACCTCAATACTCTCTCTAGGGGTGTTTTCAGTAACTCTATTGGGGCTATGGATGCTTGGCTGGAAGTAGAGCAATGTTGTGATAAGAATCAGATGTATCTCCGTCAGGGCTATGGACGCCTGACTGACAGTGGAGAAATGCATGACTTAACCTTCTATTCAGCTTCCATCAACCTACTTGCCTTAATCACTCCATATACATTGGCTAGTTATTTTTTACATCCTACCCATTGAGTCTTAACTACAAGTGGTAATTAACTATCAAAATTACACACACTTCATCTCGAAGAGGTATCGTGCTTGTATATTGCTAAGTATTTATTAGACCTTGGTCACACTCTTGTTTTAGTGCCAATTTTAATTTACAACATGTCCTTTTAAGCTCATCTTTTGCAAACCATCCATCCTTTTGCATCCATCATCTATGGGCAATTGATGATCCTATTGATTTATCCTATCCCCTTTTTCATTCCTTTAACGCATCATCATTATGAGTGGGGGAAACATTAAAATCCACTGGCAGCACCATCCCTTACTTTTTCCTCACACTTGGAGGTACACCACACCTATCGCTTAATACCCCCCATAGAAAGGGGCATATCTTATCATCCCCCATCCCACACCCTAACTAATCACTTAACCAAATCCTATACCAAATCAATCCTCATATGATCCTCATCCACCCCCTATCCTATCAAACCTATCCAATTTTCGTGAAATCCTCATCCATCATCCCATCCTTAGGGGTCTATCTTATCTAATCCTCTTGCATCCTACCTTATCCAATAAAGTAAGTCATCACATAGTCTCATATCCTACCTCATCATATCCCTTATCTTATCAAACCTCCTTTATCTTATCAAACCAATCCCTTTATCCCACATCCATTATCCTATCTAAAATCATCCCTTTAGCCCTAATCCCTATCCACATATCCCTTAGGACTTATAGGAGAAAGTAACCTCCATTAAACCCCCCATCCCTATGACATATTCATCCCAACACACCTAAACTATCTTAAAAATCTAACAAAAATAAAAAAAAATAGTAAAAATCCATAAAAATCAACAACCCACATAAAATCCAAAAAAAACTTTTGCATGCATTTGTATGTGCTTGTTAACTTATTTATCTTGTTCTTGCAATTACATCATATTTTGGCCGATGATATGAGGCCCATTTTATTTCCTCTTTTTTTTTTGTTCCAATGATATGAGGACTATCGTTTCTATCTTAATATGTCTAATGATATGAGGACAAGGGCATTTGTCAACTCAGTCATCATGGTCTTTATGCCTTGATGCATCTTGCTTTATGCCACATCTTAATAAAATTTCTAATGATGATAACTGTGGGAAATTTATGATAACACCACCCCTTTCAATTATCACTTAGCTTAATCATCATCACCTTATCTAACCAACCATTCATCAATAATCTAACATCTAATCATCAAATATTATTCGTCCAATCAATCTTTCCAATATTTTCAATCAATCCTATCAAGTCCTATCATCCAAACATCTTCACATCCAACATCCAAGATCCAAAATAAAAATCCTCTCCCCTCAAATGGGGCATCCCAAATCCAAATAATAAAAAATACAACATCAAAAACATCATCAATGTAAGATCCTATCAAATTCTTACCCCCTGTGGTTGGGGCATGCAACAATCCAAAATCCTATGATCTAACAAAATCCAAACATCATGTGATTCAACAACATCCAAACATCCAAAATCTAACAACATTCCAAAGCCAAATTATCCAAAACATCAACCTCTTTACTAGGGCATCCAAACTCAAATCATCCTGCACCCTTGTCATATATCGATGAATGGGACCTCTTATAGTTAACATCCTCTCATCTTAACATCCTCTCATCTTCTCATCCTCTCACCCACAACCCATTCATCTTTTCATTGGGGCATCTCCTCTCTTTTCAAGTGGCTAACCACCTTGTTTCTCCCTACCTACTCACTAGAGGGGGCATCATATTACCATCCTATCATCTTCTACTTATTCTTTGAATGATCATTGATATGCAATAATCCTTCAAAGAGGGGAAACATGTAGACATCTAAAATGTTAACATGGTTAAATACGATTAACCTATCCCCCAAATATCCCTACATCATCCATATAATAATTAATCATAAGATTAATTATTATTATTAATCTATTTTATCATTTTACCATGATTCATCATTCATCATTTATCATTAATCCTTTTTCATTTTATATCCTATTTAATCCTTAATCTCTTTTGTTTCATCATTATATCACATTATCTTATTTTAATCACTTAACATTTATAGGAATTTAATATTCCTATGCATGACCTACCCTAGTCTACACCTGTCACTAACTATTCCATTTAATCCCTATCATTAATTATCCTAATCATGTGCACATCACCTCTAAATATAGAATCTTCTCTATTTATCCCTCTCATTTTCAAATATTCAAAAACATCTACAACATTCCATTGAATTTTTAATTCAATGGAAATCCTTCACAAATTCTAGAAATTTCTACTCTAGAATTCTCCATCCTCTCATCTAATTCCAACCCTTGGTTTCAATCCACCATGGAAAGATCTCAATCATTCAATTTTCCACTCAAAAACTATAAAGCAATATCTCATCCTCCATGAGATACATCTTCAAAATCCATAACAAAATTATGCTCTTTTGTTCCTTAACCAATCAATCCATTCTATCAATACATCTATTATTAAGCAATCCTTCATCATTCTTTATTAACAAGTAAGCAATCATCAAAGGGGAAGTGCTGTCCAAGTGCATCCACATCCAAATTTGAAGCAATCAGCCATTTCCAAGCACATCCACCATCAAGGAAGGAGAATTTCATGCTAGATGGTAAGCGTAGGTTTTGTTCCTCTTCCTTTCATCTTTTCTTGATCTGAGGTAGTTGATTTGTTGAGTTTGCATGTTACATTTGAATTAGTTTCATATTCATTTTATTTGTGCATGCTAAAGGTTCCTTCTTAGCAATGAATTCAAAGGTTCCTTCTCAGGTTTACCATCAAGGGAGGCTAAATTATAAGCTCCCAACCCATACTCATGAGTGATGACATATGGAATGATCTAGTTGGGGGAAAAGTTTCCACATTTACTCCAAGAGTACTGACATTTTTATTTTCTTTAAGGAAAAGATCAGCAATATTAAAGTCACATTATTTAACATGTTTCTTATACACGTGTTTTATGCACTCTTGATAGGTGTGATGGTGTTCAATAACCATTAGACGACATTCATCTAACTCTAGTTGTGCTATACACTCTTGATTATAATCCTCATCAGAGATAGAATCTCTAAGGGATACACATAGATATGGGATTTAAAATTCAAGGGGTAAGACCACCTCAGATCCATAGACTAATGAAAAGGGTGTAGCTCCTATAGTAGTATGGATACTAGTTTGATAAGCCTAGAGAGTAAACAACATTTGAAGATGCCAATTCCTACCTACTTGATCAATGATTTTCATTAGAATTTTGTTAGAAGCTTTGGCTTGTCCATTTTCTCATGGGTAATAAGGTGATGAAAAGATTATTTTTATGTTGAAAGTGTCACATATTTTGTTAACTTATTTATTTTTCAAATATTTTCCATTATCAGTGATTAGTTTGTGAGGCACATTGAAGTGACATATGATATGTTTATAAATAAAGTCAACGATTTTGTTTACTTTAGTAGAGACTAGGGGAATTACCTCTACCCATTTAGTGAAGTAGTTAATGGATGTGATGATAGAGTGATGTCGTTGTGATGAACAAGGGTTGATGAGGCTAATAAGGTCTAACCCCCATTGTGAGAAGGGCCATAGATCTTAAGAGGGTTGCAAATCTTAATTAGGAATGTGAGTAAGATTAGAATATTGTTTACACTTAACATATTTCTTAACATATGTACACTGATATTGATTGAGAGTAGGCCAAAAATAGCCTATTTAGAGGATGTCTTTAGAAACAACCATATCATTAATTTTTCCACCATATATGTCATTGTGGACTTCCTGAATAGCTTTAGTAGATTCATGAGATTTGAGACATCGTAACAAGAGGACATCAAATCTGAATTTTTATTAAACACCACATACAATGACATATCAGGTAGCATGTCGAAGGAAAGACCATTTAAAAAATTTAGATAGGTTAGACGGAATTTTGGATTCTGAGAGGTAGTCAAATGTCCAAGTGTACCAGAGGCCTGTTGGATCATTTTCGATAAGATTGATAGAAGGTAATTCATTGTTGTGGGAGGGCTGATCTAGTATGTGAAAAACAACAAAATTTTTTGAATAATAAATTAATATAGGAATAAGCGATGCAATAGAAACCATTGTGTCTACAAACTTGTTAGAATATCGTGGAACTGTTTGGATAGTGTAACAATCAAAGGATTTTAAGAGGAATTGAACAATGTTTTTATATGTTTGTAGAATCTCATTTTTACATTGATAAATTCCTTTGATCTAATTGATGACAAGTTGTGAATCCCCATTTATGTATAAGATTTAAACACCGAGCATGATAGTGGTTTGGAGACCCATGATAAGAGCTTTGTACTCTGCATATTGTTAGTACATTTAAAATTTAATTTGAAACTAGGGAGGTATGATAACAATACCAACACCCCCTTGCTGACACTTAGATCCATCAAATAAAAACTTAATTTTGATAAGAGTGTATTTGTGATCGATAGTATTAATAGATTTGTTAGGGAATTTTTCATGAGGTGGTTGATTGTCAGGAAGAGGGGATTCAGTGCGCTGATCGGCGATGGTTTTTCCTTTAATATATATTTGCGATATGAATTCAAGACCAAATCGTTCATGAACATAATCCTCTTAGTGATACAATCACTATGATATGGTTTGGAATGCATTGTTTTAAGAGGATTGAAGCTAGTGACCACATAAGTTTTGTGATTAAGTAGATAATGATCAAGTTTGGAAGTTATGAAGTACAAGCCACATCACAACTTTTCAACTTCGGTGTAACAAGTTTCATGTTAGAACATAATATTAATTGTTAGTATAAATATTAGTTTATGATTAAATAATTCAGAATATTTGTATTCTTAATTATTTAATGTAAGCTATGAGTTTATGGTTAATTGGTTTTCAATTAAATTAATTTATTTAAATTGGGGTGCTTTGTAAAAAGTCACGCCCCGTTACTTAATTTATATATGACCTGCAGGGACAAATGATTCATGAATCATTGTAATAATTCACATGTAGTGAATTATGAGGGAGGGAAGTGAGGATATTATAGATAACTGGATTGTAATTTATGTTTCTCAAAGTATGGAAATCTTACCGTGTTTTTGCTATGGTTTTTACTCCTAGGGGATTTTCCACGTTAAAACCCATGTTGTTTTATTTTGTTTCATTTGCATTTATTATAATATGTTGTAATGTTATTTGATTAATATCCCCTTGACCCCACCCTATATCACAACAGGTAGAGCACTTAGGGTGTTCTGCCTCAACCTTGCTAGGGGTTGTTATACCCAGACCCCCACTCCCTGATCATGTACTTAGTATATTATGTGAACAAAACCTCAGCTTTGTGTACTTGTGATAATTATCATTGGATGATATTATAATACTACTTATATTAAAAACAAATCAAAACAAGAGTAAAGAGAATAATCATAGATCTAATGTAGTAACTCTATAGACTAAATCTGAAAAACAAATGTTTTTTTGTGTATCTAGTATTGAGTTTTCTTTCATTCATAGTTAACTCATAATAACTATATTGTAATTTTTTTGAAAGATAAATGGTTTATTAAAAATGAACTTAATATCACTATAGCTGAAAGCATACAAAAGAATGGCTTATATGTGTTTACAGGTTTTTTCTTCCGCTTCCTAGTTGTTTATTCAAAAATGACAGTGTTGTTCATTTTTGGCATGAGAAATCGAGATCATTTTTAGGATCATGTATGAAATGTCTTGGCTTAATATTCCATGTATCTTTCATAAAATGTGTGGAGGGTGCTTACATGGTAAGTTATCACCAAAAACCCTTCCTAAGTTATATTTAAAGAAAAACCCCTCATAAATCCATGGGATGTGTCCATAATATTGTTAAAGGTTCAGTGTATGCTGTGATTATTATTGCATGATTTGATTATCATTTTAGATATGTTATCTATTATTCCCATCCCAATTTTAAAGGCTTAGAATAGATAATGAAGATATATATGTTGTTGATAAAACATTTCTAAATTCTAATTTAGTATGTGATTGATAACAAAATTATTATATGCACATCAAATCACACTTGGGGATGCTTTTTTGATTCTATTGGAGACGTCTAATACTTATTACATATAATATATATTTTACAAGATTAATATGTTGAAATTATTAAACATATTGGTAATATAACATGGCTAGTTGTTAAATATATTTTTATTTAAGTTGTTATATAACTTGTGTTTAACCTATCAATGTAAGTTTTATAAATGGTTAAAAGTGAAATCAATAAAGATCTATATGGTATTTATTATGTCTATATGGATATTTTGAATCTAACCATGCTCATGTTGTGTTAGATATAAAATATACATGATATGTGTTCAATTTTTTTAGTACATGTACTATTACTTATAGTAGTAAAAAATAGCCAACAGTGTCCATTTATTCTATTGAGGTAAAGAATAGAAGTGCAATGGAAGCAGAAAAAGAAGCCATGTGGCTAAAGTAGCTATTGGAAGAGATACTCCTATTGTTTTTGATAGCCAAAGTTTCATTTCTCTTGCTAATAATCTAGTTTAGCATCAAATAAAGAAGCATATAGAGGTTCATATGCACTTTATCCGAGAGAAGGTCCTCTGCGATGATATAGATATCTAGTACTTCCTGATTGATGATCAAGTTACAGATATGTTTACGAAGTCGTTGTGTGCTCTAAAATTCTACAAGTTTCATGCAATGCTTGGAATTTTAGAGTTTCCATTGAGGGGGAGTGTTCATGACAATGTAACCTCCTAATTACCAGCCATGTGATATCTCCTTCTCATCTATACTTTTGATCCTTGGTAAAGCATTGTACAAATATCTTGTTAGGATATTTGTAAACTTGTCACTCTAAGTTTATGGTGTACAATATAGTTTGTTGCATCTATTGTAAAGGAGGTCCTTGTGTTATACAAGGATCCTAGAGATGATGGTAGATATTTTCCATGATAAACTATGCGATGTAGTCTCACAAATCATGCTTAACCTAAATCATTCACTACTAATTTAAGGATTCCAAATCCTTTTGTACAAAAAGGTAAGTTGAGCATGGTAAAGGTGTATAAATCCTTTAAATGTGATATGCTAGTCTAAACCTTCACTATGATTTATGGATTTGTAAATCCTATTGTATAAACATGTAATGTTGACATATTTTTCCCACTTAATATTAAGGGGAGTGTTAGAACATAATATTAAGTGTTAGTATAAACCTTAGTTTATAATTAAATAATTAAGAATATTTATATTCTTAATTTGAAATATAAAATATGTGTTTATGGTTAATTGGTTTATAATTAAATCAATTTATTTAAATTAAGGTGCTTTGTAAAAAGTCACATCTCGTCACTTAATTTATATATGAACCGTGGGGTCAAATGATTCACAAATCATTTCAATAATTCAAGTGTGGTGAATTATGAGGGACATAAGCGAGGAGATTTGAGATGACTAGACTAGAATTTATGTTTCTCGAATAATGGAAATAATACCATGTTTTTGTCACAATTTTAATCCCTTGGGGGTTTTCCATGTTAAAACCTATGTTGTGTTATTTTGTTTCATTTGCATTTATTATAATGTGTTGTAATGTTATTTGATTAATATTAAGTTGGTTAATGTAATTAACCCCTCAAACCTCACATTTCATAGTCATGAAGCATAAAAATTATGTAATAAACAAAATATTCACGACCTTGCTCATCTTGATGAGAAATCATGACACCTAAGGCATGACTAGTAGTGGATATGTAGATATAGAAGGGATCCCCTCATGTGTAGGTGTAAGCACATGTGGTAATAAAAGGTATTGCTTAAGGTCATGGAAGGTTTTTTGACAATTGCAATCCCATTTAAAATATACACCCTTTTAGAGGAGATGATGAAAAGAATGAAAATGGTTTGAAAGTTGTAAAATGAAATGGCAGATCGATTGGAGTTTACCTTTGAGGCTACGAAGTTATTTGAGGTTGGATGAAGGAGGAATATTGATGATGAATTTGATCTTGGAAGGGTGTGCTTCAATGCCCCTGATAGAAATGATGAACCCTAAGAGTTTTCCAATAAGGACACTAAATACACACTTGTAGGGTTGAAACAAAGAAAGTACTGGATAAGACGAGTGAAGATTATATCAATGACAATGAGATTGTCCCTACGTTACTTGGATTTTCCTAAGAGGTAATCGTCATAATATTCTATGGTTTTGTCGATAATATCATGGAAAATGTATGTCATTACGTGTTGATAAGTGCCCCCATCATTTTTAAGTCCGAAGGGAATGACGTGGTAGCATAATATTCCCCAAGGAGTGATGAAGGATGTTTTGTGTTGGTCATCTATGTCGATGAGGATTTTATTATAGATGGAGAATCCATCCATATGGGAAATAATTTCATCGCTGATGGTCAGATTGATGAGATGATAAATGTTTGGAAGGGGAAATTCATATTTAGGACAATCAAGGTTGAGGTCTCAAAAATCCATGTAAATGCGTATCTTACAAGAAGCTTTGGTTATAGGTACAATATTAGTTATCCATTATGGATAGTTAAAAAGTAAGATGAAATTAGCATAAATAATATATTATAACTCTTCTTTGACAAGGAGAGCCACACGAGGATGCATCCTACAAAAATTATGTTTAATAAGATTAACATTAGGACAGGTAACAATATTGTGAATGAAAATGTTAGGGTCAATACTCGACATGTCGCTATACGACCATGTGAAATATTAACTATATTTATATAAGAAGGTGGTGAAGTCTTCTGATTCTTATGAATATAAGGATTGTCCTACTTTGACTATATGAGGATCTTGTGGAGTACCTATGTTAACGTCTATAGTGGATTCATTGAGGAGTGTGGACGTGTCAGGGGGAAGAGTCTTCTAAAAGTAATGGTTCTCCACCCCCATATATGAGAGGATAGATTGGTCATCGTGGCATTGAATAATATCAAGGTAGAGGAATCTTCCTCTATCATTTTGGGTGATACAAGTGGGAGGGTTCTAGTACCATCGTTATCCTGATATGTAAGCACTCATAAGGTGATAATGTTGACTAAAAAAGTTATATAGGATGGAAACAATGTCACATGTGTCTATGGGGTCATCGTGTGTAAATGGGGAAGATGATTCTGGTTCTGTTAAGGATACACATATTGTACTTGTGGAGGATTCGAAGGCTGGTTTTTTAAAACCTAATCCGTATTTTTCATGGGGTTTGCTGGAATGATCAAGGATTAAGTCATGGATTCCCTATTCATAATTTCTAAAGCCAAATACCTTCTAGGAACAATGATGGAGGTACATCTGTGCAAAGGATTGGTTATATAGTAATGTGAAGTTTGATATGAAAAGTTTTTCTTGATGTTGATTAGTAGGATGTGGAGAAGGATGATCGATCCCTCTATAGATGAGATTTATTTTGATATGTGGCAGAATGAAGGAGATAATATATCTGACATTAGGTTCATACATGAGTTATTTATTGGGTCTTCTATATGTATTTGGCGTAGGAAGAGAATTGAATGTAAGGAGACAATACTCCCCCAATAAAATACATTGCATGAAATCAACGAAGAAGTTGTCATTTGGAAATTTTGATGAGGTGATGGATGAAATGATAGAGGCTTCATTAGAGGAGCCCAAGTTCATTTTAGGGAAAAACACGTCACTAGGTTGATACATAATCTAACATGTTTTGAAATGGTTTGAATTAGCTAGAATGGTGAATATTTTACCTTCATGTTCATATTTGAGAAAGCGATGGAGAGTTAATGGGATATAATGCACAACATGTATCTAGGGTCTACCTAATAGCATGTTATATTAAAATTATCCTTCTACCATATGGAAGATTTTTTGGAGGGTTTTAACACTAACTTTGATTGGTAAGATAACCATGCCCAATGTGGGTGTGAAGTTCTCCTTAAAGTCTCATAGTATAGAAGGTGAATGGGTGAAAATGGTGTTGGATAATTGGATTTGATCAAAGTAATGTGATGATATGATGTTAATGATAGCTCTGTTTTTGATCATGACTCTCTTAATGAGAATATCATAAATTTGGGTGGTGATGAATAATGAGAGATCCTGGTCTTCAGGCTATAAGGATGGGATCTTATAAGTTTCAAAAGAGATGAAAATAGAAATTTTGAGTCTACCAACTAAGTTGTAAAATGGCTGTGGATTTTTGAAGGGTATTGATATGGATTGGAGTGTTTCGATCATGACTTGTCGATGTTGTGGTGAAGTTTACACAAGCTCGTAAAGGGACATATGTACTGAAGCTTGATGATATTATTTTACACAAAAGTAGTAGATTGATTATATGGAGTGGTAAGGATGGATATCTTAGCCTTAACATAAGGTGATGGATTAGATGATTTAAGAGAGAGAGGGATGTATACCTTATACTTGCTTTGATATGGGGTCTTAGGGTCTTGTGTGTGAGCTCCGATAGTTATATGTATTACATAAATTTGATGAAGTGGGGATTTCCTATAAGAGACCTCGCCTTTAGTAGATATGGATGTAGATGATGGTTTGGATGTAGTGGTCTTATATCTTTGATGAGTTGTGTTGTATGGACTATATGATTCTAGATCTGTAGGGAGAATACCTTTGTTAGGAAGGATTTAGATGGTTGCATGAATGGATTTTCAGTATTCCATAGAATATCATGGTTTTCGATGATGATAAAAAAATGCGTCAAAATTATACTAGGAAGGTTTCCACCCTTGAGATCCAGATGGCTTAAGAGGAGGTAAATTTATGGTGGAATGTCAGATGATCCTTTCAAGAATTAATGCATAATGTCCTTTTGAAGTTAAGGTCGAATGGATTGTTGTCTCTTTATATGATACATATTTTGAAGGGATCGTTTTCTATGTGGGAACAATCTTAGACTCTGTAATGGTGACTAAAAATATCGATGAGGGGTGCAACCCCAAGATAGAGGGCATTTATTTTGGATTTAGTGTGGAGGAGGTCAAATGATCACATAATATTATTATTACTTTCTTAGATGAAGGGATGGAAGATTGTGTAATGGGTTTTTTAAGATTACACACATAATGTTGAGTGACATGGTGTTGGTGAGAAAATTTTTCAGTTGGGAAAATCAGGTGTCTCCATCAACATTCACGGGGTTGCGTCCCTCTCCATTGAATGGTGTAACTCTCATTATTGAATGTGACTAATATAATAATAAACTAAATGTTGTGGGTTGGCTAGATAGGTTGAGGATCACATAGGGAAACTCCACTGAACCTATGGAAAAGTGCTTGTATAGGGTACAAGGGAGGAAATTACAATGACGTAGGGAGAAGGAGAGAAATCAGGGAAGGAAGGTTATTTTTGTGAGTAGGCCAATTGAAGAGTTCACATCTAATAACCAAAGTAGTTCAGTCATTCAATATAGATGAAAACAACAATGAATCTAATGGGACCAATGAATTAAAACAATTTTTTTTTGGATTCATATATCGAGGAAGAGAATTTCCTCTCTAGCACCATACATGATCAACTATGCTTGCAAATGCATAAAAGAGAGAAGTAGAGGAAAGAAAGGAGAGTGGAATAAATGTAGGTTTTTTCATGTACATTGATGACACAAAGTCCAATAACCACAATCCATAATTGCTACAACATATATGCTATCACTATCTAACATTTTAGGATCTTTTGGAATGGAGAAGCCACCAATTTATAGGAATGTGAATTGAATCTTCACCTACCCCTCCATATGAATATTCATGGTATCATTCAACTTGTGACTTTTCACCTTCCTAGCAAGTGAGAAATAAGTTCCATTATTATAAATCAAAGGGTTTTCTAAAATGTAACTTTATAAGTCCAATTAAGTGAATGAGAGGAAATAAAATGATCATGCCTAATGAAGAATTATAAATGGGGGATAAGGAAGAGGGGGAAAGGGAGAAGAAGGGGGGAGGTTATCATATCTGATGAAGAATCTCCTTGCGATGAAGAACTTGTTGATGACGATCATAATCTTCTCCTTTTAAATGATGAGTGGATACCTCGGGTTTTCAAATGAGTGTTTATAAACACTATTGAAAGATTAATTGATGTATTGAGATGAAAATGAATCTCACTCATGATTTTGCAATCCTCATCTCATAATGAGAGTGAGAGTTACCTTCTCATTTTTTAGGATTTCACAATTTTTCTTTACTTGCGTCCCTGTTTTACATACTATATTGCATGATTACAACCTTAGCCTTTATTTCATTGAAAGATGAGAGCTATTTCCTAGCTTAATCCTATCTTACCAAGCTTGAATCAACTCACTGGGATCAAATCAACTAGCTCACTGCAAGACGATGATGAATCCACCTACACAACTAAACTCAAGATGATGCTTCCAAGACCACTATGGATGCTTCGTTTATATATTTGAGCTATGATATCATATTGTGACCATGTAAAGAGTTCAAAAAGTGGAAAAATGAGTGAAGATGAGGCCATCTACAACTTTTTACACCCAAAATGGAGATTTTTTATTTTTAGCAGGTTGCTTTTTCCTGACATGTTATTTTGGGAAAATTGACATTTTTTCCTGTCTTTCATTTTGCATTTTTTCTTATTGTTCTAGATGATCCATACTTGTAATTCAGGGGGATTACTATTTTAATACATGGAGGATCATAGAATATGCTATTTTTATTAAGTTTTCAAAATAGCCTCATTTTTTGATGGGGGTAACATTTTTAGATTTGACTCTTTGACATGATCACATGCTCCAAATTTCACTGTGTTTCACCCACCAAAATGCTTGGAAATAAAAAATGAAATTTCCCCAATGCAAGCTTCAAGAATGGAGATGACATGGGAGCCATTAATGGAATCAATTATATTTTTATATTTTTATTTCTCACCCCAGATTAAAAAAAATTAGCTTCTCTATGATGTGTTTTTTCTTTGGATGTTCTGTGTAAAATTTTAGCTTCATTCGCTCTCTGGATCGATGGGAAATTGAGGAAGAAGAATTTATGGAATTTTTTTTGAAATTTATTCCATTAATAATATGAAGCATATCTACAATTTTTTTTTTAGCATGAAGGTGCTCAGGAGAGAAAGAGATGGCCAAAGTTTTGGTAGAATCTGACTTATGGTTTGAGAGATACAAGCATTTTATGGTTTCCACTCATGAAAGCTTCTGGAATTTTTTTGACATAGCATGACAAATAAAAAAGAAAGGGTTTGAGTGATATGGTAGTGATGGAGAAAGTGTAAAGGATGTTCAAAGTAAGAGTGAGGTGTTGAGAGTAGCATCAATGGAGGAGAATGAAGATTTCTGACAGTGAAGGTTTGTGCACGCACAAACGGGAAGAAGTAGAAGCAGGACTAAAAATGCAAAAGTTGGTTTTTCCTTCATCCTTGGAATGGGTGAAATATTTTTTTCCAAATGTACCAAAGGTTTGGGATGGTTAGTGCACAAAAAATTGCCTCACCCTCATTAAGACAAGAGGCACTCCATGATTAACCAATGATAAAACATGAAAAAAGCACTTAAAACACCTAGGGGCGAAAACTGGGTCATATGGGTGACCAAGGAAGGAGCTAGGCTTGGGTGGAAAAGATTCCTAACCATCCAAAAAATTTGGTATGGTTGGTGAAAATAATTTACCCTTACCCAATCTTGACAAGTGGCACTCTTTTGTGATGGAGGGTGCTAGAAAATGGTGCATGAGGGCTAAAAAGAGCCATTTGGGCTCAACTGAGGTCTTATCATGGTCCACGGGGATATCTTGGGGTTGGGAAAATTTTGGTGTCCCAACTGTCCCAAAATTTTTGGATGATTGGTGCAAAAAAGGGTGACCTCATTTGGGAGTGACATGTGTCCACCCAAAAAATTGATTAACTCCTTGATTTTACCTTGGGGAATAACTTGATGGAAGCATAACTTGAGTGTTCAGAGGCCTTTTCATGCACTTATTTATATGAAATTTATTAGAAATTTCCTTTTTAATAAAATGGGAGGGGTCCCATGCTTTTATTATTCTCGAAACCTTCTAAAAAATAGGCTTTTTCTTCACGCTCATAGATTGTGCATGTTGAAATCAGGTTGTGGGCATAATTTCTTGTGTCTTGTGAAAGATATGAAATAACCATAATTTAGAGATCTGAAATACCTTTCTAACTATGTTTTTTTTTACCTCAAAATCTGTATAGAGCTCTCAAAATCACTTCTCAAAGCTTAGGGGTCGTTTTTACACTGGAAGGCATTCACCCTATAGGACCTGCTTCTGTTGAATCTGTCCTAAAACCTTTGAAATTTCCAATAATATTCCAAATTAAGTTTTACAATGTTCATATCTCTCTAATAAACCTCCTTGATAAGTTTTATCCTTTCATTCTACTTGGGGGGGGGGGTGTGCAATAGCCTTATGAAGACCAGAAATAACCATTCTTAAGCTTCTTGAGGATCCTGTCTTGAAGGCTTTTGAATTGGAAGTGATTGAATGGACTTGATATGCATGAATCACCTATGGAATGAGTTGAAAAAATAGATATTACCACTTATAAGGGTAGGATATGACTGATACATGGGTTATGATGATCTATAGGAGGGCTCGGGATGACTTTAAAGGGAATTTTTTTAGAGTAGGGTATGGTTATCATGCTTTCAAGTTTAAATTTTTCTTTTACAAAAAATCATGACAACACATGGTCATCGTAAGATATTTTCACACATTGTAAGATATATTTCTTTTCCAAGGATTTTGAAGAGATTTAAGATGATTTTGAAGGAGATGGAATGGATGTAGATAGATTTATGGTCTTCCTAAAGGAAAGACTAGGAGAAGTACGTGATTCGATAGGTGATTGTAGAGTATAAACATAAGGTATAGATGGTGTGGTTGATTTGTTTATTGTTTCTGTGACATAATCATTTGTGGATGTGGATAATTTAAATTGTGATTTTGTGATAGTATTAGATGTTGAAAACACAAATGACTAATATTTGATTTTGTTAATGGTGTTATGGGAGTGAATGAAATTACACTGTGGTTGAATAGTAGATGGAGCATGGTTTTAGAAAGGCATGTTTAAAAATGTCTAGGTTCTGATTTGGAGGCACATTTTGGTTATCTAGTTGTAACTAACCTTTTTCGATAAGCTCTTAAAGGACGTTTATGAATGAATGACACCTTTCGATGTCATGACCCTTGACCCTATGGTATTTGCAATAATAATTATCTTGACACCAAGAGGGTTTTGAGACAAATGTGTTGATGGGGTGGATGGGAGGAAGGGTGATCATACATGAAACCAATATTTTATCAAAAATTACATTATAAGATTTTCTAATGGGTTTATAGTTACATAGAAGGCATGCGCTTTTGGAATTTCTATGTTTCTTATAATAAGTCTTTATGATGATCGTGCTGGTTGATGTATTATATTGTTTATGACTAAAGGATGGTTTGAATGAGGACTTAGGTTTAGTCTTATTTGATTTGAGTTTGACCATACCGTCCTCGAGGGTTTGCAACTCAAGATTTAGAGCCACAGTAATGGATTATTCAAATATTTGAAAAGATTAGATTTAGAGTGTTGATGATATATGCTTGGCACAGGAGCGAGAAAATAATCTTATTAATTTTTTTCGGTTGGAGGGAAAAGGATAATTGATAAATAATTCCCCTCAAGTGGGCAAAGAAATTATCCTCACCCACTTGAGGGGAATTATTAATCAATTATCCTTTTCCCTCCAACCGAAAAAAGTTACCAATATGGAGAATATGCTTTATATGGTATGGAGGGATGGATGGGTTTATTGAAAATTTATTCATAAGACATAGTGTTCTTGGGACCCATAGAGGCCACTTCAAGGATGGAGATCTTGTTTATTAATTCCTATAAGGGGTCATTTTTTGATGGTTTTTGTTGTGGATTGGATGATGAGGTATCCAGTAGATTGTATGTAAGTGGATTTGGTTGCTGATATGGTAAAGAAATATTGTGCTGGAGGGGAGTGCTTATGTGTATGATGGCTATGAAACTAAGTGTTGTGAGGGTTGGATATAATGATATTAGATGGTCATGGTGTTCAAACAGAATCATGAGTGGTGGGGTATATGTTCAAAGGGGATAGAAGTGTGGATAAAAGGTTGGGAATGTTGGGGTATGTATAGAGAGGGTATTTGTGAAACATGAGTGGTTGACAACTGCTGTGAAGAGAAATGGAAACTAGAGATAGAACTTGTATTGATGAGAGGTGTCGATGTTGGGATGGACATGAACACATTTTGAATGGATGTCATGGATTGTTGAGAAGGGGTACGTTGGGACATACTAAGAGGGATAATTACTGAACTTGCAGGAGGTGTTTGGATAGTGGAGGAGACTAAAGGACTAGACGTGGATGGAGATGTGTTGGTTTTGTTTTGGGATGAGGTAGAGCCAAATGAGATATCTAGAGAAGATGTTAGTTGTTGATTATTTGTCTTGTGAAGAAACACCATTGAGATCGAAAGTGATGATGGGGGTTGAAGATGTGGGATTAGATGTTGTTGATCCACTAACAGTGGAATATGGGTATAGTTGCTGGATGATGAGATCATGGTGAAGATCATCAAGATGAGAAAATTTGTAAGTGATGCTAGTGATAGGAAATAATTTTTTTTAGGTATGGATTGATGAAGAATGACACCTTAGGAAAATAAGTAAGCATTAATAGGGACATGGTTTGAATCTAGACTTTCAGTGAAAAATGGATCCCTGCTGTTGAATAAACAAGGAATAGATGGATTAGGAATTTCAGCCATGGCAAATTTACTACTAGGAGAGTGAGGGGGTTTTCAATCATGTACTGGAGGTGATGAAGATGATTGATACTGGTCAATTAGATGTTTGGAATCATTAATGCGAGTCTAGACATTATCTAAGGACCATTGGAAGCGTTTTAGTCATGTTTTTAGAGTTTTGAAAATGGTACTGTTGTCTGGTAAGGACCATGAAAACAAAAAAACAATAAGAAGAGAAAAAATAATCTAGAGGGTTTATTAAAATCAAACAGACAAGTCACGTAAGAGAATTTTAATTATCTTGATTAATTTAAAAAAAGATGAAATGTGAAAAATGGTTAAGAGGTCATAGGAAATGGAAATCTAGCGCTGGTTTTAGGTGATGTTAAGGTATAGAGTCCTAGATATACCCGAAGGTACATGAGGCCCAAAATTTGTGTTGGAATTGCTATAAGGCATGGTATTGGGGCCTACCCTATCACTTTACAGTACAACAGGGATAAATGTGTCAGGTGATTAGCAGATATACTAGCCAATAGCTTATTTATACTCAGTTAGAACGATGAGTTGGATTATCCTCTTGGTGATGAAATCCAAAGAGGTCTACTGGGGTAGGAGTGTTTTGATGCAAATTGTATTTGATGTGATTTGGTTGTCTGTGAGGGGAGTTAAGAGAATGCAATTTGTTAACCCCTAGTTCAACTATGTGATCAAGTAGATATGAAGGGTTTTTAGATCCAAAAAACAAATGTTAGCTTTGATGGTGAAAAAAAAAAATGTAATAAACAAGGACTGAAGAAAGCATGCCTGTGATTAATTTTTCTTTTTTTCTTTTTAATTTTTTTATCCTAAGCAACAATAAAAACAACAATGCTGTTCAAGATGAGAGTTAGATGAAAGTAGAAGACAAAAGAAATGGAAACTAAAATGGGAATCTAAATGAAAAAGGGACTAATGGTCCCTCTGGGTGTCCTAGGAATGTATCAGGTAATTTTTAGTAGATGTTATTAATTGTATAAAGTACCTAAAAATTAAAAAAAGAAGGGTTTAACGATACCTACGCCAAAATTTGCAATGTCGGGGGTGATGAGATGTGAACAATGAACGAACAAACACCCCTCCTATCAAGAAATGACCATAGACAATCACTATGGTTGTAAGGATGACCAATCACTACCTATTAAATGAATGAATCCATTCAATCACTATGGCTAACCCCAAGTATAATTCAGGAAAATAACTTCCAATCATTACCTAAAGAGTGCATAAAGGACATGGGTTGTCATCCAATTTCTATATGTAAAATCTCCCGGTGGTCGAGCGACCATACCAATATTGTGATAAACTAACCCAGCCCAACCCAATCTTGAGTGAAGATACTTACAAGTGTTAACAACTAGGAAAGAGATATTAGCCAAGTAAGATGATGGGCTTCTAGGAAAAAAGGCTGATTCTAGGAGTCCAAAGTGACTTCCCTGAAGGATGTCAGCTCGTTTTAATAGAATTAAGTGAGTTTAAATATAATAATATAGATAAATATCAGATAAGGAAGCTATAATTCAAGATAAAAGGAAAAATCTTGTTATGCTTTATAGGTGGCCCAAGATAGGGTGGTGGTGATCTAAAGATCTTTGAAGTAGTAGTACCAATAATATATAGTTTCTTGTCAGAATTTCATCAAGGAAATAACATTTTTCTTCAATGTCTTTGAGGGTTGGTGAAAATTTGATGGTGCACAAATTAAGATCATGGATAATATTAAATTTCTCCCACACGAATGACTATTAAATGATCAAAATATTTTAGATACTTTTAATTGGATGGGATTGACCTAGAATAGTAATCTACAACATAAACATCCTTACAAGTAGACATATTAATTCCAGAGATATATATAATAATTGATAAAATGAAATGATTTGATAAAGGAAGCTATATTTAATAAAAATATCAAATGATTCAAAGGAATCACTGGCGATTAAAGGGAATGGTGGGTGATTCTTGTGAAAAGATAAATTTATTTGATAAATGATAAACCTGATAAAAAATAGAGGTTAAAAATATCATTTCCTCTTGTTTGATGTATAACAAAATGGGAATAAGAGTTAGTAGATATGTGATTACATTGAATGTGAAAATAGAACAAAAAGTTTTCACAAAGACTGATTGAGTTGATGATGTTGATCTACTGATAGTTTGACGACATGAAGATGGTATTAAGGGCTTGTGGATGTAAAAACTAATATGTTGTGGCTCCTTGGCATGGCATAGTATTGTTTCTTGACTTGGAGATTGCTGACATGGAAAAAAATTGTTTTGTGTTTCAAAAATCTGAGAGTGAAGATCCTTAAAAAGTCATGGAAAAATGATTTTTAGCTCCTATTTATAATTGCAGGTGATTTTTTGGGATCGTCAATAATATAGGAAATTCAGATAAAGTTATTTGGAAGTGGTTTTAACCACTTCCAAGATAAGGATTACAGGTATGGGGATGAGGGTAGATGGTTAGGGGAGAGGTTAGGTGTGGTTTTAGAGGTTAGGGTAAGAAGGGTTATGATAAGTAAAAATATGGTTAGGAGGTTCTGGGGGGGTTAGGGTAAATTTTGATAGGTAAATATGGTTTACGGGGGGGGGGGGGTGAAAAATGAATTTATGGGGTGAGCGGGGGTCACTTAGATTACGATTAAAGTCATACATTTAAATAAATTAATATGTGTATGTGGGATGTAGGTGAGTGATGAAAACCCAATGTCTATAAGAATACTTGATTATGACCTAAATTAGGTAAAACCCCAATACCTAGTTATTAAAGTCATACTGGTTGAGAATACATAGAGATATTAATGACAAGATGATGCAAATAGGTGTCCTAAAGGTGTGAGAAATTTTTTGTAGTTTCATGATGAGAATTTTACAAGTTATGGTGTTTTGCAAAAAATAGGGTTCAAGAGAGCATGTTTTCTAGTTTAATATGAGAGAAATTGACTTGGTTAGCACGTATAACCTTTGCAAGGGAAATTTATCAATTTAGGGATGATGGATCATGGAGCTAAGAACATATCGGAGTTGGAATGACGTTAAATGAGTGTCTATTCTTTATGAACGATTGCTAAGAAGGTCAAAACCATTTTTAAACCCTAGTTTTTCTAGTGATGAAGGAAAAATTATTTGTTTGAGCCCATAATGTATTAGATCATAAAACATGATGATTGGATAATGGAGAGGAGTGTCCTAGATTTTAGATGGTGGTGGTTTTAGGTCATGACACTTAGTGGAGCCCACTCAAATATCTTAGATTCCAAGAAAGAAGGTTTTACTCTCAGGATTTCCATTTGACCCTATGACTAAATGTGTGTTATAAGTTGTTAGGGAGTAATCCTACATGTCTGAAGTCATTTTATATCTTGGTGAGGCCATTTGAAGATCTGTACAGGTCAAAACATGTTGACTGATTTTAAGGCCAAAGGGACAATTTTTAGCGGTCACGAGGAATGTAAGTGCTTGATAACTTGTGTGCATGGTGATGAAGTTTTATGGGATCAAAGGTGTTTAAGAAATATCATGTGATGTGTTGCATGAAATTTATGATCTTTGGAAGTCAGTTAAGGTTACATAAATAAGGTCACAAGTTGACCTAGTTTGATTGGTTTAAGACAACAAGGGTTTGGTATGAAGATTGGTATGAAATAACAATATATTGGCTTAGTTGATGATGACTATCCATTTGAGGGTAAAAAGTGATGAATTTTGTTCCTAGTGAATGATTTTATAAAGATTTAAAGTTTTAGAAAGGGGTGTAAGCTGATTTGTTTTTGGTGTGATCTTGGACTTCATTGTTTAAGATTGGTTCCTGGAAGTGCCTAATTGTAGTAGGGAAACAGTCTTACTTGGTGGTGAAGTGAGAAGAAGGGATGATGTAGAATCTTGTGAGTGGATGGATGGTTTTGATAGGATATCATGGACATTTATGGAGCCTTTTGAGGCACTACATATATAGAGTGAGTTCTTGGAGTCCATGGTGTGCTGGGTGACGGTGTTTTTTGGTCTTCTTGGGCTACTAAGAGCTTGTTGGATGTCTTGGTGCATTTAAGACACACATGGGTCCTTCATGATGATTTATATGAGTGTGTGTATATTTTTTCGAGTTGGTATGACTAACCTCTAATGGTCATGTCTGACATAGTTATGTTTTTGAGTTGATTCATGTATTAATGTGCATGTAATTGTTCATTTTTGAACTAGTGTTGTGAGAGGGAAAAAGTGTGAGCTAGGTGTGAGTGTGAAAATTATATGAGGGTATCAAGAAAAAAATATGAGAGAGTGTGTAAATGTATGAGGAGTGTTGAAGATATAGTTTTCAAGGTTAATTTTCTAAATCAGCCCATGAATGCGAAATTTTGAGCAAAGTAGGAGAATATAACTTTAAGAGGTTTTTGAGGTGTATGAGATGAATTTTGTGATCAGTATCAATTTTGTGAGAAACATATCATTAGTGGTATTCTATTTTCAAATTTGTGTGATGATTAATATTCATGTAAGTCCTTTTTTTTGAGTAATATCAACAATGGTTTCTAGGGGTGGGTAATCCTGATGAAGTGGGTGCTTCACTAAAAAACATCTTGTGTGATGTTTCATATTCATACAAGTGTTTTGGTTTGTGTAATATAATCAAATGTTTTTTTTGTTGTATTTTATTCCTCATGAGGGTTTTCCCACTTAAATATTGTGTTTTTTTGCTTTCTCTCATGGTTATTATCTTGTGAATGATTGTTATATGTTGTTAAGATCACATTAATGCATGGTTGAATGGTAAATGGTTTATGCAAGTTAATTTGAATTGGTTAAGATATTTGAATGAGTAATTCACTCCCCCTCAGTAAAATTGTGCTTCCCACACTTCCAAGTGTACCAAAATATCCTAGGGTGAGCTCCACCATTGAAAATCAAGAAATAATTATTTCATATTGGAATGAATATGAATATGAAGATGATGATGAATCCATAGCTTGTCTCTTTCAAGAAATCCTTAATGATTATATTGATCAATATATAGTTATGGCTATGGTTTTTGAATGCAAGGATGAGGATAAATAAGTGTTTGAAACTAAGAATGATCAATTAGAAACAAAATATAAATTAAATCTTGGTGACATCCATGAGGACTGTACTTCTATTTAGACAAATCTAAAAAAAAATGAAAAAGAGGAGGTACCCTCTAATATTGACGTTTTTGAATGAAGAAGACAACCTACAAGAATCAATGTAAAACTAAAAAAAACCCTTAATTCTTATCCATTTAGTCACCTTTAAGAGTTATCAGGAGAAAGAGAATATTAGAGACAATTTTAAAATTATCTTGAGTTGTAGAGGTAGGAATGCATCATAGATGATAATTTGGAAGTTTTAGAGTTGAAAAATGATTAGACAAAAAATACATTCATATTCGAAAAGTGAAGGGAAAGAATTTATTTTTAATCCTGAAGTTATGGAAGAAGAAGACTGACCAATAGAACTCATAAGTATCATATCTGAATCTACGTTCTTCCTAAAAAAGTTATTATTATCATAACTTCACCTAAACTAGAGGTAAAGAAAGAAGTTTCATTTGATGTCACTAATGTTTAGATGATTCCAAAAGTGAATGAAGAGGAAGTTGGTTAAAAAAATCCTGCATGTGAGGGACATAAAGTTGATTTTTCAACCATACTTAAAGACTTTGAAAGTTTCATGATTTTCCATTGGAGAAGGTGATGATAAAAAAATTTGTCTTAACTTGTAGAACCTACATGAGAGGAGATAATTGGATTCATACAATTCAAAGAAAATGTAATAAGTGCTTGATATATCTATTTATGGGGATGAGCACAAAAGAAGATGGGATAGTAAGAGAAAGCGGTCCCTTGATTCTAAAAGATGGATATCTTATCAGATACCTATATAGAATTAGAGCCTAAGTTAGAGTTACCACATGTCATGATTATTTCATAACAAGATGAAAACAATTAAAGTACTAAAAGTCATCTTGGACACCTCCAAAAAAATATATTGTATATCAGAGCTAACATGAAAGAGGAGAAGATATATAACCTTATTTTATTCTTATCACTTTCTATGAGTGTATCACAAATGATATTATGGCATAATTTCATCAAAAAGGGAATCTAATCATCCCATCCTATTTGTGGCTTTTTGTAATTTATTATATATTGGTTAGATTAGGAGTAGTTTAGGTTTTACTTTTATCATAACAAGTGATTTGAACACTCTACATGTTTCATTTGTAGAATATATGATTTATTATTTTGGAAATAGTTTATTCCAAATAACTATTTATATTTTTTATGAGTAATCTTGACCCACATAAGGGATCCCAACTATGGAATATCATTTTATGGTGTAGGCTTGTTATTGGTAAATTTGAGTCATGACAAATTAAGAATGGTTCCGAGGCCAATTTTTGGATAGACTCCTAGAATAGATTACCCCCTTTATAAGATTTAATAATTTGATGAATTGCTTAGATTTATTACCAATGTGTGGGGTTCCAAGGTGGTACATTATTGGGAACTCCTTCCTTCAAATGCACTACCGAGCATTAGATAGAAATCATAGAGAGATATTACCTTTCCCAATGTTTTATTGGATCATTTTTTGGGAAATCTGAATAGTAGAATAATCCATTTCTCTCCAAAAATGATGAAATCATCTTGGTGATAGCCAAACTAAGGGATTATTTTATGACTATAAGATACATCTCAAGCATCCTACTTGGAGGAAATAATGTGGAATCATATATAGGGTGATGGGGTAAAGAACGTTTACCAAAAGAAGGTGCCTTCACATGGATGGTTGCCTATTGGAACATTCTTACACAGAAAAGGCATAAGATACTGGGCCTACAAGGCTCCACAATATGTCTTTTTTCCTTTTAGTTGAATAATAAATCAACCACCTTCTCTTGTGTTGTCCCTTTATTCATGAATGATGGGACTATTTATGTCAGTGTTTAAATCTAAAGTGGGTTCAACCAGTAGAGGTCAAAAGTGCTCTACACCTTTAGCTTACATACCATTCAAAAATTAAAATTCGCAAATATATATATATATATATATATATATATATATATATATATATATATATATATATATATATGTATGTATGTATGTATGTATGTATGTATGTATGTATGTATGTATGTATGTATATGTATGTCCATTAATATATATATATGTATAGGGATCGTCTGGTTTATTTCCCCCATTACTTATTGAACTCTCTTGAACGCTTAGTTTCAAAAGCACTCCCGGGTGGTTCCTTTGCACCAGGGGCTCATTTTGTTGCTACACAAATGCTGTCTTCTCAGGTTTCCTGGTCTCCCATCCTCCCCTAGCTTGATTCCTCCTTTGCCAAGCTCTGTCCCCCATGCATTCTTCTCTCGTTCCCCCTTCTGAGGATCCTGCCCCCCCACTTGGCCTCTACCTCGCGGAATTACCAGGGCTTCTAGGAAGCTCAACCTAGACCCTTGCTGTGGAGAAGGGTTCTCAGGATTTTGAAATTGCTCATGACCTTCTGCATATCAGCAGTGCCAGCCCCCGGGAAGTGCAATTGGAAAGCCCTACTAAAAGGCTGGAAGCCTTATGGACAACAGCCAAATTTAGAATTGAAAAAAATTTGATTTATTTAGACTCAGAAGTGTCTCCAAATAGGTTGGAAATTTCTATCTTAGAAAAGGAAATGTCTTCAGTAAAGTAAAACACTCTTATTTAATCATGGGACACTGAGACTATGAATAAATGGTATCTTCTCCTTCCATATCAAATTAATGGGTTGGGCATAGTATATAATTCACAAGGTGTAACAAGAAGGGTCAATGCTAAAGGGAATTCAAAAAATCATGGTCTCTTGAAGTTAAAATACGACGAAGCTTCAAAAGGGAATCCATGGATTTATAAGGTTGGTTGTGTCACAAGGGATAGTGTTGGCTTATTGATTCGGGGTGGTTATTTCCACCTCTAGGATGGAACATATAACATAGTAGAGGCCTCAACATTAGTCTATGGTACACTCTTGTCTCTTGACTGTGACATTGACCAAATCTGTATAGAAAGGGACTAAATGGTTATGACTCATTCTATAAAATATAGAAAATACAAGGCATGGAGAATTGATGATATCCTAGGTCAAGTGCTCCACCTTCTTTCCAAATTCCTTGAATGAAATATTCAACATTATTATAGGGAGGCTAATGGAGTAGTTAAATATCTTGAAATCACGGGGCTTTAGAATCAATAAAATAATTGATCTATAATAGGGTTGATCTTTGGCATGAAATATGAGATTTATTTTTTCATGTCTTACCATCCACTCACAAAAATAAGCATATGGAAATTTCTGGCTCATAACACATTAAAACCCATCAATATCCATCATGGTTGTGATGGCTTACACATGGGTTTTTCATACTACTTGGATGAAATATTTATTAATCTTCACACATGTCACTTGCTCTATTTATATGATATTCATCATCTCATTCCTTCTCATTGGCCTATTCTTGTATTTGAGTTTTGTCCATACTTTGTCGTCTTTGATGATGGAGTATAATCATGTACACAAAAATTCCTCATTTCCACTTGCTTGGGACTAAGTGTGAAATGGATTTATCATCAACAATAACCAACAAGCGGTTATGCCTATTCATTTTATATAGTCATGGTCTATCTTAAATGTCATTAAGGTGGTGATTTCTGTGGAGTATATTGAGATTTTTGGTTTCCCTCATGTAAATTTTGAATTCCCCTTATTCTTTGTGGAAAATTTTCTTAGGATAAAAATAGATAAATAGGTGGTAGTTTCCATTTCCTCTAATTTCATCCATCCATATCGCTGCGTAGGAATAATGTTTTTCATGAAGGAAACCGATATCTAGTCGGATGGTTTCATTTATGGTTTGAGTTTCACAGAGGATGGAGTCATGGAAAGGGAAGACTTTGTGTAATTGGAAAGGAGTTTTAACTTGGTGGAAAATTTTGTTGAGTAGGTTATAAATCATTTCCATAAAAAGGAATATTTTGGGTGCATGATTCCTAATTTAGACATGGCTTCTTTGTGATCCAATTATCCCCATGAAACCTATGTACTCAAATCTAAAAATTAAAACAACATAAACATATAATTTCCTCACTCGCAGGCTAGATTGGCTCAAATGGATGTGTCTTTGGGTGGGAAGATGGATCCTCCACCCCCAACACCATAATGGATAGTGAATGGAGTTGATATTATGCATTTGGAAGGAAAGGATCTTGCCATATTTTAATCATGAAGAAAAGTGCATAGTTTCAAATTTTTTATACTAGACTCATTTCCCAATGGTTACTAAGGCCAATGATCCATTCATCTATCAGATAGATGCCCCATGTGAGTCTCCTGAAATGTTTTCAAAATGAGCCCCATGATCCGTTTTTAGGAAACTGATGATAGTTTTGTAACATTAGAGAATTTTAATGGTGTTAAACATGTGTTTTTGGATCCCCTTCTATTTTAAATTCATCAAATTTTCTTTCCCTCTATTTTTCATTCATACATGCCAAATCTTATAGAATTTAGTGGAAATCGGTGAAGTTAAACCTCAATACATTAAAAAACATAAAAATTCCTTTGATTTATCATTAAATAAGGATTACAACATTAATCAATCCAAAATGAGACACATGTCAAAAAATGACATTTCCAAAACCTTTTACTTGGTAACTATTATGAATATTGGCACCTTAAATGGATGAGCAACACGTGTAACCCATTGATGCATAGGACTCCCACAAACTTTATGTTTTTCCTCACTCTACATAGAATGCAGAACACTAATGTGTGACAAGTTTCACAAAGTACATGTGATAGAGATCGATATTCAACACTATCTCAAATATTATTTCCTTACCTCCTCATTCCAAAGGATGAAAAAAAATAGATGGAAAATAGGTGACATATTGTATACATGGAAAATATAGGTGCACACCTAGGATTCATTACAATGTGTGTCATATGAATGTTTTTTCATAGTTTAGATTAGTATTAATCAAAACTCGAGACATCACAATGGCAAAAAAGAGACACTTGGTGTTTTGCTCACATGTTTTGACAAAGGACTCCATGTGGCAAGTGGATGGTACCATTGAAAGCATATTAGATAGACCTAAATGTTGAACCTTATTCCAATGAAAATAGTTAAGAATCATGAGGAATTTCATAATAGAATATTTTGGCATATTTTACTATATATTTAGATCTAACGACCCCCAAATCATTCTCGTATACTTTTAGAGATATATCTTCACTTGTGAAGATGCTCTTGAGCTAGATATACCTTTTGGTCCTAAAAAAATGCATAGGAAAGAGTTAAAAAATCTATTATTTAAAATATGACCTGTTATAGTGGTCCTATAATGAAATCGTGATTTCTTCACCAAGTGGGAACTTGATCTATGCTCATATTCTTGATCTCATGGGATCCTTCCCAAAAAATTTTATTTATGACTCCTAAGGGATCATTAAAATATTTTTTTTACTATTCCTAAGACTTAAAATCATTAAAAAATTAGATAAAATTTACACCCATGCAGGTTATGGGAATAATTTATGATTCATGGTAATGCATCATCATTTTTCCATCTAATAATTTTTTAGATGCTTCAAAATATGGGTTTGGGGAACATATTGTAAGTGTAACATCTTCTAGATATTTATGATCCTTTTAGAGGAGATAATAGTGAAAAGAGATATGCTTCAACATATATTGATCCTCTTATTCTATTTTCCCTCTTTTATGAATGTCAAAGTTATAATTGTAAAATTACCCTCTCCTAAATGCAAAGTTACTCTTCTCGATTAGGTTTACAAGCCAACTGGATGTCCCTGACCTCTAGTTTGATCTTTGAAGATGAAAGAACACATTGAGTTATTATTAAATTTGGCCAGAGTCTATGCCAAAGAGATGAATGAAAATAATATAAAAGTAATATATTCAGAATACGTTAGAGAACATTATAAAGGATATTATATATCCATATCAATAGGAAAAAACCTTCATATAAAATAGGAAGTAATAATAACAAACTATAAACTATAACCCATTTAAATGAGTTACAGGTTTAATCAAACAACTAACAATAGGAGTTGTAATAACAACTCAATATAACCATAAATAGTATTTCACCCATAGTAAACATTAATTTCATAACAGTTATGTTTCTATCAAATTTTATACATTTCTAACTTTTAATACATTTATGGTTATTGATCATATCTTCCCTTATTTTTTGTGTTATTTTTACCCTTACCTCTATATTATCTACATGTTTTATTGTGTGTGGAACTTACAAGGTTTTTATTCACTATGTTTTAAGGTTGAGAGTGAGAATTAAATTTAGATGCATGTTCTTTAATGTGGTTAATATCTTCCCTATGGATACTATGTTTTGTCTTCTCACTTTTTCTAACTCATACAAGGAGAGTGATCTATTTCTCTTTGGTGTCTCTCATCATTTTTTCTCTTGCAATCATTAGATTGAATTAGATTAGTGGTAAAAGTAGGGTAGTTATGATAGGAATTCATCATTTTGTGGAGGTTTGTCCTAAGGAGATAGGGTCCCAAACCTTGGGTACCTTCACATTGTAAATGCTAAGATAATAAATTTATTCAAATTTTGGTGATATTTTCATGGGTGCACATCTTAGCCATCTAATAAATAAATAAGTGAAGTGAAATACTATGAAGATCTATACATGGTAATTGGGAGTAATGGACTACTTGTAATGGATTTACAAATTTCTATATGTGGATGAGTAGTGAAAAGTGGAGAGAAATTCTCATAGTAGGGCTAAGGGTTAACTAAGATATATAAATTAAGCTTAAAATAGGTGCACAAGTCATGAATGAAGGGATTAAGTCAATACTAACATTATCAAATGATAATTTACCTAATTTAAGTGCCTACATTTCTCCCCTTTTAAGCTTAGTAAATATAATTTTATTTCTTAAAGAAAATATATACGTGAGTGTAGAAATATACTTATGAATGTGTAGATATACTTTGTCTTATCTTGATATGTTTGATTTCTTATATGTTTTAGTGTTCATAAGATCCCTAAAGGGGGCATGAGTACTTCATTCCATCTCCATAACACTATTCATATTGAGTTGCAAAATAATGTTTCAGAACATATCCCTCCTTCTCCCCTTCAATATTTTAAAATTATACGTGATTAGTTTAGTCACAGTATCACCTTGTGGGAACACAAAATTTATATTCCTTTGAAGAGTTATTTTTTCAGCTTGGTACAAATAAGGCCTATCCATCTATAACAATGTGGTCAATGGGTTTAGTGGTAAGTGTTTGAAGAAACCCTCAGACCTTTCTATAATGCTCTTTCCTCTTCACTCACAAGAATCCCAAATAAAGAAATTATCAAAGAAAAACTATGAGCTTCATAGAATTCTCTTTCTTCCTCTCTCAAACAAATTTTCAAATGGGAAAAAATGTAAAATCACATGGTTTATTTTTAGTATCAATCCTTAATCTTATATACTATATCCATGGAAAAACATTGCGGATTGGTCAACCCAAATCCTATAAAATCTCCACAAGAAATTTCCAACTCTCTAAGGTACGACAATAATGGCAGCTCCTCCCTCCGTAAAATTAACAAGTGCATTCCTTCCATTTTGCATGTCCTTTGTGTACTTTTTTCAATGTTAAAAGTTATAAGAATTATCTATAAATTTAAATTAAATTTTAGTTTATATAATATACATTGAATACACTCTAATGTTATGGGTTTTATCATGGAGCATGATGATGCCAACACATCAATAAGTCCATTCAAGTGAAGAAAAAGTGTGTGTGCACACTAAGGTATGTTTTTTCCCTTAAGAATTCAGTTTTAAATTACAAATAGAAAGGGGGGGAAATGCATATTGTAAAATTGGATAACATGTGTAATGCCAAGTTCGACCATCTATCCTTGCTAAGATACATTCTCACATTTAGAATCCAATCTCATCATATCTCTAGCCATTTTACAACTAGGTTATCTTTGCAATGTGATTTGTCATTAATTATGGGAATATTATTTAATAAAATTAGTATTAAACTTTGATATTCATGAAAAAATATTATTTTTGGAATTTCTCTCTATAGTTTGAAAACATAAAGAAGCGTCTAAATGTAGGGTCTGGTCTTGAATGACTTGTACGGTCCTACCCCTTCACAATAATTGAACCTGATTTCAATTTCAAATCATTATTTAGGTCATTTCATCTTCCTAGGGTTAGCCTTATTAGAATATATCACCTATAGAAGGATATATAATCAAGTCATTATCTCTTCATATCTCACTTGGTAAATATTATTATAAACTACTACTACAAATATCATTCCAAAAGTAGTCAAAGAAATAAGAAATCTTCTCAAATCAGTTGCACCTCATATAGCCTAATCTTTACTACAAGTATGAAGCATTGAACTAAGTAAAATATTCTATATTCATCCATTATCAAGCATACAAAGATCATAACGCCATTTTTAACAATAAAAAGGCACTCCAAGTATAGTTCACAGTTTCAACGAAAAAAGGCTTAGGTCACATAGATGAGGCACACCACATCTCTCTACTACCACATTGGGTACATTCTATTCTATGTAGTTATCCTACTATATTTGTGTCAAAAAACATGATGGAACCTATGAGGTTGGTTAGATATGCAAACTTGCATAATTAACAAGGATAAATACATGATGCTTGACCTCATAATGAGATAATTTAGTGCAATAATTGGACTAGTTCAAGAATTATGAGTCTAAATGCAAATGGTAGTCTAGACTCAAATGCAAACACACGTTTTCTCATTTTTCTTTTGTAATTATCTAATGAAGGGTTCTATAGGTTGATAGGGTTTCTGCTTTTATGTAGGTTATTGCAAGTCATCATTAAGATATGTAAGAAATAGTGACATACAACAAACACCATTTACTAATAAGAAAAGTACACATATAGTTGTAGATCTTTGAATATTAAAGACTCCCACATAGTACATCTCCATGTTAGGATTGTATAGTTCCAATCTAGACTATACAAAAGTTATAGTGTCCTTCCCTTGCTTAGTTTCTAGTGCCAAAATTTCCATTATAGAATCTACAGTTCCAAATCCTCCTTCTTAACTTTCCTCCACATCTAAATAATTATTGAACAACTAAGTTTATCTATCATCTCGTTTTTTGAGAAATTTCTTATCATTTATCAATTTCTTAAATACAATTTTCAATTTTGAATGGATTATTTTGATAATGTATAATTGATGCTTGAAGTTCATTAGATTATGATAAACCACCTATTACAAACCCTTACATCTTCCTTATTGTTGACAATTAACAAAAAATAGAAATTAATTAGGGTGTAAACATATTCATTGCAATAATTAGATATGTTTGAAAAAATTGATTATCTATGTTGTACTTTGAAAGAATGATACATTGATCTCTTAACATTGAAGAATCCTAAGTATGTATCTACTCAATCAAATGCATCAACAAGAAATATGAAGCTAAATTAATTTTTAATTCCATATCTCAACCTAAAAATATTCAATTTAAAGATACTCATAAAGGGAAATTCACACGATTTCCCTCTCCTCCTCACACGATATTATAAATGTTAGGAAATAAGAGATAGAATATGTAGAATAATCCCTCACAGAATCGCAACAGTAGAAATTAATATGCAGAAATTATTACAGATCTCAAATAAAATTGTAGAATAAAATAACACAACACAAAGAGACAGTATTTAACGTGGTTCACCCAATTTGGGGCTATGTCCACCAAGAATCATTTGCTCAAATTTTATTACAAGCCACCTCTCTCTCAATACAATACCTAGATCTGTTTAGAGCTATGCTCAACAAACTCTACAGAATTCATAGTCGAATTCAAAGCACATCTGTAATGTTTTTTCACGTCTCTATCATATGCATAAAACCATATAAATAGACAACTGCTTAAGAAGTTTTACAAAACCATGGGTATCAAAACAATGGGAAAAACTAAAACCGTCCGATAAACCTATGGGTAGCTGAAGAGGTGGTTTTACAAAACAATGGGTACCGAAAAAACCATGGGCCCAAAAATAGCCCATAATGGTTACCCATTACCCATGGGTTAATAAACCACCCATGAGAATTTTCTTTGGGGGGGTTTTCCCCCAAACCCCCTTAACCCGCTCATCGGCAAGCAAGACCATCGTAAAAATACTCGAGTGTAACACATAGAAGGTGTACCAAAATCTAACATGAAAACAGGCTCCACAAACATAACAATAAATTTTTCCAAAGTGTAGCCAATGATCTCTCCCTTTAATTGTTGAGGTTAATGAAAGAAAACTCCAAGGAATATATTTAAATTCTAATACACATTATGACTATCATAGATGTATGAAGAAATCTACTAACAAATGATTTAATATTCTACATCATATTAATTATCTAATTTATACCAAAGCTATTGAATTTGATTCTCCTCCTGAGCAATCCAAACCAAAAGTCAATGAAAATACCAATCTTAACTTATTCAATGATTCAATTTATAATAATCACAATCATGAATCTAAGAGTAACTCAGAGGGTCCATCATACATATTAGGACAATCTCTCCATGATTCATATGATCATAAAATTGATTCTCTTATTTCTATAATTACTTCTTTGAATTTTAGGCATATTATTACATTTGAATGATAATTACATGATTCTGATGTTTTTTAATGTAATTTATATTTGACCATTTTTCAATAAGAAATATATTCACAATGTCTTGGTTAATAGTGGTGTTAAACATAACATGTGTACTCTTACACTCCTTACTTATTTTGGCTACATTAAGGACCATATTTGATTTAATTCTTAATCTTCTAATCCATCTATCAGGAACATTGTTCTTCCCCTTCAAGTGAGGGTATCTATAATTCCTACATATTTCTTGGTTGATGATACTCTTAGAACATGTGACAAGATTATAGGATACCCTTGGATTTACAGGCTTAAGGATATTCCTTATATTCCCCATTAATGTGTAAAATAAACTTATAACATTCATTTTTTTATGATTACAAGTACTCCTTATGAGGCTCCTTTACCTATTACCTATTGTAAAAAAATAATGGTTTTTAAAAACATGCCTAATATGACTACTCATGCTATGTTCACAAGCTCTATGCCCCATAATACTTTTCATGTCTTATTGTATAAGAAATAAATATCCTAAACATGTCCCATAACATTAGATTAAAGTGATAACATCCTATTTCCATTTTCCATAATACGATTTTGAGGTCCAATTCTCCTATCATTGAGGATATATCTCCTCACCCTCTTGATCATGTCATACGGTATCCCATTATACAAATACTTATAACAATAAATAAACATTCAAATATAATACTAATCCAAAAACATTCAAATATTTCAAAATACAAAAATCAAGAATTGAACATGGCATGATCTACTATTTTTCACTTTACATATGATGTTTTTCACATAGGTTGATAGATAACATTTTATTTACTCTTTATCCACATGAATTTAATAAGGTATATGAGGATGATGTAGGACACCTAGGACTCTAAAATTCTTATAGATTATATATTTATGCTTTTACTGTGTGGCCATGTAAATACGGGGGAACCTATTACACTATCATGTGTTATTGTTTCATTACATAATGCTATTCCACATTCTAGTTATGCCTGATATTTTTTTGATACAAGGGACTTTAATAAGAGGGTACACATGTGAGGCATTGTTATTGGAGGTCACATGTTTGAATTTTCCTTCCACTATGACCCTAATGCACGGTCAAATACCCCACTCCACCCAATGCATTTAAATTGAGCACTTGAAGTTGACACCTCTTAGTTGGGATGATTTGATGAAACCTCCCATGAAATTGTAAGACAACCCCTTAGGGATAGTTATCTTTATTGTGATATATGTTGTTTATTTTTATTTTTGGACTAATACATATACAATGTGCACGCCTATACACTATCTACCTTTTATAATAATAAATTTACTTTCTTACTTACTTGTATTGTGTGCACAACCTCCATGATTATTTGTGTGGTAAACACTTAGGTGTCCCTTGTTTGTGACCTATTATTTTAATTTTATTCTGAAACAATGTGATCCTTGATTATGTGTGTGATAATAGTGTATCCCTTATATGTGGATCTTAGCCTTTTCTATGGTTGTATATATGTGAAATTTATTTTTGTTCTTGTATGCTTATGTACTTGTGTACTTGTATCTATGTTATCTCTTCATGTCATGGTTTCTACCGTGATATATATTTTTGCCATTATATCTACAATGCACTCTCTTGTAGGGCCTAACTCTCTCTTTTAGGGCATATTTTGATATGTTGGTGAATTACATATACCTTCTACATGTTGGCCACTTAATTCAAATATTTTAAGGAAAGTGATATACAAGGCATATCACTCACCTCAAAAGAAGAGGGTATTTATCACACAAATATCAATGCAATACACTCTCATAGAAATATTAAAAATATATAATAAAAAGGAACAAAGTATAAGAACAAAAGAATATAAATAGATAAAAAACATCTATAAAAACTTAGTAGAGAAAAATTCATCCAACATGTATGAAACCATTATACATTACTATCCAATATATATATTAATTTCTTGGGTAGACATTTAAAAACAAAAGTAGATTATGTAGGAGCAACGAATATTTTGTGGAGAGGGGGGGGGGTGTGTATGATTACTTCACCCCTTTTCCAAATTTTGCATCTAAGAATCATAAGAACTTATACAATTTGGGGTATAAGGGCATGCATATTATTTCATTCCCTATTTAGTCTTACACAATTCATACATTAACACTTTTACAATACATGGTGGGTGCATCAGTGTAATTCATTATTTTTAAAATTTGTTTGAATAAAACATTTATTCCTAGATTCACCAATAGGAATTTGGTTTTGTGGGTAAAATTTTTAAGGGGAAATTAGATTCCTTATGACACTCTTATTCTCATTTTCTTTTGATGATTTGAAGGGTAGATGGACACATTAAAGTATCCTTCCTCTATCTCATGGTAAGCATTTAAGGTTTAGTTATATGCTATATGAAACCCTTCCTTTGGTGTTTTTTGAAACCCAATTCCTTTATGGTTTTCAATATTTATCCAAATTGGAGATTGATCACCCCCAATTCTACAATGACATAATTCCAATCCCTCTCTCCAAATTATTCAAAAAGGGATCTCTCCCTTTGTAAAGGAGCCCACGTGTACTCATTCCATGATGTATTCTCTTTCAATTCTAAAAATTCAAAATTCAATAATGATAGTGTTCAAGTTTAATTATTTCTATGTAGACATTGACCATATTCTATGTTGTAGTTTCAATTTTTTTTATCTTGAAACCACCTTAAGCATATCAAGAAATAAAGTACACAATCAAGTGAAGAAAAAGTGTCTCCACATTCAATTATTCTTTTCATTTAAGAAAGAAAATTTCATTTCCTATATTTGGGGGGTGTAGACACCTAATTTTGGTAGTAATTCAATTGATGAAGGTCAATTGGTCAATATTAAATCTCTAATACTAAATCTTGACTTGTGTACCATGTAATATGGGGGAACTATACACATCTTGTGTTATTGTTTCATTCATAATCCTATTCCACATTCCTAGTTATGCCTAATATTTTTTTGATACAAGGGACTTTAATAAGAGGGTACACATGTGAGGCCTTGTTATTGGAGGTCACATGTTTGAATTTTCCTTCCACTATGACCCTAATGCACGGTCAAATACCCCACTCCACCCAATGCATTTAAATTGAGCACTTGAAGTCGACACCTCTTAGTTGGGATGCTTTGATGAAACCTCCCATGAAATTTTAAGACAACCCCTTAGGGATAGTTATCTTTATTGTGATATATGTTGTTTATTTTTATTTTTGGACTAATACATATACAATGTGCACGCCTATACACTATCTACCTTTTATAACAATAAATTTACTTTCTTACTTACTTGTATTGTGTGCACAACCTCCATGATTATTTGTGTGGTAAACACTTAGGTGTCCCTTGTTTGTGACCTATTATTTTAATTTTATTATGAAACAATGTGATCCTTGATTATGTGTGTGATAATAGTGTATCCCTTATATGTGGATCTTAGCCTTTTCTATGGTTGTATATATGTGAAATTTATTTTTGTTCTTGTATGCTTGTGTACTTGTATCTATGTTATCTCTTCATGTCATGGTTTCTACCATGATATATCTTTTTGCCATTATATCTACAATGCACTCTCTTGTAGGGCCTAACTCTCTCTTTTAGGGCATATTTTGATATGTTGGTGAATTACATATACCTTCTACATGTTGGCCACTTAATTCAAATATTTTAAGGAAAGTGATATACAAGGCATATCACTCACCTCAAAAGAAGAGGGTATTTATCACACAAATATCAATGCAATACACTCTCATAGAAATATTAAAAATATATAATAAAAAGGAACAAAGTATAAGAACAAAAGAATATAAATAGATAAAAAACATCTATAAAAACTTAGTAGAGAAAAATTCATCCAACATGTATGAAACCATTATACATTACTATCCAATATATATATTAATTTCTTGGGTAGACATTTAAAAACAAAAGTAGATTATGTAGGAGCAACGAAGATTTTGTGGAGAGGGGGGGGGGGGTGTGTATGATTACTTCACCCCTTTTCCAAATTTTGCATCTAAGAATCATAAGAACTTATACAATTTGGGGTATAAGGGCATGCATATTATTTCATTCCCTATTTAGTCTTACACAATTCATACATTAACACTTTTACAATACATGGTGGGTGCATGAGTGTAATTCATTATTTTTAAAATTTGTTTGAATAAAACATTTATTCCTAGATTCACCAATAGGAATTTGGTTTTGTGGGTAAAATTTTTAAGGGGGAAATTAGATTCCTTATGACACTCTTATTCTCATTTTCTTTTGATGATTTGAAGGGTAGATGGACACATTAAAGTATCCTTCCTCTATCTCATGGTAAGTATTTAAGGTTTAGTTATATGCTATATGAAACCCTTCCTTTGGTGTTTTTTGAAACCCAATTCCTTTATGGTTTTCAATATTTATCCAAATTGGAGATTGATCACCCCCAATTCTACAATGACATAATTCCAATCCCTCTCTCCAAATTATTCAAAAAGGGATCTCTCCCTTTGTAAAGGAGCCCACGTGTACTCATTCCATGATGTATTCTCTTTCAATTCTAAAAATTCAAAATTCAATAATGATAGTGTTCAAGTTTAATTATTTCTATGTAGACATTGACCATATTCTATGTTGTAGTTTCAATTTTTTTTATCTTGAAACCACCTTAAGCATATCAAGAAATAAAGTACACAATCAAGTGAAGAAAAAGTGTCTCCACATTCAATTATTCTTTTCATTTAAGAAAGAAAATTTCATTTCCTATATTTGGGGGGTGTAGACACCTAATTTTGGTAGTTAGTCAATTGATAATGTCAATATTATCTTAATCCTTAAATCTTGACTTGTTTACCTATTCCAAGCTTGATTACATATCCATAGTCCTATTGCAAGAACCTCTCTCTCCATTTCTCCATAAAATTTTCTCAATTTTTTTTACACTAGTTAAAAATAGTATATCATCTTCATTTATCATACATAGAGCTATTTATCATTGCGCATCCATCTTAGATAAAACCATCAAATGGTTTGGTTTGAAACTAGTAGTTTCATCCAAATAATTCTAATAGTAATTTTATCAATTTGATTTCTTTTATGGGCCATTAAATTCCTCATTGTTCATCCTTAATTAAACTAATACCTATGGAATCCTACATAAGTCAAAGTAAAAAATACTCATTTACTTACTTGGCACTTTTAAGAGCTGCTTAAGAAAATATCTCTCAAAATACATACAAAGGTCTCTAAATTTACCTAAAGTAGTAGAACACATTAGTAGAAACCCCTAAATAAGTCTAGATCACTCCAAACTAAGTTATAAAGTCAAGCTTCTCAAGCCAAATACCATTAAATCCAAGTCAAACACTAAGAAAAAAGGCCAATAAAAACATTAATAGGTGATCTAATAATCAAGTATATTTTCATCCATATAGATAACACATATCTAGGTGTAGAGCAACGTTGGGGTTTTATCTATGGTTTAAGGTTGGGGTCATTTCATTTGGTCATATAGGGTTTCAAATTTTTTTAAGACCTAATATATTATAGTGAAATATATCTTAGTTAGTCACAAGGGAAAAAATACTTGTAGAATACTAGCACCTCCCTAGATGAAACCACTAGTTAAGGACACAAGTGACAAAGAGTTTTTTGTGTTTGGAATTTTTTTCCCTACTCATAGTACACTTATAAAATTGGAAATAAAGACTTTTAAGGGAACTTACAATTTATTCATCACTCTATAATAACCACGTAAGATTCCAACTCATCCAAATAGCTAAGTGCACTTACTATTTCATGGTTTACCATATTTAACACATGATCTAGCTTACAGATTGCTAGATATGTATGTCTATATTTGAATGCTTAATTAATAATTATATATATATATATATATAATGTTTATAGCCCTAATACAAAATTTAAATAAGAACACACAACACATTCACATCTTATTATTTGATTTTTGGGTTAAATCATAAAAAACCTGAGCATTAAGTATACATAAGAATGAAGATATTAATAACATAGATATTATTAAAACATAAAACATACAAGATAATAAAGCATACATGACCATTAATAATGGAAGGGAATATAATAGACAAAATAATATGTAATAAAATAACATAAAACATATAGAAGCATGAATAAATCATGAGTATAAAAAATAAAAGATCATAGAGCATACAAAGAATTAAACATGGAGCAGATAGTAACATGGAGCCCCCAGATGTATGAAGTGAATAGGAAAATAGAGCCTAGAGAAGCATGAAACATAAAAAATCATGAATCATATAGAATAAAACATGATGCATTTAAAATGTGAGAAATATATAAAGCAATGTCAAATATCCAAAAATAGGAGTCTAGGGTCAATGACAATCAACTAGTATAACAATAGAGAAAAATAAAATACGAAAAGTAAATTATGAATAAAAATAAGCATAGAGCATGGCCAAATTAGTATATATAGTTAAACACTGTGATATTCACATAAAATATTCTATAATATGTATATAAGAAATAAGGTGGTGTAAGTCAAGAGGTGGCATGAAATGTAGGAAACCATGGAGAAGAAGTTTGTAATGTTTCATGATAGGGGGAAAATGTTATTTGATTGGGTTAGGAATTTTTTAATTTCAATTTTAGCAAGGAAAATTTTACATCCGAAATGAGTCTTAATCGGAACCACACAGAAACTCAGGTGTGAATCCCAAAATGCACATCTAATGATGTGTATGCAAACAAACATCCCAACAAACTGCTTGCATTGCAATGCCATATTTTGTAATACCATGTGGATTGAAGGTATTATTTCTAGGAGAAAAAATGTTGCAACTTCTAAAAAACATTGGTTTGCACAAGGGATGCAAAGGAATTGGCTAATTTGACTGAATCTCAATGAGTAAACCATTTAAGTGCAAAGACTGAGAATTTTTGTGTCGATATTTTACTTCCATGCTTTGGATTAAGGAAATGGTAGTGGTACTTACCAATTAATCCATTTAATGATGTCCATTAATAAGGGTGACATTTTTAAGGGTTAAGAAAAGTAAGAGTACTGATTTTGCTAAATGGGTAAATGACATTTTTTTAAAATTAAAAAATACTTAAATGGGTTAAAATAAATGTATGTATATTTTTTTCATATTTATAGAATATGTTTTGAGGAACATCTATTCCTTGTTTTTTAGTTGAATTATTATCATTTAATAAAGAGAGCATGTAAATTGTGGAAGAAAAATGATAGTAATACCTCCTCAACTTACGTCTATAACATTGATTCCATGTTCCTTATAATTTATAATAATAATGTATTTTTTAATTCAAATATTCATGAAATGTGTACATTTTTTTCTCACTTATTCTATAACATATTACTTTAGCTTCTTTCCATCTCCTAATGGGTTGATATTGATGAATAATTATATTATTTTCTCAAAAATGAAACCATATGTTTTGAAAATTCTATCATATGTTACAACAAGTACAAAAAAAACTACATTCTAATGGTCAATGAAATGTAAAATTTTCAGTTACTCATTTTTATTAATGATTAATGTTGTTGTCTCTAAAAATTGGCTCCTTATTGTTGGGACGTATCAAGTTCAAATCTAGGTACATGTGATATCCAATTGTTTTGGGGTTTTTCATTCTAGAATTAGAAGAAGTGGACCATAATCATTTCAAAAAGTTTGGAATGAGTCTAGGCTACTGACCACTACTGTTCTCTCATCAATTCAAGAACACCATCAACACCACCAGAGGCTACAATGAAAACCATTTTTGGTGATACAGGCTCCATGTACATTAGAACTACTTCTATGATTCTAACACTCTTCATTCATTCAAAATATCAATCCTAGCTTAGCTTGGTTGGTCTTTCCCATGATAATATATTGTGATCCATATATAAATAGAAGAAATGCCACACTAGAGGTGGCCCTCTCACTAACATAATGGTTTATTGGGAGTGTGATATTTTTTTTTTTGATTTACTACTCATGTTGAATATGCCTCTTTAATGCATATTGGAATTTCTTAAATGACCCTACAAATTTTACTTGCCTTACTACCTAGGGTTGGCATACTTCAAGTGTATCTTGAAATTTCTAAAATTACTCTACAAATTCTTACTACCTAGGGTTGGCATACTTCACATTTTACTATTGGCATAATTACGCCTCCTTTTGGTTCAAGTGCTAGTGTAAATAGTTCCAATTTCTTGTGAGGTTATACAAGCCTTAAATTATCTATTATAATCACTCCAAGAGAGACCATATCATTTAATATTTTTGCTAAAGATCTCATGAGACTCCTCCTTTTAATGTAGGAATTTGATTTTTTAAGAATGTGTTTGAATGTAAATGTAGTAATGTAGGTAACAATAATAATTAATGTTTATCAAAAGTGGGGATGGATGAGCATTAGAAATATGGGGCATGTGAGAGAATTGAGGGCATGACCTATCTTCTTTTATCCAAGCATGAGATTTATTTCCTTGACAAGGATCTAGATATAAATGCATCATTGTTGAGAGTTATTTTTGTTATAATGCAAGGCTTGTTGTTAAATCTAGGTACGAATATTCTATGGATCTCTCTCTCTCTGTCCCCCCCCCCTTCTCACTATATATATATAAAATTCTACTACTCGTTTATTTTTTATTATTTGATAAGTTATCTAATTAGTGTCAGGGTGTTCTCCATATCTAAATTTTTCTTTACTTTTAGCTATGATGTCTATGTATTGAATTTTATGAATAAAAGATTATGTTTCTGTGTCAAAACGCTCAACATTTGGATAGATTGATATTTATCCATGATGGCACTATGTGGAATTTCTCAAAATAAAATTATAATTTCCAAATGATTTAAGAGGAATAATGTTATGCTATTCTCTTATTGGTGAAATAATTTGTCATGTTACAGATTAGGTGTTTCCACCAATGGTCACAGGGCTAAGTCCCTCCTTCTTGTGTTTAGAAAGTCTCCCATTATTGAATAGAAACTATCATAATTTTGTGCGGTGGCCAATAGGCTTAGGATCACATAGGAACACTCTACTGAACCCATGGAAAATTAATTATATGGAGTACAAGGGGGGAATTTGCATCGATGAGGGATAAAAGAGAGTTGGGTAAATTAGGAAAAAAAGGGTTATTGTTGTGAGTAGGAACTAGCATTTTTCACACACAATAAACATAGTAGGTCCAATTCAATTATAAGAAAACAACAATGTAAGAAATTAATGAGACTAAAAAACTAGAGACACAACTCCATAGATTCATCAATAAAGGACAAAAAGTTCATCTTGTGTTATTTAAGATCACTATGTTTGAAAATTTGTAGAATAGATAGATACTATAGGAAAGCATAAGAAAAGGAAAAGAAATAAATGCATCTCTTATTTCTTATGTAATGGTGATACAATTTTTCACAACATACAACAATACACAATTGCTACAGAAAAACTAACTTTCAAGATCCCTTAGAATGGATAGGACATTTCAATTTATAGCATTGCAATTTTTCTTCTCATATACCCCCACACGACCTTTAAATTTTTTATTCCACTTGTGACTTTTCATCTTCCTAGGAAGTGAGTGAATAAGTCCCCATTTTATAAATGGAAAGGGACTCTTGCAATGAAACATTAGAGAGTCAATTAAGTGAAAAAGACAAAATATCATCATTACATACAATGAGGAATTATAAAGGGGGGAGAGGTGAAAGAGAAGGAAAGAGGGAGGGAGTTGATCAACTATTATGGAGAATCATCCTTTGATGAAGAATAAAATCTAGCTGGCTTTCACGGAAGATCCTTGATGACGAAATTTGTGCCCTTGACCTCCTTGCTGAATCGAGCCATTGCAAATGCTACCTTCTCCCAATGCGGGATGTACACATGTTTGAAAGTATTGAGCTAAGTATTAGGAATTATACTAAGCCTTCTACACTATGTGAACCAATTCTCATGATAGTTTGTAGTATTAGAAATAGAGTGTCTATTCTCTGCAAGAGATTCCAAAGTATTTTCATTAAATGAAGAGGGTTCTTCTACATCTATCTATACTGTCTCTTGAACATAAATAAAAAGTCATTCTAAATATGTGTTCTTATTGAGTGTAGGTGTTCCCAACTCTTGTAAAATTTTGAAAATTTCACCCGAGATCCTAGATACATTTTATTCACAAGCCTGAAGATTGTAAATGGAATCATTCAGTACATCGCAACATACAATCATTGTGTGCAACCAAATGGGGGACAAGTTCTCAGTACTGGATGAAAAAAAATTATGATTCACTAAGAAGTAGGAGTAAAGACAAGCCATATCAAAGACCAATGGGAGAAGACTTTCCCAAATGGAATTTTATTTCTCAATATATCTCCTATTATCTTTTATCTTTAAAACTGTAGTTGAGACATATTAAAACTGTGAAAGCACCTCAAATAACAAAGTATTCCCCTTTTCAATAATCAGGGCCACCCATTTCTCATTGGCTCTTCCCTGCATGGTGAACACCTGAGATATCTTTATTTTCTGGGAATAAAATCTACAAATGGGAGAGATTGCTTTAATCGGAGGAAAGGATGATGAACACGATTCAAGAAATGATTGTACATATGAATAAAATTCCTAACATGTACCTCCAATTGATCAATAGTTTGATTGTATTCCTCATTCTGTGCAAGGACCCAAGTTGAAGACTTCTTGAACAAGTAAGCTTCACCCTCGTGGGTAGTTTGACCCAAAGAGACCTTCATAATCACATAATCATTAGGTTTCATTTATTTCATGGGATTATCTACCTTCGGATGTGCCACCTCCATTTATTGAGGTCTTGAATCCTCACTATAGAAATGGGAAGTTGCTTGTGATTTATTACCCTTATTGGTCCTTATGTATTTTGAGATGACCTCAAGGTTAGATGTCACTACTTGTTGCACCATCCTTAATTCTTCTCCAAATAAGTCATTTACTCATTAAAAAGGATTAGTAGGTGTGGAAATGAAACTAGGCATCTTAGGAACTTGGTAAAGGACTAAAACATGATAGAGATGAGTTGATTTAAGTGATTTAGTAGGAACACCTGGATCTACTAGATGATTATGAGATTGAGAAGGATAAATATCACCTGGTTCAAGTTTTTCTATAGGTTGTTCTTTGACATTAGACCTCTTACAAAACTCTGAAGAATGAGATACTTCAGCATCATCCACTTCTGTCCTCTTTTTCTTTCCCAAATGAGATGAACCTGCATCCTCATCAGATATCTTGTGAGATGAAGTGAGAGGAGATTTCCTAGGAAATGCAAGTGTTTCACCACCTTCAACACTTGAAACCTTGTTCTTTTTAAAAATTTATTTGTCCTTTGAATTACACTCATGGTTCTTTTAGCATCCTTGTCTTCAAATCCTCTAGGTCCAGATGTACCACATCACTATCTCCCACGTTCGGGTACTCAGTCCAGAATGGATATTGGATCTAAGACGATGTATTTGATTTTTAATGATGGAAAAATATGGTGAAGGAAAGGTTGGATAGAGGTTTGTGTGAAATTTGAACTTGATATGGATACTTACTATTTTTAGTAACACCCCACCCTCAAATTCTATTTTTAGATAATTTTCCAATTTTATATTATTATAAATTTACTAAGTTATGGATTTGAGGAATTACACAAAGGTTTTGAAATTATTGGTTTTTGGTTTTCAATCCTTACTATTTTTAGAATAGATATGGTGCCAAATTACTAAAAATAGAAACGTTCAAAATTTAGAGCATGAGATCATAATAAAAACCCTAATCTAACAAAATTTATTTCTGTTGAATTCGACACTCGGAAGGAACTCCAAGGATATGAAAAGAAAACATTTTTTGCTGGAATATTCATATGGCTACTGTAAAAAATGCAAATCATCAAATGAAAAATGGTTTTTTTCTTATTCAAGGTGTTATGGAAAGGAAGCTTCAAGTAAAGTTTCTTGAAAAACAGAGCTAGGATTTGAGAGTTATGAGAAAAAGTGTGTTTTCAAAAATGGAGGTTTTGAAAAATTTGGGCAGCATAACAACATACCAAAACAAACAAAACTGAGTTTAAAATTAACTAAGTGTGAATATTATACTCACCTCCCCTCTCAAGCCTAGCTAAATCCCTCCTTAACTCACCATTCTTAACTCAAGTTAAATGAGATGAGAGGGTGGGGTTAAAACTTACCAAATGGGCCTTATACCCCTTCATGTCCCTTACCATATTTATTAAGATAAAAAGGGACATTATGTGTGTAAAAATTTTCATAGGGTCTTCCCATCATGAGAGGGGGGAATGTGGTTTTGAATAATGAGGTTGAAAACACATGCCTAGTGCACAAATGATGAGTCTTAAGTGAAAAATGAGGAGTTACTCATTTGGTGGCGTACTTTGTGTCCCTTATTGGTGGTGAAAATCAACTTGCAAAAATTGATATGTCGTTCATTAATCTACAATCATCAAACCTAGGGATGTAAAATTGCAATATTGCTAGTACTGTATGCACAGTTAAATTTTTTTGAGGAGTATAAAGATAAATTGTTGTCTCTACAATTGGGAAATATCAATGCTAGAATTGAACTAAACTACAATTAGAAGTAAATACTATGGCTATGGAAAAGCATGTAAAAATAGAATACAGATAAAGAAGTAAACTGCTACAATTCTAATCATGTAATGAATTAAAACAATAAACAGAAGGGGAGGATTAGTAAACCATAAGTGGGTCCTACCTTGGGTGCTAATCCCTCCTAAGGCCCGTGTCTACAACAAATTATCAGAACTTATATTCTTATTTCATCGTCATGAAGATTAAAAATGGAAGAATGCAACAAACTCTATATCTATGGCTCAATCTGTATTCTCTACCACCTCTATTACAAAATTCATCTTTCCTTTTTATATCCTTCATTACAACAAAGGAATGAAGAGATATATTCATAATAGGAGTTACAACTTTCTTAGTAAAAGATCCTAATAAAGAAATCTAGAGATTTCCATGCAACATAAATACTTAGGATACTTTTTAATACAATCCAATAACTTAACTAATCGATTGAACAACCAATTATCAAATTAGAGATTTTATCAACTAGTTATTTTATTGAGTTACAACACATAAACAGGCGATGGCATTGAATCCCCTCCTTGCTCACATAAATGCTTCTCTATCAATACGTACAAGCTCAGGTAAAGTGTCCATATTGTTCAAGCTCCTTAGAATCATAACTTTATATATGTGTGTGACCTTTTGTGGCAGTAAGGACTTGGCTATGGACGGGTCCCTTTGGCTACATGTCAGTTTCTGCAAACAACCTCTACATTATGAATGAGTTTCTTTGGTTGCATGTTAGTGGATACACATAACTCTTTAGAAATCAATGATGACATTAATTCAAAGAACTATTTAACATCACATTAAATTGTGAAGAATAAATGCATACCCATAATCCACAAAATAGATTAAACTTAGTAATAATTATATTAAATAATATATGTGCTATAAGTTCAAGATATAGTGGAAATGTTAAACAGGATAACTAGGAAATACAAGTTAAGGGGTACACATGGATTAAACAAAATAAAACAAATGAGGTGTTTAAAAAGTAAATAAAATGACTCATCACACCCCCAAATTTAAGTTCTTTAATTTCCTCATTCAAGATTCTTTGGGTTACTCAGTTGGATTAGGATCTGTCTGAATGATGTTATAGAGGCGTTTGAAGTCAGTGGGTATAGATGTTCCTTCTTGCTAGCTGAAGAAGTACCCTGCATTTCTTCAGTACCTTTCCATTATCATGTCTTGAAATTCCTCATTGAACTTCGTGTTTCTATACCAATGGGGTATAGGATAGTGGAAAATTGGTGGATAATAACCAATATAAAACCAAGTTTTTCCACATCCCTTAGAGACTTCAATATATGCATTTATCCTCCTAAAAATTGGGATGATATTAGGATAAGAATGCATTTCCTTCCTATGTATCTCTTATGACATTTATTCCCATATTTCCCTACAGGCCTGTAATATTTCCACTCCATTAAATTTAATGTAGTCTCTAGCTTCATCATGAGTTTCCTGTCTCATTTGATAAACCCTATGTTTAATTTCCTACACTTTCATATACTTCGCATATTCTTAAATCATGGATTTTATATTTCCTACCTTTTCTCTTATCATCAATGATTGCAATTTACATAAGTGAAACCATTTTATTCTCTCTATACATCTCATTGTTAAAATAGGAACATAGCACTCTAATTTACACATCCCCAATATAGAGTATAGGGATCTAATCTCTGTTATACTCCAAAGCATAATTATACATATATAAATCACATATAAGTAACTCGATCTCATGGGGCATGTTTATATGTATCCGGAAGAAAATCTTGACTCCATTATTATCAAATGGAATATCATTGTTAATACAAATGTACTTCAATTGCAACATTTTTTCTTTCAAGAAGACAACATGAATTTTAGACAATGGTCTATGTTTAAATATTTCATTTGCCACTTGAACTATATCTTCTTATCTATTCTTTAGTTTTTCCATTTCATTTTCTTTTGCCCTAAGCTTTCTATCTTTTTCTTTAAGATCCTTCTGATTTTGGAAGAGTAGCTATTCCTTTCCCTGTTCTATCTACCTTGCAACCTAACAACATAGTCTTCAAATTACTGCACCCAGTAGTCTAATAAAGTTGTTTGAGTGCCTAGGCTTCTGTAAACTAGTTTGGGGTGTTCCTTAAAAACTTCTTTGCTAATAAACCTGTGGCTACAAGATATCTAGTTATAATATTGGGGAAACATGCTTTGAGACTTCATGAACTATGTCTTGAATAAATGAAGGACTATCCACTTGTATGGTCTGAATATCCTCATGTGGGAGTTCTATTTCAAGTGCATTAACAATATTTTCTATTGCTTCGTCAACATGTGGTGGCATATTATCCACAATATCCATGTCAACAATATATGGCTCAAGCACTGCATGATCTAGTGCTTCCTCTTTGTGCTCTTCATGAATTGTAGAAAAATGTGGTGTGCTTCACACTTCATATGTAAATTCTTCACCTTCATGTTGTTTATAGGCTTCCCTTGGATGAATGTCCTCTGTATGAATCCCAATTGCTTCAACAGGGATCCCATGAACATGTTGTTCATCAAATTCCTCCTCCTTTGTTTCTTCCATTTCCTTAGTGGTGTCTTCCATATTATTCTTTTAACATGCAATTTCATGACCACCTTGATCAATATCCATTTATGTAGGTGCTTTGGTCTTTTAAAGCTCCTCTACATCATTTTATAGAGATATTGTAGCATTTTTCCTAGGATTTGAGGTTTTAGGATTTTTAGTGCTAAGCCTATGAGATCTCCTAAATGGTTTAGGGTATTTTCTTGAGGATTTTCGTTTTCCCTTAGATGAAGAGGACTTAAGTGTAGATATATTTAACAGAGTTTCACCAAAAAGAATCCTGTTTGGAGAGATGGGCCTAGGGCCTTACTCTAGAGATGGAGGTTTTTCATGAGCAAATGTTTTTGCAGGTATATGAGTTACTATAGGAATAGAGGTAGAAGCAATGGTTTTAGGTGGAGGTGTTGAAGAACTAGCTGTGATTTTCTTCTTTTTCTTCCTTTTTCCCAGCTAATCATGAATGTGTTTAGCCCTAGAAAAATCTCCCCATTTTATTGTAGGGTGTTCCTTCTCTAATGCACGTTTACCAATCAAGGTAATAAGATAATGATGAGATAATACAAACCTCCTCCTATGATAATCCCTACTCATTTTCTTTAAGATTTAATGTAATAAATTAGGGACATTAACATGTCTACCATTCTTTAAATAATTAAGAAATTTAAAATTCACAGTGTTCAATATTGAGTACCTACCCTCATAGGTGAAGTATTTTATAATATAGTTTACAACATCATCCCAAAAAGGTTTCAGGGAATTACGTAATGTACCTTGTCCGTCACTTAAAAATTTCCATCATCTTCACTAAATGATGTTCGAGCCTCATATGTATTTGCCTTTACAGGAAACAACTCAACTTCAGCCAGAAGTCTTGTTACTGTAGCTAGAATTTCATCAAACTGTCAAACCCTTAACAGTGGCCTCTCCATCCTTGAATGTGGCTTCAAAATCTGTCACCATGGATTCGTTGAAGCCCTGAAACTCTTAATATAGTCAATTCATGTGCTGTCATGGAAGTAGTGCAATATTTGTGGCTAATTACAAAGCTGTGAGTGGTTTGTAGGATCATTTTAAATCAAGTCTCCTCCCATTTTGAATTTAGAAAAATTCTTGAGCTCTGAGAGGAAAAATATTTGTAATATGCGGTGATTATGCAAAAAAATTGAGTAAATGTAAATATTTTGAGTACTTTATGATTTTGAAATTACAATCGAATCACATACAACATGAAAAAAGCATACATTGATTTCATTTGAGGGGTGCAAGCTTGTGAGGTGAGGTCATGTGACGAAGTGGGATGATGTGGGTGATAACTCATATGATGAAATATGGTTGCATATTATGGCTTAAAGTCACTTATGACATGACACAAATATTAATCACATATAATTATTCTATCGTTACTTAAAGTGAATTAAGTGCACTTATCTCAAGATGTACATTAGATGATGGTGACATGGAATTTTTCATAATTTTCACCTTTGGCTGCATGCAGAGTCATCATGACATTGTAGGTTGAGGTACTACGATATTGTAGGAGTTGTAGAGAGTGTTGTAAGAATAGGTAGAGGAATGGTAAATTATTCTTAGTAAAATCGATTAATTCATGGAAAGAGAAGGATGAATTTTTGGCACCAGTGCAGGTCATCTTCATGATTAGGTGCAGTTTTTTCCTTATTTTCTTCATGCAATCACAATTTCTTCTAATGGGGAAACAATGTGGGAATTTTTTGCATGTTGCTACAAATGAAAATTTAGTCTTCAAACCATCTCCTTCTATCAGAGACCACATAATTCTTGCAACAAATACACCAAATCCTACAAAATTTAAATTCCAAGAAAACAAAACATGTTAGTTGAGTGGTGTTAATCATGAAGAAGGATAATCACATCATTTTTATTCACCCTTGGAGTATTAAAAAATATAATTATACCAAGGCCACTGAACTTATCATTCTTCAACAACTTTAGAAGATGAACCAGCAGGTTCAAATTTTGACCTTAACTTTGATGTTCTCATCTCCATTCTTATTTGACCTCCTCTAATGTGTTATATTAAAGTGCTCCTATCAATTGAATTTTTATACAACCTCAACCTATGACCATTCATCCGTAGTTTGAATCTCACAGGATCTATGGTAGTGAGTTTCACATCTCCATTGGGAAATATTTTCTCAATCTCATATGGGCCTAGCCACCGTGTCTGGAGTTTTCCCATGTGGTCCTTGTACTTGGAGTCAAATAAGAGAGCCTAATCACCTTCTTGAAATTTTCTTGTCTTGATGAATCTATCATGCCATTTGATTCTTTTATTTTGTACCACCTCTGTATTATGTACATCATGTGTCCTCTTTTCATCCATCTCATTGCATTGAAGAATCCTCTGCCTTTGAGATTTAGATAAATATATGCCTAGTTCAAGTACAGTTATTACTGTCTTATCTCAAATTCAATAGGGAGAACACTGTTCTTACCATAAAAAATCTTGAATGGTGTGAATTCTATTTTTGTCTTCTAAGTTGTGTTGAATTCCCAAACTACCTTTGGAAGTATGTTTGTCGAATCTCTCCTATAGAGTGCAATAGTTTTTTTCAAGATGGATTCTATTTCCCTGTCTGTTACCTCAACTTGACCATTAGATTATGAATGTTAAGGTGTAAACTTCCTGTGTCTGATTTCATATTACTTAGATGGATCATAAATAACTTCAGCAGTGAAGTGTGTACCTTGATCTGTAACTATTTCTTTTGGTACTCCATACCTCGTGAAAATGTGGTCACATAAGAATTTATAAACTTTATCACTCTTCTAATTTGGAATTTCTTTTAATTCTGTCCATTTAGTGTGGTAGTTTGTACACACCAAAATGTACTCTTTCTGTTGAGATTTAGGATCTATTGGACTAATGAAGTCAAAACCCCATTTTTCAAATGGTTGCAATACCAATTGAGGCTTAAGTGACATTTCATCTAACTTGGAAGGCTTATCCATTCTTTGGCATTTATCACACCTTCTTGTATACAATGTTGCATCCTTATGCAGTGTAGGCCAGTAATACCCTTTTGTCAATAATTTTCGTGTTCTTATTTTTGCAACAAAATTTCCTCCGTATGGTTCACTATGGTAGAATTTGAGGACACCATAAATTTCTTCATCATCTATACATCTCCTCACGACATTATCTTGCTCCACGTGAAATAGAAAACCATATATCCAAGAAATTCTCACACTTTTCTCAATAATGTATTTCTTTTCAGAATATAAATAATTTGAAGGTGTCTTACCTGAGACTAAATAATTGGCTATATCAACATACTAGGGTGTTTTTATGGAAATGGAAAATAGGTGCTCATATGGAAAAGAGTCATCCACTACTTGTTTTTCATTATTTTTCTCCATTATTGAAAGAAAATAAGCTACAAGATTGTCCTTATGAGGCATATCCACAATGGTGACATAAAAACCTTGCAAGAGTAATGACCATCTAATTATTTTGTTTCTTAGAAATGGTTTATTGATCAAATATTCAATTGTTTCTTGATAAATATTAATCAATACTGGATAATTTGTGATGTAGTGCTTGAAATTATTGATAGCATAAACAACTGCTAAGAATTAGTTCTCCATGACTATATAGTTGAGTTCAACTTGATGTAGGTTCTTACTGACATAATAGATTGCATAGTCTAGAATTCCATATTTCTATCCTAGAACAACTATAATGGGGTGATCTGAGGCATCAATATGAATATGAAATGGAAAAAATCCAATCTGGTCCTCTTAACATAGGTGCTAAAGTCAACATTTGCTTCAAAGTCTAGAATGAAACCTCACATTTCTCAATCCACTCAAAGACAACATCTTTTCCTAGAAGGACAAATAATGGTCCTGCAATCTTACTAATTTCATGTATGAATCTTCTATAGTACCCAACATGTCCCAATAAGCTCCTTACATGTTTTTACTTATTTGGTGTTGGAAGACTTATAATCATAGTTATTGTTGCTGGATCTACCTAGATTCCAACAGTTGATAGATAATGCCCCAACACTATTCCTTCAGACATCATCATGTAGAATTTTTTGTTTCGTAGGGACAGGTTATGCTCCTTGCATATTTTGAGTACTTTGTCTAGATTCTTCATTGCTTCATCAAAAGTACTTTCATATACTATAAAATCATCCATATATACCTCCATATAGTCATTGATTAGATATGAAAAAATGTTCAAAACTACTCTTTGAAATGTAGCAGGTGGATTGCACAAACAAAAGAGAAGAACAAAATATGCAAATGTTCCCCATGGGAACGTGCATGTGGTATTTTCCTGGTCCTTTGGTGTAATTTGAATTTGGTTATAGCCTCTATAGCCATCTAGAAAAGAAAAATATTTCTTTCCATCAAGAGTATCAAATACCTGATCAATGAAAGGAAGTAGAAAATGATCCTTCTTTGTTGCTACGTTCAGCTCTCTATATTCCACGCTGATAATCCAATTTCCATTATTCTTAGGTACAATGACAAGGGTTAACACCCATTTACTATCTGAAATTGGATATATGAATTTGACATCCAATAATTTTTTAATTCTTCTTTCACTATATCCCTTAGTGCTGTATTCATTCTCCTTTGTGGTTGTCTTATTGGCTTGCATCTATATTTGATGTATATCTTATGTGTACATGGATTAGGGTGTATCCCATGCATGTCTCTGTAGTCCCATAAAAATTATGTCTAATGTTTCTACAGAAGAGAAATTAATAGATGTTCTTACTGCATGCTCAAAGTTTTGTTCACAACAAGTGGATTACACGAAGAAATTTATAATTACTAAGAGAGATCATTCATGAAGCATACACTGCTGCTTACAAAATTCAATATAAAATCATGTGGAAGAAGTTAGTGAAGGATGTAATTCTTACTTGGAATGTTCATAATGCTTTGTTGCAGTAAGATTTGATTTTTGGGACAACTTATACACCGTAGTTTTCCATCTACTTCTTCATTCTTCCCATAATTATTTTGCAGAACGTTAGAAAGAACACCATCTTCTTCTTACCCTTCAATTTTGCATGAATTCTCTAGCATCATGAATTGTTGAATTGAGCTTTTATCTTCTTCTAGCTCTTTAACCGAAACAGGTTGGTCTTTTTCATTGAACAATTATGCAAGGGTTAAAACATGAGATTTTCGGTGCCACTTCCTTTAGAGATAACCATATTACTAGAATTTCATCCTATGACTGTGTCAATATTTTCCAACCATGGTCTTCCTAGGATAATATGATATCCTCCTAAGCTTTCTTTTGGATAAACAATAATAAAATTAGCAGGGTACTCCCAAGAGTCTAACACTACTACTACATCCTTTAGGACTCCTTTAGGCTTAACTAATGAACTGTTTGTAAGCTGTAAGACTTTGGCTGTTGGTCTTAGTCCCTCTAACTTCAAGTCATCCATAATTTTTATTTTCATTACATTTATTACTACCCCCAAGTCAATTAGTGTGTTCTTGATCATTGTGCTATTGATTGTGACATTTACCAAAGGGATGTCTGGATCTATGCATTTGGACAAAATCGAGGTCCCAAGCATAATATCAGCTAGTTGTCTAATGAACTGCATAATAGTTGGATATTTCCTCTTTCGACCTGGTTGCTTTATACATAAATCCTTAACCAATTTGTTATAGATGGTCACGTCTTTAATATATTGAAATAATGAATTTTTGACACAAATGTCTTTTATTTGATTAAAAAACTTAGAATCATATTATAACTAGAGGTCAGTCTTCTTTTCTTGTAAACTTTCAGGAAATGGTGGCTCATTACCCTACGTTTTACCCTTGCTCAAATTTTACTTAGGTTGATGCAGATTAACATGTAATGTATTCTGCTATTGCTACATATTGGTTTGTAGCATTTTATTTCTTTGTTGCAGATCATCCTACAACATCTTTGGTTCCTCAACAATCTCAATAATGGTGGGTCCAGATGGTGAAGGAAATTCTCTCCCTGAGTGAATATGGATATTATTGATATTAAAAAAATAGGTAGGGTATTGAGCTAGTTCAGTGGAATAGGCTGGTTGAGAAGCTTTATTGTTAGGGTTAGGTGTTGGCTGAGCTAGTAGTTGGCTAGATTTTGGTTAAGATCTTGCTTGGGGGTTTGACATCAAAGCTTGCTACTGCAGATAAGAAGGTTATTGATAATATTGTTGGTAATTTGGATGTGGGTTATTCCATTTCTTTTCGCTTCTCCAAGGCTACTGTCATGATTGAGGAGGTTGTTGCCATTGTTGTTGTGGTTGGCCTTAAAATTAAGGTTACCACTATTGTTGATATTGGTTGGAATATGGGGCCTAGCCTTGAGGGTTAGCCCAATATAGGGGTTACATATATGAATTATTAGACCAATTGTTAAATGAATACATAGGGTCTCGTGTCATACCTCCTTGACTTGGTGGCCATGGTTTTCTTTGAGAATCATAGAAAACTTGCCCATCCTCTATCTCTAATATCTTGAAATCAGGTGAAGCCTCCATTTCTTGAGAAATGTTGACCAATTCTCTGCATCTACAGTAAAATTTCTTCCTTCTACATGCATGGCAGTACTTTGTGAGTGTTACTTCTGCATATTCCTTTTTCTTTTTAGCATGTAGAGAATCTAATTAATTGGTCATGTCATTGAATATGTCATGCTTCATGTTTTTAAACATGTTGACAATATCTGATTTGGATATGTTCCCAATTGTTTCTATAGCCAATCCACCTCATGATCTTACACTTCTTACCCTCTTCATAGTAGCTCTTGAGTAATTTTTTTAGGCGTCACAAATGTCTGCAAAAGTAGCTTTTGAAATTCCTCCTGCTCCTATCAGATTCAGAGCATCCATTTCCTCCTTACTGAGTCCCTTAAAAAAATTAATTTGAGAGAGTTAGGTGGTAATTCGGTATGCCTTGATTTCTAAACGTAGAACAAGAAAATTTCCAAATAGTCTTCCAACGGTTCATCCTATTTTTGTGCCATTTTGTAGATTTCATCACTCCCTCTGATGCTGGGCCTGTAATAGTCTTGGTACTTATCAAGGAATTTCTCCTTCATTTGTGTCCACGTAGTTATAACATTTCTTCCTAATCCCATGAACCATCTAAAGGCTGCATCCTTGAGTGTAGTAGGAGAGTGCTTAAATCTATGTGCATTAGCAGTATAATCAAAACTCCTGGATAGAACATAAAACTCAAACAGAAAGGTGTTTGGGTTGTCTGACATGGAACCATGAAAATTGGCCAAGGGTGAGGGAGAAATATTCTTCATGCCAGCAGTTGCATTGTTTTCATTGATAGGGAACTCAAAAGTGGTTTCCCCTTTTCGAGCATTTTGATTTACTTCTTCGGCCATCTCTAGCTACTCCAGAGTAGCTATAGAGCCTTCACTTGGAGGATTGTATTCAAGTAACAAACCTAGTACAAAGGTTTCTTCTTCAGAATCCTCAGAGGTATATGAAGAGATTTTTGCTACTTTTTGATTAGGTAAGAATCTACCATGGCCATCCCTTGGGTGGTGCATACATCAACTACTCAAATCTATCAACAAAAATTTAGTTGGGGGTGATTTGGAATTGTATTTCCTAATAACTAAACTACTCCAATAAAAAATTATTCAAAAACATTATAACTTGGCAGTATCCCTGGAAACAATGCCAAAAATGGTGGTGCAAATGAACTTGTAGCAATTAATATGATGTTCATTAATCTACAGTCATTTAATCATCATACGTAGGGATGTAAAATTTCAATATTTCTAGTGTTGTATGCACATTTACAGATGTTTGAGGAGTATAAGGATAAATTGTTGTCACTACAATTCAGAAATAATAATGCTGGAAATGAACTAAACTACAACTGGAAGAAAATACTATGGCTATGGAAAATTATTTAAAAACAAAATACACATAAAGAAGTAAATTTCTACAATTCTAATCATGTAATGAATTAAAACAGTAAACAGAAGGGGAGGAGTAGAAAATTACAAGTGGGCCCTGTCTTGAGTGCTAATCCCTCCTTAGGCATGTGTTTACAATAAATTAACAGAACACTTTTTCTTATTTCATCGTCATGAAGATTACAAATGGAAGAATGCAACAAAATCTATATATATGGTTTGATCTATCTTCTCTACCACCTCTATTACAACATTCATCTTTCCTTTTTATATCCTTCATTACAATAAAGAGATGAAGAGATAGATTCATACTAGGAGTTACAACTGGCTTAAGAAAAGATCATAACCAAGCAATCTATATATTTTCTTGCAACATAACTGTTTAGGAGATGTTCTAATAAAATCACATGACTTAAATAACTAATCGATTGAATAAACAATTATCAAATTATAAATTTAATCAAATAGTTCTTTGTTTGAGTTACAACACATAATCAGGTGATGAGTTTGAATCCTCTCCTTACTCACATAATTGCTTCTCTATCAACATGTGTAAGCTTAGGAGAAGTTTCCACCTTGTTCAAGATCCTTAGAATCATGGCTTTATTTATGTGTGTGACTTCCTGTGGCTGCAGGTGCTTGGATGTGGATGGGTCCCTTTGGCTACATGTTGGTTGTTGTAGACGAACTCTACGCTGTGAACGAGTTTCTTTGGTTGCATGTTAGTGGATACACATAACAATCATTTGGAATCAAGGCTGAAATTTATTGAAAGAAATATTTAGCATCACATTGCATCTAGAAGAATAAATGCATACCCATAGTAAAAAAATAGAGTAAACTTAGTAATAATTATATTAACTAATATATGTTCCATAAGTTTAAGATATAGTGGAAATGTTCAACAATATAATCAGGAAATACAAGTTCAGGGGTACACATGGATTAAACAAAATACAACAGATGAGGCGTTTAAACAGGAAATAAGTACCCTTAGAAAAGGGAAAAAGGGACATAAAGGCCTCCAAAGTGCACATATGGTTAGATCATCATGAGGAAGGGGACAAATTTGAGAGTGAGGTTGAAAACATTGCTAACCACCCAAGTTGTCACTTAAGTCACACAACTCATCCTCTCCATGTAGTGGTGCATTATAGTTTCCCCAATGTACCCTTAGAAAAGGGAAAAAGGGACGTCACCCCCCTCATAAGTGCACATAGGGTATGCCCATCATGAGGAAGGGGCTAAGTCATGTTGTGAGTGGAAAACACATTTCTAACACCCAAAGATGCAACTTAACTGACATAAATTCAAATTATGAATCATCCTCCTTAGTGGTACAATATTTCATCCCTCATGTATCCTATGAATATTTAAAAGGGAAAAAATAATATCAAGGGTCTACAAGTGTTCATTTTCCACTTCTGGAAGCTGAGTTTCACCATTGCACTGCTAAAAGTAGCCTATTGGAGTGCCTTCTTGACCTGAGAGCTTCCCTTGGTGTTTCCTTAGCCAAAATTATATATTTTTGAGTGGAAAGTACCACAGGAATCTAATTAAGCAATTTTTATGACCTTATTATTATTTATCCTAGAAATTTAGGCCCCTTTTAAATTCTGGTCCTAGGCAGTTCCCGGAAGGTCCAATTGCCATTGAAGTAAACTATTTAATTTTTCATAATCCAGCATATGTAACATGTAGATGGTTATATTTTATCCAATTTTGAATTTTAATAAGCCTCTAAATATCCTTTGAACTCCTAGAACCCCTAGTTTAATCTCCACCAAGATCGAAGCTCTTTACCTATATTGCCAGGCGAATATCTTCAATTCTTCTCCTCAAAATCTTTCAATTTTTTTTGAATAATGAAGTAGATACTATTTTTTTTCTAATTAGTATCTAATTTATTTGCAGCTCCTCCCAAGGCTCTTGATATGTCTTTAACAAGCTAACTAGATTTTTCACCACTTTTGTTTCCTTATATCATGTTACAAATAGCCTGGTATTACATAACTTGTTCCTAAAAATAATTTTTCTTCTAGAACATTCCTAAAATTACTCAGATAATTTCATATATCAACCACACACTTCTTGAATGATTTAAATTTTCCAGGTATTCATTCCCAGAGGGTGCTCACCAGGTGCAAAAGTCCAAAAATAGACCTTTTGAAGCCTCCAAAAGCACTTCCTTCTGAATGGTATTGAATGAATCCATGAATTACCTCCCTACACATGAAACACACTTGAAAATCACATAAGAACATTCCTCTTGGCCATTATGAGGGTAACACAATAATTGAGTTGGCTTGAGGACAAATTTACATTGAGCGAGAGAGGGATTTTTGAATTTGGGCTAGGTTATCATGAGATTTTTTTGAATTTTTAATGATAAAGATTTTGCATGACAACATTTCTCTAGACCATAAATAATTTAATAATTGTGAATTTTGTTTTTGAAAGAATGAAACTCTCTCTCTCTCTCTCTCTCTCTCTCTCTCTCTCTCTCTCTCTTTCCCCATCATATGCAAATTTGATACATATATACAATTTCTTACTTGGGGTGAAATATATGCCAACTTCATTTGGGTTGACCAGTAATGATGCAAGATGTAGGTAAAATGAATATATTCTCATGAAGATATCTTGATAAATCTAATCAATTTATTATTATTATTTTTAATTCTAAAGGATAAAGAAAATTCATTATAATGTGAAGGTTTATTTGCAAATATACATGTTGAAAATTAATTAAAAGAAAAAATATAGAAAAGAAATTGAATTCAATTTTTTAATATTTTCATGGTAGTGGCTATTCATACATCTTTATTGACTGAGCTTGTGAACTTGTACAGTCATGTGTACTATTTAATAATTTTTATTTTTCTGTCTCTTTTAAAAGGAACTAATCTTGGAATTATATGAATTTTTAATGAAAATTCTTGCAGTATCTTAAATTATAATGTTGGCAAATGTTTTATAAACTTTGATTGTATTTTCACTATAATTTAAGAATTCAAAATGTGCATTGTTATCCTTGAGAGTTATGAAATATGTGAAACTCTATTTATTGAGTTTAAACATATCTTATGCACTCTCCCAATAGTTGTTTTGTACGCGAATAAAATAGATTCATGTTTAATACCTATGCTCTATCCTAGTCATTCAAATTTATGACGCATTCCAGATCTAAAATGCATATAAGGAAAATTATATGATGCATGATACTTCTTATAGAGTTTATAATTATACAATTATTGAGGTGCATAATTTTTTTATACATGATTGTATTTTTTTGTTGTAATTTGTCTTCACATGAATGTAGATTACGGATGGTTTTGTGTCACCATAAGAAAATTTTCATCGATACATACAACTTGATCATGTATACAAAAAATCTATGCACTTAGGTACATTTCTAGGTCCTCAAGCATATTAATATATACATGATTTCTAAGCAATAAAAATAGTAATTGACAATGTTTCTTGGGACTTTTACCTTGGCTCTTATACTTTTATTGACCTTACACACCCTACAACCTTGTTGGTATTTGATTGATTTATCTTTTATGGCTTCAGAAGCTAGCACCCAGGAACTCATGTCCATCCTAGGAACTCTTGACCCTTTCCCCCCTTTTCTCACCCTTTTGGGTCTCTTTTACTTCTTGGAAATATTTTATACTTTTGGGTCAGCTTGTATACACCTAAAGTTCTATGCTTTCTATTTTCATACATGTTACTAACAATTCTCTTTTCAGGTTAGAGGTCACTAATGCATCTATCTTTGGAATGTGTTCCTTAAGGGGATCATTTTGGGATAGGGTATGGTTATTCACGTAACCATTGGGTTAGGGATGATACATGTATAGATAACAACTTTTCATCCCATTTATGTGTTTCTTTTGATCATATTCCTCTTATTTTCCTCACATTTTTCTGACGTATTGCTTTCTCATGACCCCATTTCTTTTATTTTGCATCATTCTTATTCTTCTTGAATCTTTGCACATATTCCCTTTATTTTTCCTCCCTTACAGATGCCATCACCCGTGGGTAATTTATTTAGTGAAAATTCAAATTACCTAACAAAGAATTCTCCCATGGGAAGTGACATCGGTATAAATATCCTAACTCTCATTTTGACATGATAAGCTATTTCAATTACTCAAAGGAACTCACCACAAGCTTTGATATTTTGCGCCAACTTGCACTTGCTCCCTCAACTTCTGGATTTTTGACATCTTGACTCTTGGCTTGGAGATTTTTATTGCTTGGATTGGTTTTCTTGTAATTTTATGTCATCTATAGTGAGCTAGGATTGGATTGTTTCCCATTCTCCACCTGAAATATGTTCTCTCTTGGTGTAATGTCCTTTGGGAGATAGATGCATCAATGACCACCCCCAACAGGTAAGTTCTCTAACTCACTTTTTCATTTTTTGTAGAGTAGTTCTTTAAATTTGATACATACTCTATGTTAGCTTAGTATTTTATGGACATGCTATGTTATAATATTATATTTCAGTTCCTTTCATGTTACATGATTTCCTTTAGTTAACATAGATATTGCATGCTTCTTTTTTTATCACCCTCCCATAGTGCTGATACCTCCATAGGCTTCCTTCCTCTTATGCAACCTAAGGTCTTGGAAACCTTGTTTTTCCTAGTGTAAGGGATGCTTCCCTTTGGGTATGTGATCATAGTGGTCCCTGTAACCCTTTTAATGTTATCTGTTTATGTGCCGGTCTTATTGTTTCCCTCGCTCATTGCCTTCAATACCCTAGTTGAATGGATGATAAGAGTGCAAGGTGCCTAGACACATTTTTTACCACCATACATTATTGGTGAACCCAACATGAATCCTATTTTGTCCCTTCAAATAGATCACATCCTATTGAAAGAACCAAAAATTCATTTTTTGTGTTGTTTTTGTTCTTAAAATTACAAAAAAATCCAAAAATCAATCTTTCCAGACCACATCGACCCTTGTTTCATTTTTGTACAGGGATGATCATGTTTGTCTTGGCCTAATATTTACCACATATGAATTCATACTTTTTGAAATAGTTTTTACTTGACTGATTGTGTTGGCAACCCATTTTTTTGAGCTTCTACTTGGACAAATCAACACTCTGTTCTAGACTATCTTGGCTTGGGGCTCTCCAACTCTGGTGAATAGTCACTTTCAAAAACTAACTTTCCAACATAAATCTTTCCTTTGTATTCAGAATGTTGTGTGGTCGGAGATAATAGGAAGAATTATAACACCCACAATAATAATATATCAGGCGAGGAAGAAGAAGAGATCCAGATTGAAGAAATATTTAACCTCCCACATAAAATCCAAAAATTCCTTGATAAGTTTCCTCAATATAAAGGGGAACTTGAGTTTGTATTTCATAAAAACCTTATTGAATTTATCTTCAAGAAATTTGAAGATAGGGTGGATAATGGGAAGGCTATCATGGAAGGCTCATATGTAAATTCCTCTAGTCTTGATCCCACTAATCTTATCTTATAACTCATAGACAAGATGAGTCAACAACAAACTACTACTACATCCCAACTCATAAAACTACAAACCAATTTGATCCAGATGGTTAATCATTCATGGGATCTAGGGTGTAATTCCCTGGATCCTACCCAATAGAACTAATGGGACACCTCATTACCGACCTCCCATTCACAACCAAGTCTTTAATGCATTCTAACAAGAGATGCTAGTACTTTACATTGCTTGCATGGATATTGGAGGTACTTCCCCCTCTATTTGATATGATGGGTCAAATGATACCGCTTTACATTAAGGCCTTTGGAAATATTACAAAGAATGGATAAAAGTCAATTCCTATGCCGCCCTTAAAATATTAGCTAAGACTCTTACTAGAGATTATTAGGATTGATATCACACACTACCCCCTAACTCTATAGTGGAGTTAGAATCTCTAGTAAAAACATTAGTTAATGAGTTTTAATATCACGACTTATATGAAAATAACATTAATGCTTTCATTAGCTACAAACAACCCAAAAATGAATAAGCTCAAATGTTCATCAAATGTTGGAAAACTTTATCTACTAAGGAAAAACACAATATGTTAATGATAGTATTTTCTAACACTTCCTTCGAGCCTTATAACCTTGCCTTCAGTACAAGGTTAGGTTCTTTTCTCCTACCTCCTTGGACAAGGCTTTTGAACAATCCAAAATATAATATTATCTCATGAGGGATTTTGAGAAGGCTCCTAAGAACCAAAAAACTAAACAAATGCAAACACTGCAAAACATAAAGAACAATAACTCCATGGATGATGAGGTCTAATATACCCTTCCCCTCATGGCTTCTGCAAATAGAAATTTCTTTGCTATCGATCAAAAAATAAAAGTAATAAGATCCAGCTTACCCATTATCATCCATTGACTAAGGATGAGGTGAGAAAGCATATGCCTAAACTGTTTAGTCAGATCTTATATCTTTCTTAACCCATTCGCCAATGGCATGATGAAAATAAATCCTATTTATGGGACACCAATCAGGGTCACTCTCATGAGAACTATCATTCCCTTAGCAAGATTGTCATCATTTTATTTTTTAGGCCCTTAATTTGACCATGAGGATATATCTAGAGAGTGATTTCCTAAAGTTTTCAAGGCTGGTGATGCTCAAAGATATAAGGATCAAAATAATGCGCTTAATCAAGCAAATGAAGAACTTAATTTTTTTATTTTATCCTATGAAAAATCATAGCTTAGCAGAAAGTTATAAGAAACTAGAAAAATAACGTAACAAATGTGGTTAATCATGCTATGAATGATGTGAGGTGTGTGATACAATATATAGAGCCAAAATATCCTCCGTCAGTTCATCTTAGGACTCACATATTCATTTATCCCCATGTCATCCAAAATTAGACTCCTAAAGTTAAAATCCCATCTTTTGCAGAAGCCATTGGCCCCTGTAATAAAACTTATATAGGACCGAGGGCGTCGAAAACTATTTTTCCAACCACAAACACATTTAGGCCAAAGGCATCAAATATAAGAAAATAGAGATTTATGAAGTATATATAATCACTCCTTCCCCTTCTGAGCCTATCTCTAAGGATTACAAACACTCTCAATATACTTATCAGATCAACCATGGTGAATGGGATCCTTTAGAAACACGTTATGAGATTCCTAGACCAATCCCCTTTTTAGATCTCATGCACACATCACCTTACCATAATCAGTGTATCATGATTGTACTATTTAACATGAACATGCCTTTTCCTCCTACTTTAGGGAAGTATCCTATGTTGCATGGCTTGGAAGAAAATATTTTCCATCAGTTCTAGGAACTCTCCATTTATACGGACCTAACCAATGTTAACCAAACCCACATCTATTTTCCCGTAGCGAATATGATTCGTGATGAAATCCTGCGATGGGAAGATGATCCTCCACTCTTTATTTATGTGAAAATTGGTCAAAACATAGTCAAAAGTGTCCTCATTGATGAGGTTTCTTACACTTATCTGGCCTCTTTAGATTTCATCAAGGCTCTAGGATATTCAATAGACAATTTCAAGACCATGCATATTACCTATCAAGGGTATGATCATTGAAAAATTCCATGTATGGGTTGTATTTGGTTTCTTATCAATATCCCTTATAGGATAGTGCACATAAAGGTCATGGTGTTCAAATTTCCTTTATCTTACAACATTCTCCTTGCTCGACCTTGGACTCACTGCATACGTGTAATTTTCTCTTCATCATATCAATGTGTTAAGTTTGCACACTAGGGGAAATTTATAAAATCTAAGGTGAACCAAATACATGGAATGATGATACTCTTAAAAAAAAACTGAACTTATAAGCTCGCTACCATTAAATAAATATCACATATCCTATTATGTGAATATCAACATTTCAATTAGCTCATTGAGTCTCTTCTCAGTAAAGCGGGTAATCCAGAGTTGTTTGGGAACATGCCTCCCAATATATTAGATTATGACGATGATGACCTTGATGAGATTATTGTTAGAATCAATATTTATAACCTACCATATATTTTCATCTCACAAATTCCTCCTAACTTGCGAGCTTGAAAGAAGGATCCATAAATTCATGCTATTATTTCTCGAACACCTCAACCTACACCCAAAAAAAATATTTATCTTGAAACCATAGTTGATTCTTGGATAATAGATACCATCACCCCTGACTATGATGATGGCTATGCTTTGTACAATCCCCATTTGGCCAATTACACCAAAATTAAGGATAGAGAGGTATGAATTTACCAAATCTCCCTCTAAAGTGCTCTCAACTGTGATGTGAATGTTATTCTTGTACAAGAAGAACCTTAACATTCGATTGAGCCTCCTCCTAGTAAACTGGTGCCTGGGACCTAGACAACTATACTAGTCTTATCTTCTCCCCACAACTCCAACACTATATCACGCAGTGTACTTCCTCATCTCAACAAAGGGAAGCATATATCTGATTTTGACTATGAATTTGATGATCTCATGCGTGAAAAAGCACCAGATGTGCTGACATAATATATGCTGACCCACATTAATCACTCACATCATTCCCTACCCCTTGTCATTATGGATCCTCCAAATTCTAGGGAAGAGCCATATTATACATGGCATGATGCTCCGGGCATGATGTGTCTAATTGTAGAGCCTATAGAAAGCACATGAAAATGCTTAAAGCTGAGGTGATATAAGATCAAGCTCTAAAGGCTACATGACCTTATGTCTCATCCCCTATATATTATTCACACCATGGTTATTTCTTGGATACCAACATCAATTTTTAGGTAATGCATGGGAAGCACATGGTTCCCAAGTCCTCTTCTCATTGAAATAATTGTAGATAAGACTCCTCTTGTATCTGTCTAGCTACCCCTAGAACATCTAGACCACAACCTATATATGGGTTACCACCTCGCCCTGAGCCTCACCCCTCTCTTGATGAACCTCACACAATCTAAAGTTCATCATTAGGTATTCATTACCAAACATGTTGTTGAGAACCTCATGACTCATGTGTGTAGTCATATATTGAACAAAGTAAATGATATCATGACTGATGTTTGCCCTTTGTGGTTAAGGACCTCTCTTAAGCATACCTTGATCATTTTATTTGGCTCGGGCTCTCACCTTTGCTTGGGCTCTCAGCCCCCTTTGGGTTTTTTTGCACATCTACACCAATATTATCCTTGCTTAGGCTCTCCACCCCATTTGAGTTTATCATCAATATATTTTTACCAGACATTTCGTACTATTGGAATATTATAGTCTTGATTTTGCTTCTTTTGGCTATGATTCACCCTAGATTTCCTAATGTGGATTGCCACAGTATTCTACATCCTTACTTAGGTCTTTGAACTTGATTGGATTTATTTCTCATCTAATTGGATTTCTTGCCTAATCATAATTATATTTATTCCTAAGTACCATGAATATTACTACATACATGCATGAGAAAGATTGGAAAGTGATAAGTAAATCATCATCCATCAATTTGAATATTCACCAACATCATCAAATTAATCTCACACACACACACACAAACACACATATCAAATCAATTTTTATACATCGATAAAATACATCAAAATCTATCATGATACATCATCACTATCTATATTTCTTAAGCATCCTCTCCTCCTTGGGGTGGTCTATGGATGTATTGTGTGGAATGTGCTGCATTGGATGCTCAGGATATATGAGATAGAGACTCAACCCTAGATCATGCTCTATAGGCCTTTCTCTATGGTCTCACCAACTGTGCGTCTATATTTGTGATCCTCTTTGAAAAGCTCCTAACATCTGATAGGTGCACTCTCTACTTCTGAAGCAAAGCACCCTATTCCTGCAATAATATCTACAACATCATATATATGATACCCATATTTACCATCACCTGCACATATTTGGACCTTCCTAGTGTAATAGCAAGTGTCTTTCCACTAACTGAAATGCTTGTATTGACTCCACAGCTGATCGAACTGTGGGGGTTCGAGATGACTGAGGTATTCAAGAAATCCAACACTGGATCAAGAATCTCATGGTGTGCACTCTTAATCAGTGAGTGCCACTCCTATGTCGTTTTCTATACAAAATTAAAAAAAAAATCACTCATCAATCACAATATAAGTCATCAAATATAATCATGTACATAATAAAAATAAATTCATCACATTCATACATGAATGCTTAACTCACTTGATGGCAATCTTGTAGAATACCACCTTAGCCTCATCAAATCTTCATGATTTCCACTTGATATATCATTCCCACCTATCTCAGGACACCAAAATCTTATCTCCTCTACACAAATCCGTAGGTAAATCTCATAGCTACAAGGCCATCTCTATGCCTAATGTTTCTAGGTAACTAGCCCCTGGATGCGACATCCTATGCTCTCTCATCCATGGCCTTGGATGTCTCTCCTCTCTAGAGTGCTAGGACCATATGTGCGTATATAGCCCACCTGTGGGTCCAGGCTGGTGGTTCCTCTAATCGATCCCTCATTTGAGATATCTATTGCAATAATATTTGGTGGTTGTTGAGTTGCCCCACCTCTCCATCTCTACCTCCATCATTGTCTTCCTGCAGACCATACTCTTCTGGGCCACAATGTTGGTATTCATTCCACTACTCTCACATTCTCTCTCAATTGTCATTGTCTATAGGATGTAAGTGGTGGTATCACAATAGGATCGGGCCTTGATTGAATGGGTCTCTACCCAATGTAAATAATTTCCTATTACCTCCTCAATTACCTTTAAGTCCTCTACCTGTGGACAACTGGGTCACTGATCCACATTCACTCTATATAGTTCCCATATGAACTCATTTAGGTGTAATTTTTGTAATGGTCAATAATATAAAAGGGATCTCACCGTTAGCCCCTATGACCACTGGAGTAATCTTGTGGAATCTGGTACAATCACTAGGGGTGTCCCTATGGGCATATAAATTGGAAAAATCTCATATATTCAAGATGTAAATAATATCACAAGACTTATGGCCATCTGTGCCCACCGTTAGAACTTGTATTGATCATGCACTAGGTGCAACCCATATAGTGGTTCCCTAACTGAATAACACATCCTGCTCTATCACATCCTGACACATTGCCACAAAATACGATGGAATCATATCATTTTCCTTGTGGAAAAGTATGTGTTCCATAAATTTTCCCATAATAACCTTGTAGATAGCTAGAATATCTGTAGTGTGTACTGCATTGTTCCAAATAATGAACATCCCCTCATCATATGTCTCACTTCCTATGGCCCATACAACCAAGGGGAATCCTCTATACTACATCAATGGTGAGATTATTACACATGCAGGCTCCCTCTATCTTGTGCAGATCTTGAAGTTTCACCATCATCTCTACTTTATCTCCTACCCCACCACCAAAAGGTGTTCACCCTAGGATCCCATGTTGCTAAAAACATATACATTAAATATGGACTTAGTGGTATCCTGGGCATATGCATAATGCCTCCAAATCCCCATTTATGCAATTGTGTTGTCTCTATATCTATCATTCTGGTAATCATGTGATTTAACCATGCTATATCCACCACTCTCCATAGGGCATATCCTCTGATCCCCCATGAAATCATAAATCATTAAAATCCATACATTAGATTCATACAAAATCAAAATAAAATATTAAAACACAATAATATTTATGTGTCATAAATATTCCCTATGCCATCGACCCTCTATCATATGCCATTGACCCTCTCACATATGCCATCAACACAATCATCTCTATTGTTTTAAAGGTCGATGACGTCTAAATCCATACAACTATGACTTGTAAAAATTGAAAAAGTAAAAAAATCTAAAAAATACAAAGCTAAAATCAAATACTTCCCAATCCCACCTGCATTTGGTCCTAACCCTTCCTAATGATGCAATTTTTACTAAAAATGGCATCATATTACCTTCAAATTTCCCAAAAAATTATATTTCTAATAATCTACATAATAAAATTAAATGCATCTAATTACCCATGGTTGTGTTTTGGCACGTGCACCACCTCATTGATCTCGGCCTCCTCCTCATACTTATGCCATATTGTCATGTTAATATCTAAATTTTAAATTCCAGATCTCAATTTTCTTAATTCTAAAAATAGGAATCATAAAATAAACCTCAAAAATACTATATAAAAATAAAAACTTTTATTCAATTTCGCTGCAATCAACCTCAATCATTAAATATACATTATTTTGGTTCTTGATATCTTTAAAATATGCCATTTATTACTTTGGGATCATGATCTTATCCCATTATTTTAGAAATATTACACACCTTATTCTGGCTTTTGGCCAAAAAATCATACTTTTTCAACACTCATCTTCAAATTCCAAATCCACGACTTCCATCCCATGGCCCCTTAGATAGGTGATTTATGTCTTATTTTACTAATGGTCCTCTAGTGTTTCCTTCTATTTTTGTTTCTCTAGGGTTCTAGGAACATGGATTGTGCTTGTACGTAGCAGGATGACAGGTACACATTGGTAACTATATTTAGTTTTATCTAGTTCTTTCTTTACATTCACCATATACTTCCAGTTTCAGTGTTATGCATTGTTATTTCTGTTGACTACCCCACATTTTGTTATTGTGACATGTGGTAATAAATTATTGAGGCATATGTATACAGCTAAATTTAAATTCTTTCTATTTTAATACATGTTACTAATAATTCTCTTTTTGGGTTAGAGGTTGTTAATGCATCTATCTTTGGAATATGTGCTATAAAGGGGATCTTTTCTAGATAGGGGTATGGTTATTCATGTAACCATTGGGTTAGGGATGATATATGAAGAGAGAACAAATTTTCATCCCATTTATGTTTTTCTTTTTATCATATTCCTCTTAGTTTCCTCACATTATTTCAACATATTTCTTTCTCATTAACCCATTTCTTTTGTTTTACATATTTATTATTCTTCACGACTCTTTACACACCTCCCCTTGCTTTTTCCTCCCTTGTTGATGCCATCACTCATGGGTAATTGCATCGGTGAAAATTCAAATTCTATTCCGATGCCTTTTCCCATGGGAGACGACGTCAATATAAATATCCCAAATATCATTTGGACATGCTAAGCTCTTTTAATTGCACAAAGGAAATTTCCACTAGCTTTCCTCTTTTGCACCAATTTGCACTTGCTCACTCAGCTTCTAGATTTTGAACATATTGACACTTGGCTTGGAGCTTATTCTTTCTTGAATTAGTTTGCTTGCACTTTTAGGTCATCTATAGTGAGATAAGACTAGATTATTTCTCCTTCTCCACCTGGAAGCTATTATCTATTGGTCTATGGTCTTTTGGGAGATAGATGCATCAACAACTTTCACCCAATAGGTAAGTGCTCAAACTCACTTTGTCATTTTTTATAGATTAGTTCCTTAAATTTGATGCATACTCTATGTTATATTTATATGTTATGGACATGCTAGGTTAACATATTGTATTTCAGTTCCTTACATGCTACATGTTTTCCTTTAGTTAGCATATATATTGCATGCTTCTTTTTTATTATCAACTCCATAATGCAGATACCTCTATAGGGTTCCTTCCTCTTTTAAAACCTATGACCCTAGAAAACTTAGTTTGTTTATAATGTAACAATTACTTCCCTTGGGGTATGTGATCATAGCAGTCCTTGTACCCTCTTTAATTCTATCTATTTATGTGTCGGTCTTGGTGTGTCCCTCACTCATTACCTTGAATACCTTGATTGAAAGGGTGATAAGAGTACACGGTGCCTAAACATATATATTTCCACCACGCATGGCCTTCCATTTGTCAATTAAGAAAATTAAAAAAATGGAATCATATATATACATAGTTATATCTCTCAAATAGTGGGCCAAACACTATAATTGTCTACTATCACTGAAAATTGCATCCAAAGTCACAAGAGCATTACAAAGCATCCATATAAAAAATTCACTCAAGGGACAAGGGTTAAATAAATTCTACATACACAGCATAGGATGGGAATTATATTCAATTCCATCTGACACATTCTATAGATTTGTTATATTTTAGATCTAACCCACTATTAGTGTGCAACTTGCATAGGGGCATCATTACACACATTCACACTGAACTACATGGAGTCTAAAATGTAGTGTAGTGCTCGGTACTAAGTTCACTCTTAGGTGACAATTGGAGTTAGTCCCACTCCACATTATGCATCTTAATTTTTTAGATTTCATGTGGTTTGTGGAAATTTTCAGCTAGGTATCTATTTTTCAGATTACTTGTGTGAACAATGACATTGGGAAAAATCTAGAGTGAAAAATAGAAATCAACAATGAAGATCCTCCTACACATTAAAAGATTAGAACCTGAGAATCTAGGTGGAAACTAGTGCCCAGATCTAGTCACTAGTGCCTAAGCGCTCCTTTCCTCCCATGGGATCTTTTTTCCTACACATTTTTGGGTCTCATAACCTCTAGTGAACCCTGAGAACTTTGCTTCCAATATGTTTAAGATATTCACCTACTTAGATCATCTCCAAATTGTGTAAAACCAACTAAGTTAACCTCTATATCTCTCTCTTGCTTAGGGTTTCATAATATTCGCATGATCTTGCTTGTCCATTTACTATATATTATCATTTAAACATCATACACTACAGTAGTTACTCTAAAATTAAGATTTAATTGCATTTAAATAAAATCATTTAGTGAACCCTACCAATGATTAAATACTTGGATATTTATTTTTCTAGTTCTATCAGATCTTCTTTCATTTCTCCTCGATTCTACTTGTATCAATTGCTTCAAATACACCCACCTTGAAAATATGTTCTCCAAAAATCCCTAGACACTATGTACCTCCCTTGAAATATGTCACCTACACAAGTAAGTGCTATTTTCAACTGTCTCTTTGAAGACCCTTTCAATCATGCTATCACAACAAATCAACCCATCTTAGAGTTAATTAAAGCTTTACACTATTTATTTTAAGATAAATTTCAAGCTATGGAAAACACATTTACATCCCTCACATCTAAAATCCAACATCTCAAGGATGTTTATCAATACCATGCTAGTTCTTCTTCTAGACCTCATCCTAATCCTATGTCTACTACATGTGCTTATATAAGTGAAGCCCACCTATTACTACTACAGAAACATATCAAGTTTGATCTAAATGATAAGAAAAATGATATTATTCCTAATCTTATCAATCACCAGTTGATCAACTTGCCACCTAGGAATTACTTCCCTCCTTATCAGCTTACCAAATATAAATTTCTCCTAGTTTCAAATTATTATAAAATTAATGACCATCATGACAATGATTACTATGCTTTAAAACAAAGAATTGGGCACCTTGAGGATAAGGCTTTTCTTTCATTTTCTATACAACATTCTACCACATGCTCATCCATAATTGTTAAATCCCACTAGGATCCAAATTTTCTCCCTCTATTTATAATGAGCATCATTCCATAATTCATAATGTTCCTTCTTGGATAAGTCAAGACCTACCTATATAATCTAGTGTAATAACACCTTTAGTAATACTTACCCATTTAACTCCTCCTATTAAGCCATCTATAGTGAAACCAATCTTAAATAAGAAACCAACATCCAAAGAAAAGTAACCGATTCACTAGAAACAAGCTACGATTAGTTCCATACTTACTTTATCTTTGTTAGAACCACAATATGATATTGGTCATACCCTTTATCCTACCTACCATTATGGAAACCATATATTTTCTTGTGAAAAATTTCAAATGTCTTCATAGATATCCATTAATCACACATTTGGGGGCATTGCACTTCCCCCCTTCCATCACTATTAATTGTATCTAGTGTCTACTACTACACTTCACGCTCTGTGCTTCATTTATAATCTTTTTTAGCACTCCTACACATTTGGTACACATATTGTACCATCATTACCTAATGACATAATATTTTTCTATGGTTTATGCTTGACTGTTGAGGGTGTAATTCCTCAATGGACCCCACTTATTGTATTTTTTCTACTCACGGTCCATGCTTCATGTCTATCTTTCCAAGCATTACCACATCTCTGGTACACATATAAAACCTTCATTACCATATGACACACTCTTGTGATACAATTCACCCTTGAATGTTGAGGGTGCAATTATTAAATGAAACTCACATAACATAATTTTCATGCTTAGTTCTTCACAATACATACTTTCTAGCATCTACACTCAATCACATGTAATAAATTCATTACCTGATGATGCACTTTTGTTCCATTGTTCATAATTGACTATTAAGGGTCCAATTATGAAATTAATCTCATATAATCTACACTTCACACTCATTGCTTCATGATACATATTTTGTAACATCTACTCTCACATAATACACTCATTTCCCGATAACGCACTCTAGTGGTATAGTTCACACTTGACTATTGAAGGCACACTTAATTAATGAACATATCATCATTTATTCTTTCTACACTTCACACTAAATGCTCCATGATACATATCTCCTAACATCCACTATTCTCTCTCACTCTGTGCTTCATGGCTATCTTTATGAGCATCACCACATCATTGGTTCACATACTTTCCCTTCATTACCCAATGATGCAATCTAATAGTATGGTTCATAATCGATTGTTGAGGGTTCAATTCTTAAATAAACATCACATTATCCATACTTTATGATATGTGATTCATGATACATATTTTGTAGCATCTACTCTCACATGGAACATTCATTTCTAGAGGACACACTCTTGTTCTATGGTTCATTCTTGACTATTAAGGGAGCATTTCTAAGTGAAATTCATCTCACACACATTTTTTGGGTGGAAATTTTGATCCTACCATCTTCACATTTTGCATATCGTAGTACACCATCACCCTCACATAACATCTACATACCATGGTTGCATTTACTCTTGTTAGCTTATCCTACGTACAGTCACACTTTATTTCCTATACTATCTGGATAGTTAGTATGTCATTATTATTTTCTATATACACATGCACATTCACTTTGTCTCTCAAGGTGAATGCAGGACCTTTAACAAATTCATACACGATGCATGATTCTTGACACAATTCTTTAGCAGTCCCATTGAGGCTCTCAGGAGCATCTAATTTTGGTACTATTATACTTCATACGTCATAAGTTTTATTGTCACATTATTTACTACTTCTCGTCATTATCACTATACTTGTCACTGATTTATACATGCTTTGACATAATATCTATCTTTCTAATATACTAATACATGCTTCATGTGTAGCATTTGTCTTGCAGGATCAATACAACTATGGCTATCTGTCGCTTCTTATTTACTATTATTTGATATTGTTTGCATGCTATGCCCTATGTATTTTTTGATCATTGTATACTTTTCACTGCTTGGGCCATGACTGTCTTGTGACATTGTGAGTGATGCACCATGTATGAAACAAAATTTTCATGGTCCATCTTGTCTCCCTAGTTACTGTTTATATTGTTTTATATTGCATGCTAGATACTTTTTACTAACTTTTGTTACTAGCCTACTTTGCTTGCATGTTTCTTGGTTTCTACCATACACATCCCCTACCCCCTACAAGTATCCACTTCAGATATGCATATTAGTATCAATTACTCTCCTTTGGAGTGAATTATCTTACAATTTTCTCATGTACCCCAAAAAGGTGATATCTATTGGGTGAAAAAAATCACCCCTACAACAACTAAGGATTAAAATACAACAAAACATAGTACAAAATAGACATTGGAACACACTTATAGATTGGATCATAATCAAACTTTGACCCAAAATATAGAGAAAAAATAGCACCTAGACATGGATAGTAGTGGTAGGAACTTGTGTCCTAGGGGAAAAAAAATCATTTTCTCACTCCAAAAAAATTTACAAAAAATTTCAGGTCAGTCCTCCAGTAGCAGGCACTTGCCTCCAGTGACTAAATTCAGATTATCAATTACAATTAGAACAAATTAAGAATGTACCATCTACAATGGTGCTTATTCAGGAAGCATTATGGAAGGAGAGACAATCTATACCTCTCTCCCCAATACTGTTCTCTTAGTGTGAGATCACCCAAAAAACCTCACTTTTGGTGTGAGATCACCAAAAAAATCACACATGGAATGAGATCACCCAAAAATCTCGCTCTTGGCATAAGATCACTGAAAAAATCACCATCAACATTTAAATTCAGAAACTCTAAGAAAATATGACAGTTTTCTATCTCATATTCTCTTACATATAAAGTGCACACTTTCCTTTTACACACTTTTACAATCTTTATGTACTTATACATGCATTATTTTGATTTTTCATATAAGGAATTTTGACTACCTTATCACTCTTCTTTTTTAGGTCTATCCTTAATATAAAAAAAGAAGCAAATCACATGAGTAAACACAACATGCTACTACGCATACACTTCACCCCTATGGTCTACTTCCCTTTTCTAGTCTTCATGTTTCACATTACGATCACTTCACTCTTCACTTTTCCAATCAGATTACTATTGGATACATATTCTCTACAGGATCATAAGGTACACATATTTTATCTACTTTATGCTATTGAGTATTCACTCAACAGTATAAAGTTTGGGAAAATGTAGACACAAAATCTATGCACTTGGGTAAATTTCTAGGTCTTAGAGTATACTAATATATACATTATTCCTAAGAAGAAAAATAGTAATTGACAATGTCTTTTAGGCCATTTTCTTTGTCTCTTATAATTTTATTGACCTTAAATTCCCTATAGCCCTATCATTATTTTAATGATTTGTATTTTATGGCTTCAGAAAATAGTGCCCAAGAGCTCTTATCCCTCCTAGGCATTCCTGAACCTTTCTCCCCTTTTCTCACTCTTTTGAATATTTTTTAGTTCTTGGGCATCTTTAATACTTTTGGGTCTTCCTTCCAATTATCTATTATGAAATTCAAACAAGGGAATCATATATATACATAGATATAGATCTCAAATAAGCTTCCAAACACTAGCATTATCTACTATCACTTAAGATTGCATCCAAGGTATAAGAAAATTACAAAGCGTCCATCTAGCACATTCACTCAACGAACAAGGCTTGCATCACTTATGCATACAAAACATAGGAGGGGAAGTTATTTCTATTCCTTCACACTTATGTACTTTTATATATTCATATCTAGGCCCCTATTAGGGTTGTAATTTGCACTGATTTGCACGAGGGCATC
>CM034150.1:643422858-643445023 GCA_019776745.2 Taxus chinensis | reverse complement strand
ACAAGATGGCCAAAAGATGGGGGTTAATTAGTACTTTTGTTGACCTAAAACACTGATAGCAGTGTGGGATTTTGGTCGTTCAACCTTCTCTTAAGCATGTACGTGGGAAAAGTAAATGGATCCAAACTAATGAGTAGAAATAGAAATTAGATAATTAAATTCACCCCAAACTCCAATATTTATTTATTTCTTATAAATCATTACATCATTCTTAAATACATTTATATCCTTTTCATTCTATCTCTTATAATTCACTTCTAATACAATTCTCTCAATAAGGCACTCACATCTTCTATTCTTATGATGCACACATATGCAATGGATTAATTACAATAAATATACAAAATGAAAAATATCCAAAATTTGTTTCTTTTGATTTTTTCCTATGTCGACTTCTGTCTCATATTGGTTTGGTTTTTCTTCATTCTATGACATCATATTGGCTTCCATGGCTTCCTAGAGTATAATGTAGTTATTTCCCATATTCCACAGCTTCTATTCTTCTAGGGATTTCTTTAGTTATGCACAACTTTCTATATTTATGTGCAGCTTCTTACTTCTATCTGTGACTTCTTCTTTTATCTATGGCTTCATTCCTGTACACGCAGATTTGTTCCTTGTCTCGTGGATTCTCTTTTTCCTTCGCATTTTGACTTAACTCTTCACGTTTATTTACTGAATTTGGCATATTCATTCTTATGCTCACGGCTTATCCAAAATTTGATGAAGAACCCTATGACATCATCCCTTGACTTAAACTTTGTCTCATCCTAGAGACAACCAACTGATGAAGAACCCTGTGATTTCCTCAAAAATAATTTCTTTAAAAACATATTATGTAGGCATCGACCACCAGAACTTAGACGTCTAGCGTAAGAAAGTATTCCCTTTCTCAACTCATCTAACTATATTTATAAGAATCCAACTTTGGGAGGGTAAGGGAATCAACCTCCTAGGACCTTAGATGTCTGGAGTATAGAAAGTTTCTCTTGCTCGTCTCACCCAATTTGGTATGTGGAACACCCTGTCTCCTAATCTTCTTTATTGTGTAGTTACGGGGATGTACTTAGTGACTCGTGGTATGATGTTCTTATCAAAATTATACCATAATTGTATATGTTCCTCTATCTATTTTTTCAACTCTTGTAGTTGTTTGTTTTCCTGGATTAACTGGATAATATCATATGGTGGTAATTTTTCTTGTACTTGACTCCATCTATGGTGGGTGATTTGTAGCTCTTACTAGATTTGAATCATCCCTCTATTAAGTGGTGTGTTGCATTCATGTATATCTAGTATATTTGTATTTCACGCCCTTTATTGTGTTTGATAGTATTCAGTTAATTCAGTTATCTTCATTCTTTATGAACCATCCTTGTGTTTATTTATATAATATATTGTGGACTCTATATAAAAAATTTATTCCAACTTGTCGAGCTCTACTTTTTCCTTCTAAGTTTCGTTGGCCACCCAATGGTGTATGCATAATAAGCCATGTAATTTTTAATTATGCTTCGAAATTATTTATTGTTATTTACATGTATGTCCTTCTTTTAGGATTTTCTACACTTAGTCCCCTGGGGTTTGAGGATTTGTTGTTTGTAGTCTTCTACTACATGTTCTTGGATTTTTTTCTTTTATGCTTCAAGATTTACTTTGCCTTCTTATAAAATTTCATTCATTACTTTTGTTGTAGCCACTTCCACTTGTATTTTGGGATTGGTGGTGATGTGGGTTTTTTCTATTCAGATGGAAGATAACATTTCCTGCATAGTTTCTTCCATCTCTACACACCATTGTATCAAATCATGTTTAGCACTCTATTCTAGAATTTGACCACATGTTGTCTTTTGTAAGCAGGATAGTTTTTGTAAGTGCACCATTTAGCCTTTTGTAGTTTGTTCCACTACCCCTTGTTACAATTATATTGAATGTTCATTTTTCCTTTGTTGTAGTGCTTGTTTTATTTTGGCATAAGAGTCACAGGGTGCTTGTGTTATTACCGTAATTGTAGATGTTTCCTTAGATGAGGATGTTGTCTGTATTTCATTTTCCTCCTCTTTTTGATCCTTCTTCTTTCGTTCGTTTTCTTTTCTTTTTTTTTCTTTTTCTTCTTTCTCCTTCTTATCTTTCTCTATTTTTCCCTTATCGTCCTTTTCCTTCTTACATTTCTCTTCTTTTTCCTTTTTACTATTTCTTCTTTCTTTTTTCTCTATCTCTTCTTTTTCTAATCTTTCTTTTTCTTTTCTTTCTCTCTCTACTTTTTCTTCCTTCTCCTTTTCTTATTTTTATTTCTTCTTTTTCTCTTTTTATTTCTCTTCTTTCACAATTTTATTTTTCTCTTCTTTCTGCTTCCTTCCTATGAGATTGTATTTTGAGTGTGAATTAACCATATCTAGGGCTAACTATGTGCTCAATCTGTGGGAAACATCTTCTCTATTGGTGTGATAAATTTTTAAACAAATGCCCTTAGTGGCATACGTGAAGTGCATGATTAGTAATGTTTGTGATGCATACCTCTTACTTTTATTTCATCACTCCCATTACTAATGTCCATGTATTTTGGTTTTATCTTCTTCTTGGTAATCGTATTGAGTGTCCTTTGTCACATAATCTGATAACTCTAGCCATCACTTCCACATTAATGAGATACGAGTTTATCCAAATATAGAATTTGATTATGTAACTGGTTCAGGATGAAGTTTAATTGCATGATATACCCTTTGAAAGTATAGAATTTGACTCCATGCATCAATTTTCACATTCTCTAATCACTTTTGTGTTCTTTTGGTATACTATCTCCTTTGTATTGGGATCCTCTTCTAAAAGTAGGGCTCTTTTCACTCCCAGCATTATGTGATCATATTCAAATATTGACAAGTGAATGTATTTATGCAAATCTCATGCATGGGCCAATTTGAATAGAATATATGAGATTTCTCCTTCATGGGATCATGTTGGTTTGCCTTCAGTGAGTTCTTCATGAATTTCGGCCTTAGAAGTTATGTTTTTGTGACTTCAACTTGAGTATCCATGTTCTCTTCTCGATTTTCCCTAATTTTTCCCTAGCTCTTTTTTCGCATTTGCGTTGATGCATTACTCAGATCTCTTGTTTAGATTTTTGTGCCTTATTTTTTTTCATGTGGTTTCCTTTTATATCCATCCTCTTTACCTACCCCATTTATTACATTTTTGGTAGAATATCTTTTGTTTTGGTTATGGCTTTTATCCTGCGTATTTTCTGTGTTCCAATGTTTTTATTTTCTTTGGTGGAATTTCTCTTCGTCCCATGGCTTTACCTTTATTTTATGGCTTTATCAATTCATTCATGTCATGGCTTTTATTCCTTTATTATGTTTTTATCTTTTTCTTTGTTTGGTGGTTTTTCTTCCTTTTTCGTCGCAGATTTTTCTCCAATTCTTCGTTCCATGTTTTTCTATAGTTGATCCTTATTTCCATGGTTTCCCTATTATTTACTTGTTCCACATTTTCTTCGATACGTATTTCTTCCTTCATTCTATGCAATTTTGATCCTATTTCTTCATTTTTCATCTCACTTCTTTCTTCTTTTATCATTTTTTCTCATTCGTTCTTTCAGTTGGTTTTTTTTCCTTCATTGTGCGCATTTTCTTTGCGTGGATTTTTTGTTCCTTCTTTCCATGATCTTAGTTTTTCTTTATTGTTTTTATTTATTGCATGGGTATTCCCTTCACATTTTTACCTTTTATTTATTTTTTTGTTTCTTAGAGTAAGGATGCCCTTACAGGTTTTCATCCTACCCCTCGTCCTATCCACCAAATTTCAGTTTTCAAATAGGCCAAATTTTATTTTTATTTGTTTTTTTATATATATATTATATGTATATCTTTCTTAATGCTTTAAGTATTATATTTGCTTTTTCAATCTGGATCCATTTACAAAGCCTGGTAATTCTTTTTGTTGTAAAGTCTCCAACTTTGTAGCTCCTGAAGATAGTATATGTCTTGACAATGTAAGGTCCTAGCCATCTTACCTTAAGCTTCCCTAGATGTTTCCATTTACTATCATATAAAAGACCTTGTCTCCAACATAAAACTCCTTCCTTATGTGGCAGTCATGCCATGATTTTTGTCTTCTTTTCTCTTGGGTTTGGTTGTATGTAACTATGAATATTTTTTCATCTAGATTCTCCAATTCAATCAGTCTTTCATGCAATGATGAATCTTAATTAATTCTAAAAGTAATTACAACTCTCAAACTTGGGAGCACAAACTCTAAGGTACCGTGACAACTTCCAATCCATAAACCAATTGGAAGGGATAGTATTTGGTAAGCCTTTTGTATGTTGTGTGGTATGCCCATAGAGCAGCTGGTATCTTCAAATCCCAGTTGCCTGTTGGAGTGAACAAATATTGGTCAAAACTTTCTCCAAAACTTTATTAAATTTTTCTACCATTCCATTCGCTTGGGGATGGTATGGTGTGCTCCTATTATGATTGATCATGAAACTTACTCAACAATTCTTCAATGGTGGCATTGAAAAAATGCTTCCCCTGATCACTGGTAATGCTTAATGGGCATCCAAACCTTGTAATAATGTTTTCATAGAGATAATCTGGCTGCAGTCTTAGCAGTACAATATTTGGTAGGAACCACCTCCACCCATCTTGTTAAGTATTCAGTAGCTGTAATGATAAACTTGGCCTGAGAGTGTTTTCGCGTCTGGCTTGATTGGTCCAATGAAATCTATTGCCCATTTTTCAAATGGTGCAAGTGCTAACACAAGGTTTCAATGGAATTTCATCACGTGCATTGGGTTTTCCTACTCTTTGAAAAATGTCACAAGATTTGGCATGCATATGTGCATCCTTTAAACAATGTGGGCCACCATAACCCAACCATCAATACCTTCCTTGTTGTTTGATCCCCTCCATTATGTCCTCCTGCAACTCCTTCATGTACTTCTATCAAAATATTTTTCCTTTCATGTTCCAAAGCTACTCTCCTCAAAATGTCATCATGCCCTTTTTTATATAATTGACCTTGAATCAAAGTGAATGGGAAGGCTCTGGTTAATAAACTTCTCTTTTGTTGTTTGGTGTAATTTGCTGGAAATTCTCCTGTAGTAAGTAATTGAGCTATCTCATCCAGTTCTTTTGGAATTGATTCAACTATAAATAGGTGAGCTCCAAGAAAATCATCATCTATTGGACCTTCATCCTCTCCATTCTCTATTCTTGATAAGTAATCTAGTCCATTATTTAACTTTCTTGGATTGATTGCTATAGTGAAATCAAATTCTTGAAAATAACATCAACCATCTACAAATTATTCCTTGCAATACTGGTTTGTTCAACAAATACTTCAATGGCTCATGGTCGGTATAAAACACAAAAGAAGTGGCCAATAGATATTGGCAGTATTTTTACAAAGCATACACCATACTTAAAGCTTCCCTCTCTATTGTTGAGTAGTTTATTTCTACCTTGGCTAATTCCTACTTGCAAAAGCAATTGGATGATCCATATTTTCTCTAGGTTGTGTTAGTACTGCTCCAATTACAATGCCAGATGCATCCACATGAAAATGAAAAGGGAACATTTCCAATTTGGAAAATTAGGATAGGTGCATGAAAAAATCATTGTCCTTCAAAATTTCAAAAGCATCAGCACATTCTTTGACCATGGTATCTGTTTATTCATCCTCTTTTTCAATAGTTCTTCTAGTGGTGCACTTATTTCTGCATAATTCCTTATAAATTTTCTATGGTATCCTGTATACCCTAGAATTGTTCTTACATCCTTCTTGTGTTTTAGGTGGTGGTATATTAACAATCACTAATGTTTTACTAGGTAAATCAAGAGTCTATCTTTGCATATGATATGCCCCAATAATGTGCCAAATGGGTTAAAAATATACACTTCTTCAAATTAATGGAAATTTGCAACGCCCTACATTTTTGGAACATCAACCTCAGTACCTGAATGTGATTTTTCAGCAATCCATACACACTCCAGTCATCTAAATATACTTCCAAGAAATCATGGATAAATTCTTTAAAAGCATTGATCATTATCCTACTGAAGACTGTTGGTGCATTCTTTAAGCCAAAAGGCATCACAATATACATAAATGACCCCCATTATATGGAAAATGTAGTCTTTGGCTGATCTTTAGGGGCAATCCTAACCTAATGGTAACCAGAGAAACCATCAATAAAATAATACACTTCCCTTCCTGCCACATTCTCCAAGACTTCTTCTGTGAAAGGTGTAGGGAATGGGTCATGAACACAAGCTTTGTTTAATTCCCTATAATCTATGCAATATGTGTATTTCACCAATTTTCTTATTTTGGATAACCATTGGACTTATCCATTCTAAGTCTTCTACTAGTTTGATAATTCCATCATTTAACATTTTGTCAATTTCATATTTCACCTTGACCTTTAGATTTGGATTGAGTCTATAAGGTATTTTCTTCAAAGGTTTGAAGCCTTCTTTTATCTGAATATTCATTGTGCCCAGTTCTTATTTTATGCCTTTCAACTCCTTAAAATCCTTAGGAAAAATGTCTTGAAATTCTTGTAGTAACTCTACTACCTTAGCCACTTCCTCATCTGACCAATAATCCCCAATTTTGTAAATTTTTCCTCTCCATTTATGCCAATGTTTTCAGTCCTAAGTTTCAAAGGTTGATAGTAATATTGATCTCCTTCCTCCTTGGTTTCTACCACTTCTCTTTCCCCTTCTATTGTTTTGTATCTCAGGTTTTCTAGTTTTTCTTCCCTCTCTTGTTTTTCTACTATAAAACAACGTGCCATTTCTGGAGTTTTGTGTAAACTTACTAGTGGTTCTAGTACTTTTTTTCTGGTTTTTCTTTTGAATAATGTTTTGTTGCTTCTTCTAGAGTTAAGAAAAAGAAATTTCTTATCTTCTGTAATGCTTGCAAGGTGTTCAGATCTGCATCCCAAAAATTAAATGTATGACAGAAGTATTTGACAATCTAATTCCACTCCCTTATTTCACGTCTGATTTCTTGGTGCATATACCAAGACCGCGGTATGGGTCCTAGAGTCCATACAAACAATTATATCCATAATAAGGGTGAATGTTCTCCACATAGCTTCCAATGTCTTTCACAAGTCTGAATATGTCTTTATGGATCAGTTTCACTGGTATATTTAGGTATTGTTGCATAGTAACCCTCACTTTCCAAATATCTTGTTCTAAGCAATGTAGTCAATGAATTCCAATGAGATATATTTGGTTTATGAGCCTTCCCACCAACCCGTGGAATTTATGGTTAGGGTATCATCCAAGGCTTCCATTCTGGCCTTTTCATTTTGGAAATATTCTCTCCATTATCTGAATATATCCCTCTAAATCTCCAAATCCTGAATACTTTAGTAGGGTTTGGTGGGACGCTTCATGACTTAACCTATACACATGTTTAATGGGTAAGTCTTCAAATTATTCTCTTGTAGGATAATACACCTCATTGTCTTTGAGTCCAAACTCCTCTTCTGCATAATAGTACCCATTATCATCTCCAAATCCAAATTCTTCTTTTGTAGAGTAATAACCATCATCTTCTTCAAATATATCACGCACAGGGGAGAGAAAATGTCTAAATCAATATCCACGGTATCATTTTCTAAATTGATTATTCATGGAGGGATCCTTCTTGCATAATGTAGTTTCCTTTTCCTTGATTCTAGAAATCTGTGTATCCAAGCTTCAATAACATTATCTGAAGTGTCACTATTAGCTTCACTTTTGACCAAAATTTCACCCTCTAAATTTGGTTTCGAATTCCTTATCGATACTGGAAAATTATTTAGAGTGTACACCCCCTGAATATCATCAAATTCTTCTTCTTCAGGATTGTTCCATACTTCTTCCACCCACAGAAACTCATTCCTTCATGTAAGGGTACATGTACACATATGTCATCTGCTTGGAGTGTCACTTCTTCCTCTTCTAAATTAAGAGTTCCATTACAATCCACGAACCATTCCAAGCTAGGATAGCATTATAAGAAGGATTCAAAGCTACATTTTCTACCACTTCAAAATTGAATCACTTCTTTATGCCCATGACATTTACTTCAACATTTTTCAATGCTCCTAGTAGTTGTCTGGATGATCCATCTGTTAAGCCAATAAAGTACCTAGGTGGGTTCCAAAGGAGGCCTACCTAGCCTCTCCCAAGTAGTCTTGGACATCATATTTACATTCATGCCAAGGTCTAATAGTACTCTGGTGATGGTGGTCTCGAATATATCAGTGTCCAAGTAGATGGCAGATTTCTGCCATGTACGTTGGGTACAGAACACATTTCTTTTCTTCCTATTCTTTCCTTCCTCAATTCTCCAGACATGAAAATTCTTCTCCTCCTTATTCCAGTATTTGCTAAATTGTTTCAATTTTTCTACTAAACCATGGTTGATTGTTAGTTTAGCTATTTATTTTAAAGCAAGAATCTCTTCCTCCACAAAACAATTTTTCTCCTTTTCTTCCTGGGCTTGTGCCTCTTGTACCAATGCCTTACTTTTCTCAATTTCTTTCATATAGAGGTCTAGTCTAATCTCTTTAGGGTTCCATTCTTCTTCACTTGAAGAACTCTCTTCTTGTGGTAATCTAATTATTTTCTTCTTTTTAGGTGCAGCTTCATTCCTTGTGGCACTTCTAGTAGTAACTGTTGCTCTGTATCTAGGTTCTTCAATTTTTATGCCTCCCTTTGTTTCCTTTCTTCTCAAATAACTCTCTTTTTCTTCTTCCTTCTTATCTTCTTTTGTTGGTCTACATCCTGAGCTAGATGCTCTCATGGCCTTATCTTTTGCTATTGTTTCCTCATCCCATGGAATTCTGGTAAGATGTTGTACATGTTTCTAAGCATCCTTCCCCAAAGCTTCTGACTTAGTTCCTCCACTCCTATAGAACTGTGGATTTAGGAACAATTGAATGCATCATGGGATCTTTCATGAAAAAATCCTGCAAGGATCAGATTTGGTGTAGTTTCTAGCTAGGTGTCCATCTTGACCACACTTATAGTAATTCATTGGTCTTCCTATCTTGATATTTGCCTCCTTGATTGTCTCTATAGCCTCCATGGTAACCTCCATCATTGTATTCTTGGTAACCTCTTCCCCTTGATAATTTTCATAGCCACCTCTATATCCTCCTTGATAACCACCTCTATATCCTCCCCTAAATCCACCTCTGAAGCCTCTATGGTATCCTCCTTCATTATATCCTTGGTAATTTGGATTATAATTACTTCCCTGATAGCCACCTCTGAAATTTGGTTTCCCTCCTTTTGGTTTGGTACTGAGGTGAAGTTATTGCTTGGTTGTGTAGGTGGAGGGTTTGTTGTAAGCATTTGTTGTGTTGTAGGGGGAGGGTTGGGTGTTGTATTTTGTCTCACGGCCATATCTCTTCTAGTATTATAATCTTTTAAATCTTCCAGTGCCTCTACAGAGGGGCAAGTGTGATGGTAATGGTTATATGAACCACATGTAGTGCAATACATCAATTGATTTTTTGGAGGTGATACTTAAATAAGGGACAAGTATCTTGGGTATGTTGGTCCCATAATCTAAAAATTCCACACCATGTTCTTTCTGATGTTGGGATGTTACTAGAATATGCCCTCTGAGAGGAATGTTGTCTAACCATGGCTACTCTTTTTGCACTTTCCAAGTGAGGACATTCTATTCTACTATGCCCTTCCACACAACATACTTGTGCACCAAATATTGGGTTTCAAGTGACTCATTGGTGGTGAACTATTCCTAATTCCCTTCGTTCTTCTATATTTCTTGCTGAAGTTTTAATTTTGCTAGTTCCAGTTGTACTCTTTCCAGTTCTTTTTTATTGATGTTTCTCCTTCTCTCCTCCATGGCTGTGATTCTAGTCTGATTGCCATTTCAATTTCCTCTGGTAGTGTTTTGAATTGTTTTCCATCCAATGTCCCTCTGATATAGGGAAGAATCCAAAAGTGAACCATTGATCCATTGTTTATCTATGAGGGGTTCCTCCAATTTCTTAGTAGTAGTTTTGAATCGATGGCTAAATTATTTAACTATTTCCTTCTCTCCCTATAGAAGGTCTCTCATCTTTCTCACCCCTTCTGATGGTGCTTCTGGGAAATGGAATTTTGTCATGAACTCCTTTTCAATAACATCCCAATCCTTGTTTCCTTGGGCATTTATTTTCATGTACCACCTCAACGCATCTTTACTCAGAGTGTCAATGAATTCATTTAACTTGACTACATTATCCATGATATTTCTGTTCTTCCACGTGGTCTCTAACAAAAATAAATGTTCCACAACATTACTTGAGTCTTAATCAAAAAGTGGTAATTTGACCTTTTGTGTCATCCTTCTAACTAGTTGAGAAGGTCTTTGAGGTTGATTAATTGTCTATTGTTTCACTATTTTCACCTTTCTTGCTTGGTTCTGGGAATTTACTAAGTTACTCTTTCATCCCTTATCTCTTGTTAACTCAATATCAAAATACAATTCTCCTAGTAATTCTCTAAACTCTCTTATAATATCTTGTCTCTTATGACTCTCTTCTTGTAATTTGTGATATCTTTCTTCTAAGATTTCTCCCTTTTCTATCTTTTACTAATCGGTTGTTTCAAGTGGCACTTTGGAATGGTGACCGATCTAGGGGGGTCATCTCCTTTGGGCTCATGTGTTGGCTGGGGATGCATCTTTACTTGGTGACTTTTCATAACTAACATTTTCCATAACTACCTTCCTATATTTATTATTTCTTAATCTATATCTTTCTTCTAATCCCTCATCACTCCCTCTCTTCTTATTTTGTTTTTATTTCTCTTTTTCTTACTTTTCCCATTTATTTTCTTCTTCATATTTCTTTCCCATTGTCTCTATCTTTTCTTCCTCTTGTTTCTCCCAATTTTCTTCTCCTTCCTCTTCCTTATCTACTATTTTTATTTTCTCTCTGAATTCCTCAATTAATTCCTTCATTCCAGTAACTTCTTCTTCTTCTTCTTCTTCACCTTTTTCCTTAATCATTAATGGGGTTCTAAAATCCTCTTCGCCCAACCTTCTACTTCTAGTACCCTCTTAAAATCTGGTTCTAAACCTCCTACTAACTATTGTAAATCTCTCATTTAGGATTTTTTGTCTCGTTATCACTTGTTGAACTGGACTTTTTATAGTGTATTGAACCACCTAGATTCCATGTGGGGTAACAAAACCTTGTTGGTCTCCGCATGAAGCAGGTATTATAGCTAGACTTGATGTGTCCACCTCTGTTTCTAGGTGAGCCAATTGTTAAACCTCCACTTGACATGGGTGATTCTTATTTCTCTATTTTCTTCTCTACTTTCTTAACCTTATTCAATTTTTCCTTCCTTTCATTCATTTTATTCACTCTTTCTTCTTGTTATCCTTTTTTTTCCAATTTTTCTCTTCTTCTTTCTTTTCTATGGCTATCCTTTCTCTTTCTTCCATCCTCCTCATTTTATTTATCCTTTTTAATATTACTAACTTCCCCTTAATTTTCTTAATCCCCTCTTTGCCAACTATCTAATTTGGTCTTTTTCTTTTTCCCCATGTCGTCTATTTCTTCCACCCCAACCAACACCCCATTAATCCTAGATAAGTTATGTCTCTTGGATCACCCCCCTTCACGTATGCCATCCACTGGTGCTTGTCCCCTAAAGGAAATTTGATGTGCTTTTGATTAAGCCCTTTTTCATCATCAAAATCTTAATTAAGAATGGAACTAATTTGAGAAAGTGTCCTCTTAATCCACTTAAAACTTATCCTTTCTTATAATCGTAACTGGTCCACCCCTGTATGGCCCAAGTAATTATATATGAGTCTAGGGTAGTCTCGTACCAGCGATCAATAGCCCTTGTCCAAGGTTCATCTAAGTGATTAACAATAGTTAACTTTGTTGCAGTCCACTCAAAAGGTTCTCTCAAATGCAATCTAGACCACTCTGTTCTTTTGGCATGAGCTAATAAGCAAGGCCATACAAGGTGAGGAAACTATGACCAAAATTCTTCTCCGTACTCTCCAAGAACTTTTGATTTTGTTGCTTTATAAGAAATTTTCAATCTTTTAGCTTCTCCTTTCACAAATTTCTGAATTTACACTTCCCACCAATCTTCTATCTCTGTCAGTGCAGGTTTCCAATATCTAGGTGGTGATATTTTTCCTGACATCCTCTTAACAAAAGGATACCTGGGCTCAGACACCAAATGTTGACCTAAAACCCTGACAACAGTGTGGGATTTAGGTCATTCAACCTTCTATTAAGGATGTACATGGGAAAAGTAAATGGATCTAAACTAATGAACATAAATAGAAATCATATAATAGAATTCATCCCAAACTCCACTCTTTATTTATTTCTTATAAATCATTACATCAGTCTCAATTACATTCATATCCTTCTCATTCTATCTCATATAATTCACTCCTTATACAATTCTCTCAATATGGCACTCACATATTCTATTCTTGTGATGCACCCATATACAATGGATTAATTACAATAAATATACAAAATGCAAAATATCCAAAAGTCACTTCTTTGTGATTTGCCTCTATCAGCTTATATCTCGTACTAGTTCAGTTTGTCTTCATTCCGTGGCATCATGTCAGCTTCTACAGCTTCCTAGAGTATAATGTGGCTTTTTCCCATATTCAACGGCTTCTACTCTTCTACATATTTCTTTAGTTATACACAGATTTCTATAGTTATGTGTTGTTTCTTCCTTCTATCTAAAAATTATTTTCTCTGTAGCTTCATTACTTTACTCATGGCTTCAATCCTTCTATCATGGCTTCCATTTTTCCTTCACAGCTTGACTTAACTCTTCGCAGCTTTTTACTAACTTCAGAAGATTCATTATCATGCTCGTGGTTTATCCAAAATTCAATGAAGAACATTGTCAAGAAATTTCTTCACTTAATAACCTTCTAAATATTATTATGAGACCAAGACTAAATAATTTTTAAAGTGCATAATTTTGTGTCTACACACTTACCCTTAGTTACGATGTTATGGATATTATTGATCTCAAATTTACATGAATGATATTTTAGATATATTATGTTTTCATAATGCTTATTGATCGCATTGATAGATGGTCATGGTGTAATTGATTGGGATGGTTTATCAAATGAAATTTAATGGATTTTTATAGTAGCATGCATCTTGTAAAAAATTGTGAAACATGTCATGGTTGAATTTCCATGATTTATAAAATTTTGTATAATGATTGGATTCATTTGTAACTATTGATTTAGTTGCATAGGTATGGCATAAATACTTGATATATGTGGGATTGCTTCATTTATCATATTTTATTGAGTAGGTATGATTTTTACAATTGATTTTTTATCTGAAAGGTTCACACCACAAGAGAACATAGAACTCGGAGTTTAAACCTCTGAGATTACATAATAGGATGTTTAGGAAATTTTTTCCTTAAATGTTTGTTCAGTATTTCTTTACATATCATTGGCTAGGATGGAAATAAGAAATCCATCATCCCTATATGTGTTTTTGTCATTTCATTTAGTCACGTTGGGTTGTTGTTTCCATTTAAATGAATTTGGTATTTATTATTCTAATAACATTTTAAAACCAATTTTACTAGTTAAAATGCCCTTACTTGGATTAGGGATGATTTAATTAGTTTTATATTTGTTTAAGGATATTTGGTCCACCTTATCATGAACTAGGTGGGCCCCACCACTTATCTAAGTGTGTCACTTTCCCAAATCCGGAATTTGGGCTAAAAGTGGAATTTTCAATGGATGATTTACTTGTTGGGTGTAAATCTTACACTAAATTGACCTCTTTGACCCTACCTATGGATAGGGGGACTCTTTTCAAGGTTTAAAGATTTTCCCTCGCATTTGAATCTATCTTGTCCCCATCATCATTATGAATTTGATTTTGGGAACCACTTGGAATTTGGGAGGGAATTTTGTTTTACTTTACTTTTATTTTTTTGAGATTATCCTCCACTAAGAATATTACATTATGCACGATACTAACTTGGGGTGGAATGTATTTGAAAATGGGATGGGTGACACATGTCACCATCTCCTAGGTTTGATTCTATTATCTTGTTCTTACTTAACCCTCCATTTTGGAGGAGGTAGAGAGGTTCTTGGTTCATTTTTCACTTGTATATTTTGGGGAGATTTGAGGAGAAAGGAGATTAGAAGGATTGGATTTCATTTTGGTGTTGGTCATCACTTGTTGTGAGGTATGCCTCACACCTATTAGTTTTGATTATTAATGTTATTTACCCTTGAGTTTTCATTTCTTGTGCTTGAGTATTAGAAATTTATGTGTGTTATGTTGTTGTTTTTGTATTATTTTTTTTCTCCATCCACCCCTTTTGGGTGTAGATTTTTAAGTGTTGGGGAAGAGGGAAAATTCCCTCTCACTCCCACATGGGTTGATAGGAAATGAATGGTTGGATTTATCAATCCTCCCTTCATTTTGTTGATGTGGGAGATGACTTACGTATGGTTTTTAAAACATCTCACTTTCTTGCAAGGAAGAGGTATGGAGTGATATGGTATATGGGAGGAATAAGGATTTTGGGAGGTTTGTGATATTGTGAAAAAATTGAAAAAAAAATTGGTTATAAAAAATGAGATTTAAAATGGGTATTTTTCCCCTCTTCCCCCTCTTGAGAAGCATTGAGCTTATTATAGGGGAATTTGTGTTGATTTTTTGGTGTTAGATTGTGTTGTAATGTATTTTTCTCTCTCATAAGAAGCATGTAGATTCTTTTGCATAGTATTGTCTTTAAACTTGTTTTCTTGAATGAATGTTTTTTATGTCTTCCTTCTATTTTCTCCTTATGCATCTTAGACACATGCATCGTTTCTCTCCAATGGGATTGGAGGTAGGCTAGCATGTCCTCATTATTTGGAGATGGCATGTATTGATGCCATTTTTTTGGGTGGACAACCAAGCCACTTACCTTTAATTTTGAAGTCCTACTACTTAAAGATTGAGTAAGATTCTAAAGCCTTACTTGGGATATGGTGTTTTTTTAACCAAAAAAATGGCATGTTGTTCCCATTTAGTGTGAGGATTTTACACTCACATTTAAGGGGTAAATTGTAAGTAAATGGAAAATGAATTGGTATAGAGAAATTATAAGAGGAGAATAGGGGTTTTTTTCAATGGTATAGATAGTTTTTATCTAAGGGTTCAAAATTAAGCCTAAGATTTGCCACTTTCCTATGGAGTTTATAAATTTGAATTTTTAATTTAAGGAAGTGGGATTAATTTTTTGGTTAACTTATTTTTTTAGGGTTTAAAGGGGCATAGGTCCACTTGGATGGGATAAATGGGACCCATGCCCAATTCAAAAATGTTTCTAAATAAGTTTCTATATTTTTTTAAATAGTCCCTTAGAGGAGAAAGCACAATAATCTTATAATGCCTAACTAAATATTAGTGACTCTTTTGGTGCAATAAGAGAATGGATATATAAATAACATCTTAAATATATGTGAATAATAGGGGTATCAAGCTTAATTAATGTGTAAACAATAGCCTATTTTTAATCTCCTATCCTCTTGGTTGAATTAACTTCAAGAAACTTTATAACCTAACTGAATCATATATTTGGAAAAATTATATATATATATCTTATAGTTCAATTGGAAACTTATATTTATGTGGCATGTCACAGTGATGATTGATATATCCTCATGTAACAATAGCACAATGAGATTTAATTGTTGAATTAATATGCATACATATATATTTTTCTATCTTGATACATCCTTAGATTAATTAAAATAAAACACAATGAAAATCAAATTATAACTTGTACTTGATATGACTTGAAACATATGATGAAGGAGTGAAAGTTATAACTCAATTGATGAAAATGTAAATTTCAATGCTATGGTTTTTTGGTGTATCCCTAGTTATTCTATTTCACACATAGGTTAATAGGAACTATATTATACATCACTATTGAGTTATTGGTTCGCGTGTGGAGGTTAACTCAGTCCTGGAAAACATTATTGCAAGAATAAGTTTATGGTTATTGTTAGTATTCATAACCAAACTTATAAGACTTGGATTCATTTATAAACATAAGGGTTGTTAGTATCTTACACAAATGGATGTAAGATTACTCATGTCATCATTAATTGGCTTAGCAAGATAAATTAATATCATTCTAATCATTAAATAAATAATTAATGTTAAACAAAAAAAATTCCATTTTTTACCAATCATTTGGATGGTTATTTTGGTTCATTAAAATTATGGTCATGACATCTGATAACAGAGCTCATTTTCAACATCGAGCACATCAGGAAATAATTGAGTATTAAAATAATAAGTTTTTCTTGGGTGATGTTGTATTCATTATGACTATGTGAAAGAACCTTGTGGGATTATTACTATTTTTTTTAGTATTCCTATGCATTATAACTATGGGATATCATGTTCTTTGGATCTTGATTGTGAAATGTGTAATGGTGATTAGAAGTTGCATTATTGTAGGTTGCGTTATGTATAGGTGTTTGAAAGTTTTTACATGAAACATTGCCTTGTCATAATGATAGTAAGGTATCCTTTTTTACTATCCACCTGATATTACAAGGGTGACCTAGATCATTCATTTCATTGGTATTTCATTGCATTTATGAAGTTGGTTATCTTGGTACTTGGAGTAAGAACTTTGTTTAAATGACTATTCTAAACATGTGTATGTGGTATCTTGAATATTAAACCTTTTTTACATGTGTGTTGTCTTAATATGTGGAATTATTATCCTATTAAGATGGTTTACTTTAATTCTTTAGTCATATACTCCATTCTTGGCTTAATAAGTGAAATCCCCTATAAAAATAGAGACTATAGTGAGGTAGGGTGGATAGATTATATTAGATGATATTAAAAGGTTTTGGGTGTCCCATACTAGTGATTGAATGAATATTTAGTGAATTCTCTTAACCCTTAATATTTATGTTGAATATGATTTATAATGCTGGAAATTTTATCTCTCGTTCTATTGTATGATAACTAAGTGAATTTTGAACGTGGGAATAGGTTGATATAGATAGTTGGACATAATCTTATACTTGATCAACTTAATTTTCATAGAATTATGATACAATTATTTGGTATGAATTATAGGAACTTATCATTTAGTTTCACTACTCTTTAAAATATTATATGATTTATATGATTATGTTGGGAGAAAGTAGGGGTGACATGAATGTAGTATCATCCATTGAATATTGGATTATTAGTTTATTTACCCTTTTACTAGGGGATTGTGTGTGTGTGTTTTTTTTTTTTTTTTTGTGTGTGTGTGTGTGTGTGTGTGTGTGTGTGTGTTGTTATTGGTCATTTTTTATGTGAATCCTTTGGGTGACCTATTTTTTAGTCCATACATGGGATTATGTTTTGTTATATAGGAAAATGTGGACTTGACTGTAAGAACCTCTCAGTGACACCTCTAGGGAAGAGAGGAGAAAGTTGAAACTCTTTTTTCAAAATAAAATATATGAATCTTTACACACTTGTATAAGAATTATCATTTGCATATTTCTCATATACTTTGAGATCATTACTTAGATTACTATACTTAGGATCATGTGTGGAAGGGCATAGCCTTACTGACCTATAAGAGAGATGGTTTGGCTTTAGAGTTCATAATTTAAGTTCTTTCTCTTTCCATGTTATTTGTATTAATGTTGAACATGCACTTATACTCTTTAATGGGTTTAGGTAAAAAGGTTGTTAGACTTTCCTTTAACCAATATGCTTGTTGGTTCTTAAAGAAGGGTCAAGATGATTGGATATATATTTATATCTCATTGAGTACTTTGATTAGTATTATGTAATTTGGGTACTATCCTTCTCTAAGATATAAGTGATTATATTATGGTATATTTGAACTAATTTTAAGGAGTATTTGAATGTGCTTATATATATTATGGTCTTGTATTGCAAGAAGGTGATGGCTAGAAAATTCCTAAATACTCTATTTATCATAATTTGGTTATCATTATAAATGTTTAGTTTTTTATTACATTCTATGTTTAATATAAAAATCTTGTGTGATATTAAGTAAGGATCCTCTTTATGAAATGAATAAAAAATAATAACAATTATGTTTTCATGACTTAGATAAATTTTCATTTATGCTTAAGAAATGAATGGATTTATCATATATTACTTAAATAAAATATCAAGACTTCATTAGACTGTAATTTGATGTTTTTGTTGCATGTTTTGGAAAAGGGTAAAAGTGGGGTTTTTGAAAGGACCCACATCCTTATACAAAATTCCCTAAAGGAATGATAAATCATTATAGCATGAAAGAAAATAATCCCACGGGAATCAAAGGATAAAGGCCACAAAGGCACAAATAAGAAAATAAATAAATGAGAAGAGAATAAAAAGAGAGGCGATAGCACCTAAGTTGCAGCAACAAACAACTTACACTAGAGGATCCCAATCATGGGATCGTAGTCTCATTTTAGGAAGAGAAATTCCATTATTTTTTCTATTTTCTATTTTTCAACCATCACTCCTATTAGGATCCAAATTTTCATCTAGATGAGTTAGAGGACAAATAAAAGATAACTCCTTTGTAATTGACTCATTCATGAATATGTTTGTAGAATAATCAAAATCATCCCTCAAAGGGAGCATCACCACCTGTTATATCTTTCCGGAATTAACTAATTCCACCATAGGGGGGGAATGCGAGCCATAAAAAGAAGCTATGTATTTTTGGCTGCTACATCTTGTTCATTATGAACCTCCGTCAAATATTCCGATGAGAAATATGATTCATCCCCAATAACCAACAGGCTAAGTTAGGAATCATTCTACTAAGAAACATTTTCCTTTAATTTCTACTTCACTTTCTAACAATCTACAACAATATTCCCTAGGGAAAAACATTACATTTTCATTTAAAGGGGAATCCTTCATAGTCAAGAGGTTACGACCAGATCCTAGCCAAAACATTGAGATCAATGGAATAAGGTAGATCAAGAGAGGTGTCCAGATCCACTAAGATTCGCGCATAGGTAGTATGTGTATGGATTTTTCATTTTGGAATCGATGGATAAAAAATTTCCCAATTAATTTCCAATAGCAATCAATCACTCCTCCCCCAAAACATGTACCAGGAGATGAGGTAAATGAACCCAGACAGGCTTGATGTTGAAAGAAGCAATGAGAGGATTGAAGGAGGAAACCCATGGTTTCATCACCAAGTGATGATTTTGTAGTTCTCAAAGCTTGGAGAGGATAGAATCCCCTATCTTTAACATAACTAAAATCCAAAATAAAAAAACCCCTTGGATAGGGGTAAATTTCAACCCTCCCAGACAAGATATGATGCCAGTTCATAGAAATTCATTAGTGAAGAAGCGGTAGCCCAAGCCATAGGCCATTGAAATGGAAAATCAAATCCTAGATGGAGAAAAAATCTTCTTCCTCTAACACCAACTCCCTAAAGAAAACTGAGGGATATAATTTGGAAGTAGCAAGAGGTTTAGAAGATGAATACAAGGGGTTAGAAGCCGCAGAATATAAGGAGTGCTTCACAAGAGTTGTTTGATCCTCAGCCAAACCCACCTTCCTAAAAACTAGCTTCAAATTAGAAACAAGAATAGACCCACCGCCGCCATTCTTGAGAATGCCACTTATAGAGGCCATGGCGCCAGAGACCTGCACTTCCAGAGAGCTAATTTTAGGATCACCATCACCTGTTTTAGCAAGAAATAGGATTCACAGTGCATAAGAGCCACGACTAGGTTTCCAAAGAGATCCATCACAAAAATTTATGTTTTTGTTACATTATTAAGTATAATAAATCATATATATTTTTGAGGAAAACCTATTATTACCCTTATGAAGAAATGAAGGTGGGGGGATAGTTTAATTTTAAGTGGGATATTCAATAACATTATGTTTAATCCCAACTATCAACTTATATATCTTAACTTTACAATGTTATTATTTCAACCTAATTAAATTAAATTTTCTCTTCAAGGACATCTAGCCCTAATTATCTTAAAAGGAATCAATGTATAGGTTAACATTTAGAGATATTTCTTCATATACACCCATTTTCATATACTTTCCACAATTATAATAATGTTTATATCTCAAGCCTTAAGGTACAATGTTATTTTGGAGGAAATATTTTCCAAAGGGTCGATCTTATTAAGGAACTAGAGGTTTTCCCCAATGGTTATATGTATATTATTCCAATCTAAATATTTTGTAACGATTCAAGTTGGATATAATATAAATATCATTTGATAAGATGCATGTTAGTAATGTATCCATGTTATATGATTATTACATAATTCCCCCATTAAAATGTGGTGAAAATCATAATGAATTAATATTACAAAAATTCAAGTCTCCCAAATATCATAGCTGATGTAACACCCTAGAGTAAGTGTGATGGAAATGATGTTGAACATAAGCTCAAATATATTTAGTATATACCTGATCCATTTGGTTTTACAAAATTTTAAATAATTTAAATAACATATGGACTTACACTTAAGTATATCATTAAGGAAAAGGTTTTAAGTATACTTTATTACCTTATCCCTAATTTTTTCAATGTCTTCCAAGGTTTTTGGACCATTAAAAATATTTCAAAATGTAAGTAATACAAGGTAAAAATATACTTCCTCCTTTAATATCTGGCACCTAAAATTATATAATTAATATGCATTCATAGTTTTGTAACATTTTTCAAGCATGAGGGAATTAACAAAAAAAATTTGTAAACTACAAGTAAGAATGTACTCATACTAAAAGTTGTCCCATCACCCATTATGAAATATAATACTTGTCTCATAGTGGCGGATCCTCTTATAGTTTAGTGAATAGGAAACATCATATTTGTTGTTAGATAACTTATAAGGGAACGTACTAACCCCTTGTTAAATCATGAAACAGACTATGATCTTATTTAATTTAAATGTAATTAAATCCTAATTTCAAAGTAACTATTATAGTGTATGATGTTAAAATGATAAAATACAGTAAATGGACCAGCAACAAGCATGAAATAATGTGAAACCCTAAGCAAGAGAGAGAGGATAACTTAACTAGTTTCACACAAGCTAGAGATGATCTGGTCAAGTGATAAGCTCGAATAGACTAGAAGAAATGTTTTCATGGTTCACTAGAGGTTCTGAGACATAGAAATATGTAGGACATGAGTTCCCATAGGAGGACAAGTGAACTCAGGCATTAGTGACTAGATCTAGGTGTTATTGTCTACCCATATGTTGAGGTTCTGATCTTTTTTTTAGGAGGAGCTTCGTTGTTGATCTCTATCTGTCACTACGGATTTTTCCCAATGTCAAATTTTTCACCTGTAACCTACAAAATAGATACCTAGCTACACATATCCATAAACCACACCAAATCTAAAAATAAAGATACATAATGTGGAGTTAGAATGACACTGGTGGTCACCCAAAGAGTGAGCTTAGTACCAATCATTGCACTACATTCCATACTCCATGTAGTTCTATGTGAATGTGTGTGTAAGATTCCCTAGGATGCCCTTGTGCAAATTGCACCCTAATAGCGGGCTAGATATAGAATATATAAAATGTACATAATGTGTGACATGGAATAGAATAAACTTCCCCTCCTATGTTTTGTATGCATAAGTGATGCAAGCCTTGTCCATTGAGTGAATGTGCTAGATGGACACTTTGTAATTTTCTTATACCTTTGGATGCAATCTTAGGTGATAGTAGATAATGCTAGTGTTTGGAAGCTTATTTGAGATCTATATCTATGTATATATATGATTCCCTTGTTTGAATTTCGTAATAGATAATTGGAAGGATGACCCAACAGTATTAAAGATGCCCAAGAACTAAAAAATATCCAAAAGAGTGAGAAAAGGGGAGAAAGGTTCAGGAATGCCTAGGAGGGATAAGAGCTCCTGGGCACTATTTTCTGAAGCCATAAAATATAAATCATTAAAATAATGATAGGGCTATAGGGAAGTTAAGGTCAATAAAAGTATAAGAGACAAAGCAAATGGCCTAAAAGACATTGTCAATTACTAGTTTTCTTCTTAGGAATAATGTATATATTAGTATACTCTAAGACCTAGAAATTTACCCAGTG
>CM034150.1:643162881-643412962 GCA_019776745.2 Taxus chinensis | reverse complement strand
AGATATATTAGATAAGTTGCTCTTTAAAATATGTTTGGTAGTTTAGCAATATGCATCAAACTTAGAAATATACGTAAATATATCTTGCATGTTTAGTTTATTCTGTCATTAATTAGCTTTATATCGCTTTTTTTATATGACAATCACGGGACCTAGACAGCCCAGAGAATACGTATTTGAGCCAATCATGCCTCAACCCAATCTTATTATGGCAATAACCAAAATAGATCAGAACCTTAGAATCCAAGTCTTCCAAACAACAACAAAATTACAACATATCAGCTCACAATTAAGCAGGTTAAATATAGAAGACGACCAAGTGCATACATTTTTGTCAAATCAGCCAAACTACAGATTACCCTAGATAAGTATTTGCATGACTATAGAAGGAATTGAAAAAGAGAAAACGTTTGGTTGTAATCCTTTGGTCCCATAGCTAGACGCAGGAGACAGTCTCACAGACATAGATACTAGCTTAAGGATTCAGGTTGCAAGAACACCTATAAAATACTCAGAAAATATTACACAACTGTTAATTCTGAACGTAAAGGCCAAAAAGGCATACGACTATTGGATACTAGGGATTAGGGACTAATTCCACACATGACCATAATAGGTCCACAGCAACCACGAATCTACAGTTGCGACCCACAAATCCCATAACCCAACGAATCCACAGGTGAATCAGACATAGATGTTGGCTTACGCACATTAGTATTCAGATCTACTCCACTTCTGCCTACCATCATCGCACAATTATCCTTGTTAGACATAGCAGCTAACAAAGCTAAAGATTTCTGGACTAGGACCAGAGAATTGGCCATAGAATCTTCTATATATCCATCATGCATCATATGACCTTGTCTGGAGACATACACGAAACCATCCCAGGTCATTTTCCACGTATCCCATAACCTATGGATCGGATCATGCCAGAGCTCGATATTGATTGGAGCCTTCGAGCAGTCATCCTTGCCGACCGATCTATCATGCCAGTTCAGGTTAGGAGGGCCTTCTTTGCCTTAGATTCACATATTCCATTAGTGCGTGTCAAAGATCCTAAGATTTCCTAACTAGTTTACCCCATACCCTCTGCATAATCCATCCCACACCGGCTGTCTCGGCACGACCTCGGGAGGTTGGGTGTGACGAAGAGTCACTTGTAGATTCCCATGCTCGCTTGTCACTTTTCCATCATACAAAATTGGTGAACCTGACGTGAAATGAACACGCAACCTTCTGATACCTCATTAAGCCTTCACATCAGCTTCACCAACAAAATTGGTGAACCTAACGTGAAGAACATAGCACTTTCACTATTACCTATTTCTTCCACCTTTGCTCCTTCCCATTATTCTGTGGGTATTCATATACCCCCCCTAATATGTTGTGATTTGATGCATATGTCAGACCTCTCTTAGGTCTCGAGGCATACTATGCTCAACTGAATAGATAGTCATCACCCTTGCTCTTAGTATGGGGTGACAACTATTCAAATTACCAATTATCAACACAAACTCCACCTCCAAGGACTAGATATAGTTCATATTTCCAAATAGAGGAGTTGGATAAACTCACTCAAAGACAACAAACAGAGCCTTCAGGTTCGAACAATATGACGTTCATAGGAGAATATGGTTCGTCTCCTCAGGTGCTGCTTAGACCACAAATTAGTAGACAATCAGATCCATACCTGGTTTTAGATAATGAGCATTCAGTGCATTATGCCAGGAATGAACAATGCTCTCGGAGTATGCACTCACCTATAGGAGGTTTACAAACACAACCCAAGATCTCTTCTCAAGAAAATACCTCCATGCCACTACATATAGGAAATGCCCTCGGGGAAACTTAGCAGGGAAGCAATCATTTCATAGCAGGGTATCACATGCCTATACAATATCAAGATATACAACAAACACCACTAAGGCAAAATACTGTGACTTCACCAAATGAAGCCATTTCAACGTTAATAGAAAAAGTTAGGGGGTTAGAACTTGCGCAAGCAAATCAAAATTCCCAATTCATGCAGGTAGGAATTTCCAATCCTCCACACCATCTTAGAAAATTAGATCTCCTCACAAGAATGGGCACATTGGGCATGCCTCCTCAGTATTCACAACAAATTCCAACTAGAACCGCCATTTCTAACACCGTTCTGATACCTCCCGGTCTAGTATAAAATAATCCATTCCTAGACAATACCCCTTCATACTTAAACATATACTCCAAATTGCCACAAGGAGATATGTTCTCCTCTCCCGGTATGTTTACTCAACCATAGGAGTTTCCTTATGCCCCTACCAGTGCATACGCTATGCCATATCAGCAACCCATTCCACCGCCACCCCCCTTCAGCAGGCACCATCAATGGTCGAAACCTACGCAATAGGGACTTATTCAGAATATTTGAAAGAGCCATTAGACTTTACCATACGAGGCATCATGCTTCCAAGACCTCTTCCTGATTTTTCCAAATATAAATGGGAGGGAGATCCAAACGCACATATCAAGGCCTATACCACAGCCATTTGAGAATTGCTCCCTTAGGAAGGGGTTGTTGCCAAAATATTTCCCAAAACGTTAGAAGGTATCGCCCTCAATTGGTATTACAAAATACCTGAAGCCTCCATCCATTCGTTTAAACAACTTGTTTCTGAGTTCATCAAGGCATTTGATATGAACAAACTGTTGAGAATAGGAATCAGGGAATTCTTGCACATTAAGCAAGAACATAATGAATCTATTTCTCATTTCATTCAAAGATGGCTTACAGTCCTCTATTCTTCGGAAAGTGCTCCAAATATGGAGTCAGATGGAACTATGTGATTTATTCCTTCATTCCCTCAGCAGAGAGGTGAAGGAAGAAGTCCAAAAGTTCCAACTAAGGACTTACGATGAAGTACTTGAGATCGCTCTCCAAATAGATCAAGCTGCAATAGATAGCGGTCACAAGACATATGGAACAAATGGGAGCTTAATCACCTCCAACAAAAATGTTATGACTTACCCCACTACCACAAATGTCAATCAAGGACCTAAAGTCCTTAATAAAAATTACGGAGTGACAACAGATGGAGTAACTGATCAGGCTAAAAGGGTAAATGTTGTGAATACTCCACCGCTAATGAACAACCAACGAAACAAAAACTTTACCCCCAACAATCAATGCAGTGGATTTTAATCATCCATAATAACAACAACAATGACAAAACCTTACAAAGGGTTCGAGCCAAAACTCAACTGGATATCAAAACTAGAACCAAAAACAAAAACAACAAACACAATACTTTAATCCTAATAGGCAACGGTTTGATCAGAGTTTTGGGCCACAATATGCACCAAACCAACAAACTAGGAATTACAATCCTAACTTGTATTGTGGTTTTCACAAAATCCGAGGCCATGACACTAGAATGTGCCATGACTACAATAAATTCATGCAACGTTTTCCAGAGGAACAAAGACAAATTTTCATAGATATGTTCTTGGCCGATCCTGCATCACCAGCACCAAGTACTTTCACGGGGGCAGTTTCCCCTCAAAACACACCACTCAAAATCTTTAATGATCCACTCCCAAATCACAATAACAACAAGTTAAATCCAAATGGGAAAAATAAGGGCATAATAATAGGAAACAATGATCATGAAGCCTCAACTTCACTAAATCCATTAGTTGCACCACAATTAGGAAGTCATCCATGACCCAAGATAGTCAGTTTAGTGGAATTAGATTCCGAACTATCCATGGAAGCTATAACAAGGACACGAGAGTATTCCTCTCAGCCAAGTCCAAGTTACCTACCGGAAATAGATAACATCCAAAAAATATTAGTAAAACCCGTGGGTGCCTACGATCTAATTAGTGATCTAACGAAAACCTTCTCGCACATTTCTTTTTTGGACTTACTGAAGAACTCTGCCATCCACAGGGCTTCTCTTTTAGAATAATTAGGTGTAGGTCATTTAATTAACATCACTCCACCTCTCGAAACACAGGTAAACCACATAGATTTTGATATTCACCCTCTGGGACAGTCGGATAGGGATATCGAGTTTATATTCAAAATAAAAAAAATGCCAACAGATGCTGAGATTGCACGAAGAGGTGATCCAGCCTTATATTTTCAAGTCTAGTGTTTATAATAATTACGTGAAATGTGTAATGGTTGATGATGGGGAAGAATTTAACATAGTCCCCTTCTCTTTCCTTCAAAAGCTAGGGTATGGAGAAACAAATTGTTCCACGACTCGAAATACATTAAGAGGATATGATATCCTTAAAGCCACATCGATTGGAACTATAATACTACCGGTCACCTTAGGACCAAAAAAAATCCTAACTGAATTTTATATTATAGATCGGGAAACCAACTATAATATGATCCTTGGCCGACCATGGATACACCGTATGAAGGCAATCCCCTCTACATTATTTCAAGAAGTAAGATTATTGCATTTAGGAAAGGTGTTCGTAGCCAAAGGTGATCCAAAACCATTCGATATACACCTAGCAGACCTAAAGAAAAGGCCAGGAACTCATTTTGAGTTCGAACTCCCAACAAACCAAATCAATAAACCCACCAATGCAAAACTGGAAGAAAAGTTGGTACCTACAACAGATCTTGAGACTATGAGCCTAATCAAGACTATTCCAACCCTCAAGGATGAGGCTAACATTTTCGAAACCATATCATTAGGAACTACTACAAATATTGTCAAGTTATTAGAACAGGATCTACCGTTGTTCCTACCATTTGATTATGTAGGCATGGGATATACCCTAGGTGTTGGTTCTCTTCCAGCAAAGGATCTCTGGATGGTAGAAGTAGAAGATGTTAACACAACAAATATCCCAACACCTATATTCCAAGCTAAATACTGGACTCTCCATTTCGATGGAGCTAGATGTAGTTATGGAGTTGGGGCAGGTGTAATCTTTACTTCTCCCGAGGGAAAAATCCTACCATTCACCTTTAAACTAAATTTTGAGTGTACAAACAATGGCGCTGAGTATGAATCCCTCCTCCTTGGCCTCATCTTAGCTAAGAGGATCGGTGTTAATAACATCAGGGTGTTAGGGGACTCACAATTGGTAGCAAACCAAGTCTTTGAGGTGTATGAAACCAGAGCTGAGCACTTATAGCTCTACAAAACAGCTATATTGGATTTGAGCAAAGAGTTTGACTTCATATCAATTGAAGCAATCCCACGAGAACAAAATCTTCTCACTGATTCTATAGCAACCTCAGCATCACTGATTCACTCCAAACAGCGAGTTGGAAGATACCCATTTCATGGTATCCCTTCGTACTAAACCATTGGTGAAAAAAATGTCAAACCCTTTTTTAACAAACATAGATGAGAACAAATCTACTATCCTAGACCACATTGATAGTGATAGAGCCACTCTGGATTACTTAAACGCCTATGCAACGTTACATCTCACCCATCACATGATAGATTTTTCCTTAATCCCACATTCGTCTTCTTACTTTGGAAATCCCATGATAGAGCTTCCCCCACAAAAGGAGCTCAGCATATACACGGTAGAGAACAGAGACGATCTGGAACCACCTCCAGCTCCGCCTGAGTTTGAAGAAGGTAACGCTTCTTTAATCGAAGAAAAAAATTATATTAACATCGGAATGGAGGACGATCTAAAGATATTGAAATTAGGATCTTCGTTAACCCCAGAAGAAATAGAAATACACACTCGAATCCTCAAGGAGCATCAGAAGGCCTTCACATTTAACTATAAAGAAATGATAGGAGTTACACCGCACATTGTGGTACATAACCTCGTCACCAAGTCAGATGCAAAGCCAATTAAACAAAAATCGAGACCAATGAAACCTAAGGTAGCTCTCATGGTAAAGGAAGAGGTAATGAAACTCCTCCAAGTAGGATTCATCAAACCAGTCGACTACTCTCAGTGGGTATCTAATATCATTCCCGTTCTAAAAAAGAATGGGAAAATACACATCTGCATAGACTTCTGGGACATTAACAAAGCGTGTCCTAAGGACGACTTCCCGTTACCATCCATAGACATCATTGTTGACACAACAACTAGATTTGATCTTTTGTCTCTCATGGATGGATTCTCAGGATACAATCAAATTAGAATATCCAAACAAGACCAAACTAAAACCACATTTATAACTCCTTGGGGAACCTATTGCTACACTGTTATGCCATTCGGTCTCAAGAACACTGGCGCTACATACCAGCGGGCTATGACGTATATATTTCATGATCTTATTCATAAAATTGTGGAATCCTACATAGATGACTTGTTGGCCAAAGCCAGGAGGTGTTGTGATCACCCAGAAGTACTCCGCGTCATTCTTTCACGTCTAATAGAATATGGAGTCATGCTAAATCCAGAAAAATGCGTCTTTGGTGTGACAGGAGGGAAACTCCTAGGTTACATTATATCGTCATGAGGGATCAATGTTGACCCAACCAAAATTTGGGCTATTCTCAAAATGGTCCCACCTTCGGATGAATCTGGAATCAGGTCATTTCTTAGAAAACTTGGTGCAATCCAGAGATTCATCCCAGATTTAAGCTTTGCCATTCATCCAATCAAAATCTACTTAAGAAAGATCATAGTATTGATTGGACCGAAGACTGCAGCGAAGCTTTCAATGCAGTTAAACGTTTCTTGTTATCACCACCTAGGCTAATGTCACCTAAGCCAGACCACCCGTTAATCTTGTATTCGCGAGCTACCAATGTCTTGCTAGCCTGTATGCTGGCTTAAGAAGACGATGACAAGAGAGAACGCGTGATCTATTTCATTAGCCAAATGTTGCTCGAATATGAAACACGTTATACATAGGCAAAACGAGAATGCCTTGCCATAGTATTCGCAACCAAATGCTTAAGACATTACATGCTAAATCAAGAAACGAGGGTCATTGTAAAAACAAACCATTTACGAACCTTCCTCATGCAAGGGTCCTTGTCTAAGAAGGATGGATGCTTTATAACCTTAATGGGTGAATTTGAATTAACTTTTGTAAATCAAAAGTCCATTAAGGGACAAATCATAGCAGATTGGTTAGCTGACAACCCATTAGACGGAGATAATCTAGTCAATTTGGACTTTCCCGATGAATGCATATATTACGTCGAAACTAGACCTCCCATCTTTGAATGTCCTTGGTATACTGATATTATTAATTATATCATAAACCACACATATCCAGAAGGTGATACACCACAAAAAAGAAGGTGGTTATGCATTATCGTAGCTAAATACGTTATTATAGAACAAGTGCTCTATCGTAAGGCTTTCGATGGAATGCTTCTAAGGTGTGTTGACACAGAAGAATCCAAGAAGATCCTCTACCAATCCCATAGTGGAATATGTGGAGGCCACTTTGGTGGTCATGCCACCGCCCGTAAAATACATCGGATGGGCTATTTCTGGCCCACTCTAGAACACGACGCAGTAGAGTTTGTGCGAAGGTGTCATAAGTGCCAAGAATTCTCCCATGAGATTCACATACCAGCACAAGCTCTACAACCAATCGCTACTCCATGGCCCTTTTCTACGTGGGGCCTAGATTTGATAGGGAAATTCTCCCCCTCATCTACAGATGGCCATAATTTCATAATCACGGCCACCGAGTATTTTACCAAGTGGGTAGAGGCTATGCCGCTTACTACTGTACCAAGTTCCGTAATCGCCAAGTTCATTTTGAACCAAATCATTTGCAGGTATGGTGTCCCACAAATCATTATCTCAGATAATGGGACTTCTTTTAAGAATGATGAAGTTCATGAACTATGCAATAAATTTAAAATAAGCCATCATACAGCCTCCCTATATTATCCTCAAGCCAACGGACAGGCTGAAGCGACAAACAAAACATTAAAAGCCATTCTTCTTAAAACGGTGAAAGAAAACAAACGAGATTGGCATTTGAAGTTATATCCGGCCTTGTGGGCCCACCGAACCTCAATAAGAACACCAACAGGAGTGACTCCTTTCTCGCTAGTATTCGAGGTAGAAGTAGTTCTCCCACTTGAGGTTGAAATACCCAGTCTCCGTATCTCATTACAAGGGATTCTAGATGAAGACACTTACAGAGAAGCACGTCTCTCCCAACTAGAAAGCCTAGATGAAGCTAGGTTAGATGCTGAACAACGACACAGAATCTATGCTGACCAGATGTGCCGGCAGTATAACAAGAAGGTCTATGAACAAGACATATATGAAGGTGATCTGGTTCTAAGGCTAGACAGCCAGATCGATAAAAAAGACCGGTGGAAGGAAGTTCCGGCCCAAATGGTTGGGCCCATACCAAGTCACAAAGGACTATGGAAATGGTGCATATCTCTTATGTACACTAGAGGGTGAGGAATTTGGCGAAACAGTCAATTCCCTACACCTTAAACGATTCTACGCATAAGCGGCCAACACTATTTATATAAATATATCTACATTGCATCTTCATATAGTTAGGTTCATTTTGTTTGCTTGTTTCATACAATTTTGTGATCAAGGAACTCATTCTCAAAGCAATTCATTACAAACTTCTGATGGTATTGGCATAAACACTCTAATTATACTTCTTCATTTTATAACGTCATCACCTATTTTTGGAATCATTTCATCAAATAAAGATAGATATGACAAAGCCTTGACAGTAACTATACCAAGATCTACGGGCTTGCTCTCACTTTTGGTTTCTTCCTAGGATAGGTGTCTTGCCCATGGTCTGTTCTAGAAGCTTCATCGTGTCACATCTATCCCATATGTATATCTCTTTGGAAGTAAGAACATACTGACATTTTGCTCAAATAAGCAAGTCAAACATAGATCAAATAGAAAATTTTAATTTTACACATTTCCTTTGCCCTACCAACCTTTGGTGACGAGCTTGCATCTCTTACTAGTGACGTAGGGTTGGGAAAGGATGGAAATGCCCTTACTCGCCTATGCCTTGCCCATGGTGATGAGCCCATATTTCTTACTAGTAGCATGGGGCAAGGTATAGGGGGTCCTCTTGACAATGAATGTTGAAGGCAGTCAGCAACCAAATTCAAATGAACCTTTGAAATCTTGAGTCAAAAACAAATGAATCAGATGTCCAAAATTCCAAGAGAGTTCAAAACCTTGAAACCCAGATTTTGTCTACCATGTGGCCATCTACGGATCTAAGTCTAGATAAACCACAAAGCAAGTTGCATCCCAAACTATGGAGTCACTCGAGTAGAGTAAGTTTGTAGCATCCTAATTTGGTTCCACCAAATCTTTGTCTATCTCTCATCACTACCATTTCAACACATTTCATAACTTGTGCCCTTTCTAGCTCTCGGTGATGAGCCCTCGCATCTTACTAGTTGCGTGGAGATAGGCAGTGGGGCAAGTTCATCTGCTCATCATACCAGTTCATCATCACACTTTGTCAAAACAAATATGAAGTACCGAAAAATTGCTTATAAGAAACTGGAGTTTAAAATCACATTGTGTTTACATTATCATATATCAGCATCACAAAATACAAAAAGAAAGTAAACATTTTTATCATTTGTTCTCCATTGCATACATTCTGAAAAGCATATAAATATAACATTATAGTTTACATACAGAAAACAAAGCCATAAATGCCAAGAGTCTGATCCAAAAAGAATATATATATATATATATATAAACAATCAAGTTTCCTGTACAATGCCATCATGCGCTAAGCATGGTCAAAATGCTCAAAGAGCCGGGAGATACAAAATACATCATAAAAAATAGTCCAAGAGAGCCAAGTGGCTTCTCAACCCCTATGAGATCCCTCTGAGGGTGCACACCCCCATCTAGGACTCTGGCTATGCCAGTGCTTTGAATGCACGGAGGGCTCACGATCCCAAGGAGCAGCTGTGGTCTCACCATGAGAATGACTCCTCATTAGGTGCTCTGCTGTCCTATACCCTGCCAGCTCGGTACGGAGGGTAGACACCATCCTAGCCACATGCCAGATAGGGGAAAAGACATCGGTATGCCTACCAGCTGCTGAAGGCTCCCCTGCATCCACGGATAGCTCTACACGGGTCTTCTCCATAGGGATCATCAGGGTATCGGTGCATACCTAGCGAATCAGGTCTCGCCACTCATCGACAGTCTCTCCAAGCAAAGGAGAAAATCCAATTAGAAATAATCAAGAGATAAAAGAAAATGTAAAAAAAGGAGAGGTAACAACTAAGGCAATCATAAACTAGAAACAAACATTAAAAGGAAGGATGATAACTCACTCAGATCACTGGGCCTCCAAGATGGATCTCTAGGATCAGCACCTACCACAGATGCTACCACTGACTGGTGTGCTCCTCCTGTGGCCGGGGAAACATAGCGTCCCGCTACGGACTCATCCTCCCCACCAAGGCCCTGAGAGAGTGGCTCCTCTGAAGCTAGTGTCACCCTCTCTACACTCTACTCCGCCCTCTCTGCCTGTAAAATATCCTGAGTGTCATGCCACTCAGGATCGCTGTCCTCCTCTCCACCTGACTAACTAGCCTTAGCCTCAGTCTCCTCCTCCATCTCTCCCCCTATGAACTCCTCAGACTTGGAGTCTATGTCAATGGGGTCGTCACTACTGTGAGTGGGACCGGTGGTAATTTGAAGTAAGGGTGCCTGAGGAGCACTGGCTCTCCCTCAAGCACGTACTACCCACCTAGCCACAATAGGAACACTAGGAGTAACAACTGTCCAACCCCAGCCTCTAGGACCTCTCCTGGCCTCTCAAACTAATCTATATACTGGCACCATCGGGGGAAGCATACCCATGTAAGGCAGGCCAAACTGCTGAGGCACTTGACTGAAAGGGTGTATCTCCACTCTCCCCACCCTGTCAACAAGATGCCCTGTGGTGGAGTAGGAAATCAAAGTAAGAGCCTCCTCACCCCATAAACCTATCATGGCCTGATAAGGTGTGGCCTCCATATCATCAGTGGTCAGGGAGGCGACTGGCTGGTGAGGTGCTCTGAGCACCGACAGGTCTGTCCATCTGGCTGCCCTCACAGCTCTGGGATCTGCCACCTCTACACCTCTCCCATAAGGGATGAAACGCTCGTAGACCCAGCTCATAACTAGGGTCAGATGGCTCAATGACTGCCCCTGTAAACGAACCACCCAGTACAAATCATGGTAGGTAGTCCCAAGAATGTCAGCTCCCCAGGCATAAATCTGACCATGTCCCTCAATCTGTGTAATAATGGGGGACCAACAATAGAGTAGAGTGTCTCCTCCCTTGTCCCTGATCAATCTCGAGGCAAGGATCCCCATAATGGCCTGACAAATCAAGGGGATAGGCAAGCTAGGAATATATCGGACCCTCACCCCCTTCTTTGAACTAGTGGAGATAACTGCATCTCCCATGTATGAGGCCCACTGTGCTATCTGAGCCCGTGAACTTGCTATCTCAAGAGTGAGTTGTCTCCTGATAATCTTGAGACCCACAAGATATGGTAAACGTCCTCCAAAGTAATGGTCCACTCACCTCAGACCCCTGGTAATCGGAAAGTGTTTCGATCAGCATCCCAATGTGAAAATAAGTCACAGAGTATGTGACTAGAATGTGCATAACATGTAGAACCCATGATATACGCAGTATACCGGCCCTCTGAAGAGTGTCCTGCTCGTCCTGAGAAAGGGCATCTAATACTGCTGGGAGTCCAATCACACTCTCTCTCTTCAGCTCCATCGAATATACTCCTCCCTCATCTGCATACACCCAAAAAACACACAAAATAGAGCAAGTTAGTATCCAAATGACTTTAGAAAAATCTGAAGACACATAAGAATGCTAAAAATGCAAAATTAACTTCAAAAGGGTTTTGTTTGTGCATTCTGTGAAGGACCACCACCCTGAGTAGGGAGGTGGTTCCTTAATCACTCACTTAAAGGTGGTGGTCTTGTAACCGCCACCCTGAATAGGGTGGGTGGTTGTCTAACCGTTGCCCTGCCAAGGGCGGCGGTCGTGTCCCAAATTTCTGTACGGGTCACATGACCTAAAAATACCTAAAAATGCTAAATAAATACTATTTTGACTAAAACAAAGCCTACCCAGTAGGTGTCCCCCCTAGATAGACCTATTAAAACTAACATTTTCAAAAACTATCCCCCATGACAAAGATTTCAACATTTTAATCTTTTGGGGATAAAAACGGTAAATCGAGAAAAACTAACCTGTGATCTCGCAGGTCAGCGTTCCGGTCATGGAGGCATGATCATGATCTCATCCCTAACATTTTGACTATACTCTCATGAGAAACCATCACCGTGGGTCCCAGAGCTCAAAATCAACCAAATCAACGCGCGCAAATGAATAGGAAAATGGGCCCACTTTTACATATATAACAACCTGACTTGTTTTGAATGCCCCTTTCTGCAGGTTTGGAGCACCGAAAGGACGTAAGTTCTTATCCCAGCACAAATGGTACATCCTCATTTCATGATATTTTAGTATTTATTTTTTGATCTACTTTGTCTATCTGCACTTGAGTTCTCTTTTCATTTTGCAGGTAGCAGGAATTTCGGATAGACATCATTTCGACACAAAAATTTACCAGGTATAACTCCTATCTTCCCATTTCAGACACCACCATACTTGGACCCACCAGTTTAAGCCTCTTCATGGCTAAAATGATTCTTCGAGGGGGTCAATATGTACGTACCCAAAATTGTAGGGTACTGCACCGTCGAAATAACGTAACATGTGCCCCAATGATGATACAAGTCTCCTCACAAGGTGTTCGGGATCCAGAAAATCTCTCTAAGTATGTGTTAACATCCTGCATACCCTGCTTAGCCCCTACGTGCTTTGTTTTCTCTTCTCCCCTCCTTTTCTTTGTGTTTTTGTCTTCAGTGATGAAACCGCCACCCTGCCTAGGTCTCGACGCCGTCTCATGACTGCCACCCAGGCAGGGCGGCCACCATGCTCAGGGTCCTTCACGCATTTTCTAGAATGATCTTTTTAATGTGACTCATGTAAATTTTCAATGTTTACCAGCTTTTTTCACCACCTTTTCTTGTATTTATGATTCTGGTTCCCTGGAATAGTGTTTTGGCATTGTTTATGGTTTAAGAGATCAATTTGGTTTTCACCTTTGGGTAAATGGGATTCTATAAATAGCTGGCTTGTGCTCAAGAAAATGGCCCCTCAAATTTGCCTCTGAATTTCTCATTCCAATAGTTTAGACTTTCCTTTTATTTAGGATTCATAGTTTCATTTGTTAGATGTATAGTTAGCATTGTTTAGCTGTCAGAAAGCCACATATTCTCCTTGTGCAAAGTGCTGTTGTCATTTCATCCAAATCAATTGGAGTAGGATAGTTTGATTTCAATAGGAAGCCATTAAAGTTGCACAGGTTTTGTTCATCCAACAGGATAGTTTCAGGTGCTAGACATTTTATGTTGCATGACTCGCAATAAATCCCGCTAGGAATTGCATAGGCCAAGCTCTGTACTCTTGCGCTATCCCTCTCCTACTCGCATTGTATTCAGTCTGCATCCTAAGCTGCCTTTGTTCCAATATCTACTTTTGTTGATGCTAGCATTACACGCTTTTCTTGATCCACGTGAGCATGAAAGAATGAGGAGATCACACTGAGGGGACAAGGTCACACACCATCGGATTCGCCACTGTTTCGCAGAATCCAGGTTCTAGCTTTCAAAGTTCTAGTTAAAAGCATATCAAATAGAGTAGCTAATCATTTCATTTCAGTTAAATTTTACTTTTGATATTGCCAGGGAAGCTGTGGGGATTGATAGTTTCTAAGAAACTATGATTCACTCCTCACTTCTGAGGTAGGATCGAGAGTCTTTCAAATAGAGTAGATCAGTTATCAAGTTATTTAGAATAGATCTACAAATTGCACAGACAAGCAACTATACTAGGTCGCTTTGTTTGTTTTAATTGTGTTATTAGTTTAGTTGTCAATTTTAGATATATTAGATAAGTTGCTCTTTAAAATCTGTTCGGTAGTTTAGCAATATGCATCAGACTTAGAAATATACGTAAATATATCTTGCATGTTTAGTTTATTCTGTCATTAATTAGCTTTATATCACTTTCTTTTGTATGACAATCACGGGACCTAGAGAGCCCAGAGAATACGTATTTGAGCCAATCATGCCTCAACCGAATCTTATTATGGCAATAACTGATATAGATCAGAACCTTAGAATCCAAGTCTTCCAAACAACAACAGACTTACAACAGATCAACTCACAGTTAAGCAGGTTAAATATAGAAGACGACCAAGTGCATACATTTTGGTCAAATCATCCATACTACAGATTACCCTAGATAAGTATCCGCATGACTATAGAAGGACTTGAAAAAGAGAAAATGTTTGGTTGTGATCCTTTGGTCCCATAGCCAGACACAGGAGACACTCTCACAGACATAGATACTAGCTTAAGGATTCAGGTTGCAAGAACACCTATAAAATACTCAAAAAAGATTGCACAACTGTTAATTATGAACGTAGAGGCTGAAAAGGCATACGACTATTGGATACTAGGGATTAGGGACTGATTCCACACATGACCATAGCAGGTCCACAAGAACCATGAATCTACGGTTATGACCCACAAATCCCACAACCCAACGAATCCACAGGTGAATCAGACATAGATGCTGGCTTATGCACATTAGTATTCAGATCTACTCCACTTCCGCCTACCATCATCGTACAATTATCCTTGTTAGACATAACAGCTAACAAAGCTAAATATTTCTGGACTAGACCAGAGAATCGTGCCATAGAGTCCACTATATATCCATCATCCATCATATGACCCTGTCTGGAGACATACACGAAACCATCCCAAGTCATTTTCCATGTATCCCACAACCTATAGATCGGATCACGCCAGAGCTCGATATTGATTGGAGGCTTTGAGTAGTCATCCTTTCCGACCGATCTATCATGTCAGTTCAGGTTAGGAGGGCCTTCTTTGCCTTAGATTCACAGATTCCATTAGTGCGTGTCAAAGATATAAGATTTCCTAACTAGTTCACCCATACCCTACGCATAATCCATCCCCACCGGCTGTCTCGGCATGACCTCGGGAGGTTGGGTGCGAGGAAGAGTCACTTGTAGATTCCCATGCTTGCTTGTCACTTTTCCATCGTACAGTGCTGCAGTCCCTTTTGTATTTTCCCACCACATTTTGGGCTCTTTCTTTCCATTTTAGATCTTTATCTTTCTTGTGATTTTCCTTTTTGAGGTTAATTATGAAATTAGATCAAGATAAACATATAAATATAAAGTTATGAGACTATAATGGAGGACCTATAATCATTCACTACTATCACTCATCTAGAGTTACGTCAATCTATTGCATTGAATATCGAGAGTTTTAGACCATCCACCGATCCTGTGAATGATATGTATCTAATATTTGTGTGTAGACCAGGGCATCCATTTGGCCTACTAGAGTGCCCATAGGCTCCCTAGTCCCTCTGTAGGCACTCCAGTCTAGGGAACCGATCTAGATCCATCCTTTTTCAGAGCTTCTGCACAATCATTTCCACCTTTATATTTTCCAGTCACCTCTGTGACACAATCCCTCGAGCATCTATTATTGAGATGAGTTCTTTCCTATTCTCTCTTATATATTAAGGTTAACATTTCCTTTTCCATAGTTTTTTGTGTGATCTTTACATTTATTTATAGTTGTTCATATCTTAGATTAACTATACCCATATACTAACTATTTAGTAAATTTTAGTCAATCAAAGTGCATGGAGTTGGGGGGGCCAAAAAGTGGCTAAAAACCATGACAAAAATAAAATAATTTTTTTGTGGATTTAGGTTTATTAATTACTAGACTAAAACACATACATTTTAATTATATATATAAAATCCCATTTTCCATATCTATTCAGCCCCCCAATATACTTATTTTCCTCTAAATCCTCCATTCACGGTTAAAATTCAACCATTTACTCTAAAAAACAATCTGAAGATCACACTAAAGGTTACATCGAGGTGGATTGGAATAAAAATTTATTTTACCTCGATTGAAATCAAATTTGGTAATTTTTTGATATTACTAATGTAGATATTAATAAAAAGACATGTTTTTATGATTCTTTCAGTTCCTCTACAACTAAAACTAAATCCTACAAATCCTCATACCCCTCATAACCCTCCTAGCCTTCCTATAGGTAGCCAAGAGGATTTAGTCTCCCATATAGTGGAGAATAAGCTACAAATTGAGGAATTGACTAAATTAGTGAGGGATGCCCTTTCCATGACCCCCCACCTTTCCTCCCTTGCAAACATATTAGAGTCATTATTAGCTCAAGTTGATTCAAAAATGAGTTAAATTGATCAGTGGAAATCCTATAGAGAGTCATGTAGGGATTATTATGCTAATAAACTATCATCTTCAACAGGAAGAGATAAACAAATTACAAAAGACCTGATTTGTACACTATCAACCGACCCTAGAGCTGATTTTAAAGATAATTTTTGGGGACTGATAGTGGATGGTATTTTATATACCACCTTAAAATAACAACAATATTCCATTTTACTTTTTGAGGAAACTCTATTGTGAGTTTATGCTAAATGAGATCCGCAACTACTTTTTGACTACTCATAGTTTCAAGGAAAATGAAAAATGATCTACACATGATAGAATAGAGTGCACGTCATGATCATATTTAACATGTTAGAGTCCACATAAAATATCCCCCTCCTCCTAAGATGATCCCTATAACATTGAATAATATCATAGAGATTGACACAATACGTTTGTTTCACTTGTTCATTGTTACTCTCTTTCAATATACGAGAGAGGTTTCTATAGATAATTTTGGTGAAGGTTAATAAAGGATTCATCCAAGTAGTGCTATCATGATGCCACATATGTTCACATATTGTGGTGGCATATGTATGGGAACTAATGAGGATGATAGTTTCATGAAGACCAGTGTTGATGGAGTCTATGGTGGTGCACAAAATGTGGTTATGTATGACATTTATTTAAGTGATACATTTGGATTGTATACCTTAACGAAACCTTCACAAGTATTTTTTTTATTACATGTTACAAACATTTGAGTTCAATATGTATTTGTTAAAATTCAATATATTTATATTTGAACATGGTAAAATTTATTAATACACACACAAAAAAATAAAATAATGTTATGACACAAGAGAGGAGTGTTGTGATCCGAACCACATTTTTCCAGTACCATGCCAATGTTTACATTCATAGTGATGATTTAGATTTTTTTGAATTTTTTCACAAGTTATGTATTAACTATGTTATTTATAGTTTAAATATATATCGTGTGTGTGTGTGTGTGTGTGTGTGTGTGTGTGTGTGTGTGTGTGTGTGTGTGTGTGTGTGTGTGTGTGTGTGTGTGTGTGTGTGTGTGTTTATATGCTAAAATGACAACATGATATATTATTTATAAAATTGATGACCACACAAGAAATTCCATCATCTTTGCGAGGAGTAGACAAAAGTGTATCTGCTCCGATTTTATCTATGCAACAACTTAATGAGATATAAATGATGAGTACTATGATTTTTATTATGTGTTATTCATATTCTAGAATTATAATAATAATTTCCCTCATTATAGCATTACGTAGATAGTTGGCGTGAATGCCTTATGTATGCATGAGTTTCCTACATCTATTAGCATCCTAGTATGGATGATTAATAGTTGTGGCATGTTGATTTTTTATTAATGATAATCTCAATTAAAATATTTTCATGTTATATATATTTAGTTGGTGTGAATGTTTAGATGCCTTTAAAAATTTAATTGTTAATATAGCTCTACAAGCTAATTTTGATGTTTTATTTTGTATTTGTATATGTATGTAGGATTTTAAACCTTCCATTTTATACTCGAAAGAACAAAGTCCATGAGCTCATCAGTTAACACCCAGGATTTTGATCCAGTAACTCCTTTAGACCTTACTGAGCGCAAGATGCAGAATGAGCATGACTGAGAGATTATGGTAAGTCCATGTACATGCAAATAGTTTCATTACTATGGTCCTATAAATGTTGAAAACTTATACATAAATGTTTTGACAAAAAATATCGTATACATAGGTTCAACTATAGTCAAGATTTGAGCGTAAGAGGAATCGCAGTCGAATTGTGGAGGATCCCAATTCATTTCATAGATCTCCATCTACATCTAAGGGAGAGACTTATTCAAGAAATAAAAAGAGAGGGATTTATTTTGTATACCTATATACAATAATGTATGCATGTTCGACATTGTACATACCCATATGGTGTTCTCTTGGAAATAAATGGTATTCAAATATTTGTATTGAATTAATATTTTTAACTCTATATATTTTTATGGTCTTACATCTATGAGATTATAAATATATGGAGTAATATGTTGTGCATGTGAAAATATGACATTATGGATATTCTATAACACCCATGTAATAACTCATCAAAATTAAGGGAATTGTTTTTAAAAAATCCCTTAAGTTCCTTTTATGTTGTAATGAATATCACCATTACTTAGCTCAATACTAAGTATTCCATCATTATTAGTATTAAAAAATCCATCTTGACAACATACATTAACAATGTGCAACTGTTAGGGTCCTAGATCTTTACCGACCTCCCTTAATCACTCTACACGAGCATGTATACTTTATATACATTTGGTTAAACCTTTTATAGGATAAGATAACCTGTGCATTTTCTTATTTCTAGCAAGTAAAATATTTAAGTACTTCTCTCTAGCTCAAGTAACTATTGAACGAAGAAATGGTGAAGAAACAATGCAATTAATCATTTATACTACTGTGCCCATAGTTATATGATATTGCACTCATAAGCTAGCTTCATGACTATGCACTAGCCTACGAAAGCTTCCTTCACTTCATCAAAAAACTGTCTCAAGATAGTTATCATGATTCATTTCCATTGATTAAATATTATAGTTTCAATATGAAGCAAAAAAGAAAATGACTCATCCTTCTAGCATAGAAATCTTATCAATGTCACATTAGGATCCCTATGGGAAATATAGTGACCACGTAATGAAATTCATCATTATGTCCTCACTACCCTTCTCACAATCATCCTAAGTTGGTATGGGTAGGATACCATGGATAGGATGATAAGACATAGTGACTATGCTACATTTACAATTTACATTATCTAATATAGTTACGTATATAAGTTTATCATAATGATAGGTTATATAGTAACAATCTACGAAATTCCTTTCCTAAAGTGATTCATAGTAACTTGTTAAGTTACTATCATCAATCAACATCTCTCATTGTACTAATTGAATTAAAGATATTATTAAATGCTAAAGGATAATTTATCACGTTTTAATGATACAATCTTTTCATAGATAGTTTTGATCATAGTTTCATTCACATAAGGTCATAATTCAATATGGACAGTTCTCTTAATTCTTATTTGTCATCATAAACCATACATGAAAACACTTATTTTAATACAATATACTTTAATGATATGACCAAGTAAACATTCCACTTTTTTCTATAATGTACCTTTTTTTGTCAATGAAACTTTTGATTATCCATAAGGACACTATAGAAGCATTCATGACTACAATACTGATCCATTGACTTATAACTAATCAATGTTGTATAATAATTAACACTTAATCAATTTTAAGTTTGAAAAGGTACTATGGTGACTTATCATGGTTTCATCATATTGTATCTTTGTTTCACACCATAATATACTCAAAATGTAGTAATTAATCAATTATAATTTCCTTTAAGTATTCAGGATGATAAGTTTATTTTCTATTAATTATAAAACAACATTATAGTTACCTATAATTAATATAAATCATATAAGTTCATTCATATCATCATAATAGTGTAAATTTTAATTACTGAATCAACATGTGTACTTATGTATTGTCATGGTGTTGTCGCAACATTTAAGTACAACGACATTACCTTCATGACTTCATGTAATTGTTTCTATGTAATGTTTTATTTACATTAATGATGTAGTTATCAACCTTTCAACACTAAATAAGGTCATTACAAGTTATAATATATTTGTCATCATTCGTAAATAGTTTATTTAATGTTATAGGTATAATAATGTCCTTCATTATTTTTCTTGTTTTTTCCTTTGTATTAATACACGTCACTCGTTCGCATTAAGGAAAGATATTATCCACACTGGATATCATTGTTACTTATGATAATATTATGTTGTACTATCACAACATACAATTTTTGCTATCAATAGTTTTATCAATCATGTTTCACATGAAATAAAATAATTAAATGCTTAACAAGATAGTATATGATTTCATATGTTTTCATCATTAGTGAACAATATAACTTGTTTCATATATACGGTAGCATCTTTCCTGTTTCTTCATATTTTCTCATCAGCAAACTATATTGTTTAAAAACATACTTATTCCATCATAAAGCATATATAATTTCACATCATAACTTTACTCATATTAAACATACTCTTCTATGAAACAACAATATAAATTCTTCATTTATTGTTATCATGATAAGTAATACAACAAGTAATTTACTTAACACATTTTAAAAATAATACATGTGTTTGTAATTATTATCGGTAGATAATATAAGAAGTACAATAGGCCATCTTGCTTTCATTCAACCAAAAAATAACACTTTCACATTTTATTAAAATATGATTACAAAAATATAATTATCTGAAACTGAATAATAAGAAATAGTGCATAATGAATCATGCACATCCAATCCTTTAAGTCACTTAATATTGATTACTCCATCCTGCCTGCTGTAGGAAGGTAAAATTGCATACATGGTTATCTCATTGAACTGGAATGAATTATCCACTCTAATATTGTTGCTTTAATTTAAAATAAAGGAATATGATAAAGTTTCCTCTAATGATGACATATAAGATTCCTAATTCATCAAATAACCATAAAATATTGAACTGACAAGCTATAATGTATTATAAGATATCTCATCTGTTTTGGTTTCCAACAATCATGTTTTCAAAAAGGGTAATAATAATCAACCCTCATAGAAAAAACAACTTATAATGTAATTAGCAAGTACAAAAGGTTATATCAACAATTGTTCACAACTAACCTACTGATCTTAAGTTTATTAAGTTAACCCAAGAAATACTACCATTTCAAGGATATTAAATACAAATAATTCCAATGGAGAAATCCTTTTAAAATTCAACCTTTAGGATAAGGTTACCATGAAATTCATTATACAACTATTAAGTATGTGTGTCAATATTCAAATGAAGTAATAATACTCCATATAACTATGTATCCATCAAGTCAAGATTTCAAACCAAATACATTGTCATATAGACTTAATAAATTAGATATTCATACAAGTAATCTTCTACAACTATACACAAGATCAATATATTATAAAAAATTGTGAACTAATACTTATAACTGCACCCATTGCTAAGTTTTACTTGATTAAACAATTAGAGTTTATCCCGCTCATTTTTCTAACTCAAATCAATTAGATTCATTGTTTTCTAATCAATATCTAATTACTCTCAAGGAAGAATCAACAAGTTCTTTCCAAATTTATCATAGTTATAAACAAAAACACAAGTAGGTGGAAACATACTTTTAGTCCAAGGGTATTCTATAAGTTTTCACTATCAACAGATTGGATATTAGTCCAAGTCTTATAGACAATAATCCACAAGGTAATCTACTTTCTTCATCTATTACATGAACAAGAATATCAACTATTTCCCAAGATAGATTCAAGTTCCTAGTTCAATAAAAGATCAAATCTACACTACTAAGAGAGGAAATCAAATCTTCTATGCAAAATGCATGCCCCTAGTTTAAGTAATGATACAACCTTCCACATGAAAAAATTTAAATAGTATTCTGGGTGAGCTTGAAAGGGTTGCACCGATTTATTTGTTAATTCCTGTAAGGGGTTTATACAATATATAATAAAAAATAATAATGCAACAAATGTATTTTCTAATGATGCAAAGGAGATGCCATTTCCTCAAACATTTATAGGCCCAAGAATAAATTAGATTTTTAAGAAATCAAATCGTATCAAAGGGAAACAAATTTGTTTTTTTAATTAAATGTTTTTTTAGCATAAAACACCTTTCTAGAACCAAACAAGAGTCAACCATATTTTTAGCACTACCTTTATTCCAATCATAAACAACCACACATTATTTTTCAGTTAAAACACAAGCCCATAAAATCTATTTCATTATATACAAGAATTTGGATCTAAATGGACTAGTCAAGAAAATACACCAATAAGAAGAGAAAACACATTTCCTTTATTATTTTTCCCACTGATATATCATTATATTTCCCTCTCTAAAAATTTCCCCTCCTTTTTTTTCTAAAATCCTGTTAAAACCCAAATACTTTTACCAATTTAACTTGACTTTGGCAATAAATGGGTAATGTATAAACATATTCTTCAAACACCCATAACATAATAAATTTTGAGAAAACTTCACTCAATATAGATCGAGATTAGATTTCCTTCAAAAATATTATTTGTAACTCAATACGCCTAACCCAAAAGCGTATTTATCCAAAGAACAATGTTGTAAAGAAAACCCAAATAATGTTTCCTTACTTCAAAGAGAAACAATAAGCAAAGATTCAAACCTTTTTTTTTAAATTTCCTTCTTCACATATCGATCAGAAACCAAAAAACCAGGTGTTCTTCCAAGAAATGAAAAATTCCTAAATTCCTAGATCAAAAATCAAAAACACCTAAGGAATACACAACTTCACTTTTTAAAGGATTGTAAAATCTTCACATGCAATTATTTTTACTAGATTTTTCTTTCGTTCGCAAATAGTAGAGATGAATAGCCATATATATGAAAAATATGAATAAGGAGGGATTGCATACATTATGAATTTTTCTACAATTTCCCCAAATTCCCAAGAAACTGTGCACAAGGAAATAATGTGCATAAATTCTACCAGATAACCTTTATTCCTATTTCTCATGCACCTTTCTTCCTTTTAAGGTTTAATAGTTGATTTTATTTTATCATTACCAAGTTTTATTTTTTCATCCACCCTCCATGAAATTCCACAGTGACCAATAATCAAACTAACAACTTTTACCACATTTTGCACGGTGATCATACGAGCATTCGAAGACAAGTTAACAAACAATGGAATTTCAAAGTATTGATTGGTGGTCAATCAATGACCAATGAATTAAACATTGATAATGTTTATTCATATGGTTGGAGACCATATTACTTTAATTAATTTTAACAAGTAGAAAAAATTCATGATGTCCATGGTATGGTCTAAGACCATTTTATTACCCTTTTATAACTTTTGCAAGGATGGATAAGATCTATGACTGATTAAATCAACAATGAACCACAAGGTTACCCAAACAATTTTAAATTCATTCCTTGTTAATGATCCCTTTTAATTTGAACAATATCCTTTTCCACCCTTTGATATGTTCAGGAAACCACACAACAAAAAAAAAAATAAATTTCTTCGAGGTCTTAGAACTACAACAAAAATCATAATTTTTCCAAGATTGAATGATCATGGACCTGTCAAGATTAAAAAAAAAAAATATCACCACACCTTATGCCAAGCACAAAGGAGGAGACCTTTTAAAAATGTGGTCATGATTAATGAACCCTTACTAAACAACATTTAGTTCACCAATTATTGCCTTGCATTAGTTAATTCTTGAAAAAATGACACTTATCAACCAAGGCATCGAGTTACAACCTAAGGCATGATATAGAACAATTTTAAATTACCAAACTATAAAATCAATAATTTTATCATTTACTTTATTATCGATGAAGACCCCTTTAGGGAAGGAACAAAGATTATTTTTTAATGCTTTACAGTCGATGACCGATTTACAATGACAAGGAGGTTAATAAAAACATCCAGACAATAATTATTTCCAACAATGAAATCATACAACGTACATAAATGTAACATATTTTTCTATATTACGAAATCACCGCATTCAGCAACCAAGATAGACTAAAATCATCCAAGATAAGTACAACAAGAACAAGTTGCGATTATCAAATAATCAACAAATGTAAGATGACGGGTGTGAGTACGATGTTGGGTATGCAACTATGCACATGTACATATCCTGTAAGAATAATATGTACATATGGATATTTGCATGATTAACCTCATAACATCACTATCCAATTTAATTTCACAAATTATTTAATACTTCACATCTAATTTTTGCAACATAACAAAATGGAAATGTGGGGTGTGACATACTTCCCCCATTAAAGAATCATCATCTCGATGATTTAACTCAAAAATAGAAAACATATTACTAAAAAACAATTTCATACAACATTGATAGCGAAAATAGTCCACATTTTTTATACAAAATTTTGAAACTTTTCAAGTTTTCAATCAAATATTATTTAGAATTTCTGGCTGTAACAAACTTTCAATAAACAAAAATTGCTAGATAGTTACCAATATTAATTTGTTTTTCATTATAGTCAAATATTTTATGCAATAATATCAAATGTACCATAGAAGATTGTTAAATAAATTTATTCATCATAGAACAAATAAGGAAAAGAGAATTTTTAAATCAACCAAGTTTTCCAAAGTTGTGTAGTTCATTATAACATTTTTCATTTTAGACCTTGCATCATGCAATTCATCTATTTTAAAAATGAAAACACTGAGCTTTCACTCTCAGGTTGGGTTTACCAAGATAATTCTATGGTCCTGCCCTTATCATGTGTTCAATCATAGGAAATGTGTTATATCTTAAACATTCATTTTTACACAAGAGTATGGAAACATTATGCATACTAGGCAATTCGCGTGAAAAAACTAACCTTATGGGATAATAGAGTTGTTGCTCCCAGAATTTTCAAAGATCACACACATCTAAGCAACAATTTTGGAAGCCTTTCCGCACAATATTTTGCTTTTTTATGGGTTTTTCCCCAAAAATAATTATCTAATAACTCATATTTTTCCAAAAACTTAAAGTAGTCAACAGTTTCATTATCTCCATATGGTCATACTAAGATGCATTAAATAACTCCTTCATACCTTCCATTTCTAGTTCATTGGAATTTTCTACTTATGCAATTCATATGTTGATACACTAATCCTTTTACCATTTTTCTTCACTTATTCCAAAAGTTGTGTTTTACAGGTCACTCTTGCAGAAGTATGTGTATACACCTGAATTATTATGCTTTCTATTTTCATGCTTGTTACTAACAATTCTATTTTTAGGTTAGATTTTGCTAATGCATCTATATCTGGAATTTGTTCCTTAAAGGGCTGGTTCCAGGTTAGGGGTATGGTTATTCACATAACCATTGGGTTAGGGATGATACATGGAGAAGTAACAACTTTTGGTCCCATTTATGTGTTATTTTTCTCATATTTCTCTTATTTTTCTTTAAATTCTCCCGACATATTACTTTCTCGTCACCCCACTTATTTCATTTTGCATCATTCTGCATCATTCTTATCCTTAATGACTCTTTTCACATCTCCCTTTAATTTTTCCTCCCTTACCAATGCAATCACTAGCGAGCGATTATGTTTGTGCAAATTCAAAAACCCTATCATATCCTTCACCCATAAGTGATGGCATTGGTATAACTACCCCATCTCTCATTTACATATGAAGAACATCACATAATTGCACAAAGGAACTCACCATTAGCTTCTCTCTCTTAGCTAATTTATTTCGTACATCTTAACTCTTGGCTTAGAGATTATTGTTCCTTGGATTGGTTTTCTTACAATTTTGGGTCATCTATAGTGCTCTAGCACTAGATTGTTTCCCACTATACACTTGAAATATGTTCTCTATTTATGTATGGTCCTTTAGGAGATAGATGCATCAACAATCACTGCCAACAGGTAAGTACTCTAACTCGCTTTATCATTTTGTATTGATTAATTCCTTACATTTGACACATAATTTATGTTAGCTTAGTATTTTATGGACATGCTAAGTTAAAATATTTTATTTCTACTCTTCATTTTATATTACATTCTTTCCTTAGGTTAGCATAATATTGACATGTTTCTTTTATTCATTATTACCTCCCATAGTACTGATACCTCCATAGGGTTCCTTCCTCTTCTTTAACCTAAGGCCTTGGAAAAATTAGTTTATCCTAGTGTAAGGGTTACTTCGCTTGGGGTATGTGATCATAGAGGTTCCTTGTAACCCCTTAATTATGTCCATTTATGTGTCTCTCTTGGTGTGTCCTTCACTTGTTGCCTCGAATACCCCATTTGAATAGACACATTTTTTCTAGATATACATCCTTAGTGAACCCAATGTGAACCCTATTTTTTCTGTTTTGATAAAGAATAGATCATTAAAAGCACCCACTTTTCATTTTTATCTTGTTTAAGTTTTTAAAATTCCAAATATCCTTAAAAATCAATATTTCTAGATGCCATCATCCCCTCTGTCATTTATGTATATGGTTAATTCCATCTGTCTTAGTCTAGTTTCATTCCTGAAGCCATCGACCTATGAGTAAAAACTTGTGCATGAATTATCGTGTCTAGTTTAATCATTTTCCTTTCTCAATGCCATTGTACCCTATACAAAGTCTATGCATATCCAATTGCATATGAATCTCAGTTTTCCCATAATTCTATTTTCAATTTCCAGTTTGAACAAATGTATGCTCTCAAGGTCTTCTTAGCTCTAATGAATCATATAATCTTCTCTATAGGCTATTCATTCATGCTTGCATTCCCTCTTCATGCTCAAACATGATATAGTTCTCTTCCCATTTTTAGTTGTCATAATTATGCCCATGAAGCTCTGTTGTCCTCACCTTGGTCCTTTTGATCACTTAGAATGGGATCACTCAACTAAGTATAATGTGGATGAAAACTGAGCATATAGATCCAAGAAAAATCATTAAAAATGTCAATAACAACGAATATCTTACACCCTAATAAGAATGGGGAGTCTCCATAAGATATCTATGGAGATGACCCATGCCTCATCTTAACTATAAAGGGATCCTCAATAATCAAACACTTCTCTACAAGACTGATCAGGAGGAGTCTCCTAAAACTCCTACTAATTAATGGGATGAATGCATAGAGCATAAAGAATACCCAGAAGAACCTATAGAAAATGTCCAATCTTCTTCCATTGATCATTACGTATAATACTATAGGTAGTATGATTTAAATGCAAAATAAAATGTTACAAATAGAATATAAAAATGTTGCACCCAATGTACCTTATTTCACACCTCCCCCATTGGTGGATGCACATGGAAATCTCATTCCTCCTCCACCAATCAAGGAAAAATATTACAAACAATCCAAAATGAACCTCTAGCCACTTATATTGCTACCATGGATTTAGGAGAGACAATATCTACCATCTCTTACGATGGTTTTGGGGGACTCCAACCATCTTCCTTAAATCCTTTGACAATCATTATAAGGAGTGGATCTAAATGAACACCTATGCAACAACCAAATTTCTAGAAAATACCTTGGTGGGAGAAGCTATAGAATGGTGTAATCAGCTTCCTCCCCATTTAATGGTTGATCGAGAAGATTTAGTTAAAGCCTTAATTTGTTGAATTTCAACAACAAGAGCTACCTGAAAATACCTTAAATGCTTATTTCACTAAATCTTCACATATTCCAATGAATCTAGACTCCATTATTACAAGTTTTGGAAGAAATCCATATCCATTTTTGCATATATTTGGATTCCTTTTTTTTATACTCAATTCAATTATTACTATTACTGGATTCCATTAGTAGAAATATTGGATTTTAATATTGTCATTTTTGGGACTTATTCAAGTTTAAATTTCGCTATTATTAGATTTCAATTTCACAATAATTGGATTCCAATTTCCCTATTATTGGATTCCAATTTCTCTATTATTGGATTCTAGTTGCGCTATTATTGGATTCTAATTTTTCCACTATTTGAATCCAATTTATAAATCCTACAATTTTTATTTTAGTTTGGCTATTTTAGAATTTCTATTTTGTTATTATTTGATTCCCCCACATAATCCATTAGTTGTTATCTTACATAATTCTAGTGGTTGCTAACTTACATAAGCCTAGTGGCCATTATATTACATAAGCCTAGTGGCTGCTAACTTACATAAGCCTAGATGCCACTAAATTACATGATGAAAGTGCATGCTAGGTTAAATAAGCCTAGAGGCATCAAATTTACATTTGCCTTGTGGCCACTAAGCTACATAACCCGAGTGGCCACTAAGTTACGTAAGCCTTGCAGTCACTAAGTTACATAAGCAGCCAATAAGCTACATAATCCTTATGGTTTTTTAAGACACATAATCATGGAAGCTGCTAAGATAGATCTTATCAAAATTGATTAACTAAAAAATAGAAATATTTTTATTTTCTATGATATACGTTAATCTAAATAGAAATATAATGCAATACTAAAATGATGAATCTAAATATTTTATTTTATTATTTGGATGTATTGAAATAATATAAATTAGGGGGATTTGGTACTAACCTCAATTTGACTTACCTCGCTGTGTTTTGGACTGAAGCAAACTGATGTGCCAACTGGGCAAGCTATGACTAGGTGGCCCCAGGAAGAGTAGGAGTTGCATATCTGGATGGACTGAGGTGCTTGGGGTGATATTGAGGCACCTTGGTCTATGTTCTGAGTGTTGTAGTCTGTAGAAGATCTTAGAAACTAGGCCAGGAAGTGTCACAAGATCTCTATAATGTCTTAGTCTGTTTCACGCAAGTGTTGCAGTCTATTTTATTGTGTCACTGTAAATGCAATGTGAAGATCCACCTACAAAACCCTATTCAAAGCATCAATTCCTAATAAATAAAAATTCATATGAATAGGTCAGATTGACCTTAGCTTCCACAATGGTAGACTTACCACTAAGCATTGTACTGCATTTAAGACCCCATGTAGTTCTATATGCGTGTGTGTGTAATTTTTTTCCTAGGATACTCTAGCGCTAATGACGCAGAAGTAGGGGGCAATAAAAGGATGTAAAAATGCAAATGGTGGATGGAATAGAAAGAATACAACCCTTTCCCCCTATGATTGTGTGAAGCAAATGTAGATTATTCCCAAATTCAGTGCCATGCCTTAGTAGATAGCACCCATTGATAATAAGATGTTCGTTGATAATGTAGTGAGTATTCTATGTTTATATAGGGATCTCTTGTTCAAATTTTGACACTAGTGACCAAAAAATGCCAACTAAAACCTAGGAGAATGCATGGGGTAACAAAAAATACCTTCGTCAAATAAATAAATTAGGACCACAAATTACAAAAATCAAGGGCACTTAAAATCATAGACGTGGGCTCCCTGGGGTACCCTAGTGCAACCCTAAATGCCCCAGCATAGTTCTGGAGATAAAAATCAAGCAAATTACGACACCTGAGACTCCCTAAAATATGCCTAAAATTATATAGACAATTGACAACTGTACCATACAACTAAAAATGACGACCAACTAACTGACAATAAGACTAAAGGATGGGTCACTAGTGAATACTTTTATTACGCAAGATCCATATATAAAATAACATACCCAACGGTATAAATGTAATAGTAAGTGTGTGATTTTGTGACTAGATTTGCACCCAATTTATGTTGGTGAGCAGAAATCCTGGTAAGACAAAGTAGATAGAGATGCGTACCTAAGAAAAATTTAGAGAAGCCCATGCTATAGAAAAACACACAGAAGTGTAGGAAAAGCATGCCAATAGAACTATAAAAGCATGCCCAATCATGGATACACAAGTTGATCCATCTAATGTAATGAAAAATCATAAATTTCATGATGGAGTGTGCTAAATTAAAGTGACAACTAGGATGTTGGATGATTTTGAACACAATTTAATGATGAATAGGTGGGTAGGGAGTGATCAGTTCCCAACTCGAACGCTTGTATACGAATGAATAATCAGAGAATTTGGGCACCGTGCTGCTAGAGGAAGAGTGTAGGGAGAAAAGTGTGTTATTCCCCAACCTTTAACTACATGTTCAAAATCTAGCCACTATAGCCGGACTCAGATCAATTTTTGTGATTTTTGGATCAAAACGATTTTTATTAAACAGTTGACCCACATAGGAGTGATACAGGAAATGAACTCTTTCCCACACTCCATGGGTGTCTCCATAATGTGAAAGATTTCAATTTAGGTTATATCAAAGAAAATGTGATATGAAAGAGGTATATTCCAAGTTAGGTCATCTGGAAGCAAACACAAAATGAAAGAGGTGGCTTCCAAGTTAGGTCATCTAGAAGAGAGTGCAAACATATATGATGGATTTGAAGTTAGGTAATTTATAAGAAAGCACATAATATAGAATAAAATCCCAAGTTATGTCATTTGTGAATGAGTGGCAAATGTAACTCCCAAGTTAGGTCATCTGGGAGATCGCTTACAAATTTGAACTGTATGATTTTTGATTTGAACACATTGATTTTGATTAGTTACTCGTGGAGAGATTTTGCGCTAATTTCCCCTAGGTTAGGTCATTAGGGGGAAGTTGATATAAATTGATGAAATTCCACGTGGAAATATTTTTAATGGCTTTTTGCTGTCAAGTTAGGTCATTAGGGTGAATTGATAGAAATTAGTGTGTGATCGTGTTTATAAAATTTTAAATTTTTGTTGCCCCCAGATTAGGTCATTAGGGGGAATTACTGGTGAAATATCAGGAGATGTATTAGTAAGTGTCAGATTCACAATTTTTTATCACATGGTGATGTGAGGTGGATTATAGGGGGACCCCCAATAATATTTCCCCCTTTCAGCAAAAGGGGGAGTGAATGAAAAGAATGAATGCTAAGACAAAAGTAATAATAAGAGATGAAAAAATGTATGTGTTAAATGGGAGATAATTATTAAGAGAAAACAATTGTTCCAAATGTGTACAATATGGTGGTAGGCAGAATTCTAAAAAGAATGCCCTGAATAGGGTGTAAATTGGAGTAAAAATGCTCAAGATATGAGTAAAACGGTGCAACATGTATTAGTTGTGTTAATAAGCGTGAAATAAGGACCATAGTAAAGGTAATGATGAAAAGTAACTATAAATGGTGAATTGAAAAATTAATTTTTCACTTCATTTGTATTTTGTGTGAGTGTAAAAGTATGCACAGAGTGAATGAAGATTGCTCACATGAGAGCATTCTTTCCTAGCCAGTTCGAGAGAGTATTGACCGCCATAGCATCACGTACGACTGTGGAGTTGGTAAGTGTATTAATTTTCATAAAAATGAATGGTTTAGTAGGCCTTTTTTTTGAATTTTTGAAAATTTGAGGATTTTTATTTTCTCAGCATTTGACGCCCAGAAAAGAGTGGTGAGGGTGATAGTGACCCCTAGGATTGGAGCACCCGAAACTAGGCACTAGTGTAATTCTCTAGGGCACCCCAATCTTGCATATGAGCAACCTGGTCCATAGTGTGTGCATTTAGTGGGTAATGGTGAAAAAATTGTGTTTAGTATGTTCAATAAGTGTGTTTGGTTGTGTAATGTGATCTAAAGCTACATTTGTTGTTATTTGGTGTTGTGCAAAGGGATATTCACTTGAGTGAGTTTTGTAGTGGCCGTCACTTGAGTACACTAATTGTATTAGATTTTCAGATGATGAGTGGGATGTGATTGACCATTCTAGTCTGTGGTATATATAGCACGAATGGGGAATGTGCCCCATAATATGCCCATGTTGATTGCATTGTGCAAGAGATGGTGTGCAAACACATGCAAATTTTGGTTGCCTATGGGTGAGATGATTGTCATGTTGGAAGATTTATATCACATATTATGATTATCAGTTGTGGGGGAGAGGGTAGGAGTTATGACATTAGTGGATATGGAGTGATAAATGTGCTTAGTGAGGTGATATTTTGTGGGGACTCAAGTACTTATCGAGGCCCATATCAATTTGGATGTGATACTGTAGTCTAGGGTTCCACATTTGTGGAAATTTATTGTAGTGGTGATTTATTTATGTATAGCCATGGAGGGAGGAGGTGTTGGCATCTTGTATAAGATGCATGATATATTTCAATGGATAAAGGAGGAGGGTATAAGATACGCATGGGCTCAGTGTTTATGCATGATGAGCACGAGGGAGTTATATGATCCACTAGACTAATGCATGTATGGGCATATGAGAACATAGTTGTATTGGGACCATTTGTAGGTTTATGAGGAAAATGGGCTCGGTCGAAGATATATGCTTGACGCAAGGTGGATATTTGTAGTAGGAAGATGGATACATATACCCTTAGAGCACTGATAGATAAGATAGGTCCCAAGTTAGTTATATGGAGGCCATACTTTGATTATTGATGATGGCTTCAGGATGCTATAGAGTTGTGATGTATTCGGAGGAATATGTGCCTAGAAGACCATTTTCTAGGTGTGTCGGAGCTTTTTATGGTCGAGAGAGTGCCACAACAATTTGGAATGGTTAAGGATGTACTCCCAAAGCCATACATATGGTTGAGGGCTATTAGAGCACTTAGGAGGGCTGGTGCTAGACCAGGGTTGACGACAAAGTAGTTGATACAACTAGGGCCGAATGAGATGAACCCAATAATAACAGTTGCGAATGGGGACAACGTAGGGTGCACAGAGGAGTATCGAGCATGGTAGGAAGCACATCGGTAGGTATTACTATACCGAATATTCATGGGTCCTATGGAGTTTCCTCATGGGGGAGGTAGGTGTTATTGACCTCGTAAAAATGGCTATGGTAGAGTGTAAGTACTTGTGTATGCTTATGTAGTGTTCAATGGATTGTCTATGTTGTTTTATATGCATTTTTATATAACGTGTGGTTTTATGCTATGTTTGTAGGGGATGCATATTGGTCACTGATAGTAGACACATATATCCATACTTTGATGTGGAATGTTCCAAATGATGTCCTAGATTGAGGGATGATAAACGTATTGATGAAATTACAAATGAGCATGCCCATCTATTTGAGCCAGTAGCTATAGCAGAGATGACATGTATGGTGATACTAAGTGAGAGGGACAAGACACGTGAGGAGACCTGATGTGCCTGAGAGGTGGTAGATGGTGATCCCTTAGCCCAAGACATGTTCGCATGGTATGTGGATCTACACCGTCAGTTTTCAGGGTAGTCTATAGAGATTACTATGCTACAGAGGTAGCTGGAAAAGTTCTAAGGCCGTGAAATGTGGCGTCGCGTTGGTGGAGAGGAATCCAGTTTGAGGGATATCATAGTACATGAGAGTTACAATGATGATGAGGTCTGAATGGGATTATTATATACAATGTTGGGGCCTGACCCCCTAGTTACAAAAAATGTTTTGTGATGACGATTGTAATAAAGATACATGTATGGACATCAATTTTTAATATATAATAAATCTATGTTGGGATATTGTTGTATAATTCGATGGTTATTATCCTAGTATGTGTATACTTTGTATGTGATGTATATAACTTCGTATGATGATGTTAGTAGTGGTAGATAAAATGTGCATGGTGAATGAGGACAATATAGATAATCAATGTAATGTGATGGATGAAAGTGTTAATGAATAAAATGTGTAGCGTGTAGGTAATGTAATGATTATAGTAGAATAGATGTGAAAATAGAAAAACATATAATAGTGAAATGAACGTATCGTAATGAATGTAATCGTAGTAGGATAGGGTAATGAAAATAGGAGAGGGGATTAATGATGCCCCCCAACGTATAAATGAATAAGATCATCTAATGAATACACCTCAGTAGTCAAGTATGAGATGCGTAAGAAAGAGTGCATCATTGGGAAATGAAGAGCGCACTAGATGAAATGATGGAGCACATGATAAAAGGTTCTTAGAAATAATCCCTCAACAGTCATGTCATGTCACCGGGGGGTAAGGTGATAATTATCACCTAAGACTAAGATGATGTGTGGCAGTGGAAGCATGTGGAATGAACGCATCTTGAGATTAAAAGCCAAAGGGAATATCATGTGGAGTAACCATGGGATATGTAGAGGTTGGTAGAAAACCATGGGATACAACAATATGAGGTGGTGGATATTGTGGGTGTAACAGATGAAATGAATGGGATGGTGAAAATGATGGATGGGGTGGAGAAAATGCATGTGACAATGGTGCATGACAAATGAATTGAGTACCTAATGGAGAAAACTTAGGTGGGTTATTCCTATGCTGATGGGGTAAAGGAGATAATGACCTCTCATGAGAGGCAAATGAGATGATGTTAAAATCCATTAGTTGTTGTATCCTCTCACATAGGGCAATAAAATAATTATCACGATGACCATTGATACAATGATAATTACAATAGTGTTGGTCATGCTGATGTTATAAATAGTGTGGGATATGATGTTGGTTAGAGGGTAACTGAATTGATCACTCATTGAGTAATATGCGTAGCATATCATGTGGTCAAGCTTGAGGAGAAAAATTAAAGGTGCTTGTGATGGAGGTGGAGTGGGAGAAGTAGGAATTTGCAATGGATAAGGATGAGGTGGTGGTGAAGGAGTGAGTGGAGCTTGTTTGGAATGTACTTTATACAAAGGTGGAGATTTCTTTAGATGCTCAATTAGACGTGTGAGTGGAATACAAGAGGATCGAATCGTCAGAGAAACATGTGTAGGTTCAACGATATGTGATGACAAAAAGATATATCTCTAGGTCAATGACTTTATAACATAAGAGAATGAATGGATTGCAAGTATCATATTGTAACCTTTTCTTAAGTGGAGGGATGAGGCCACGAAAAAAATAAATTACTTTTCTAAGTCACTAGGTTAGAATATGATTTGGTGTATGCATGCATTAAACCATAAGATATAGTCCTGGATGGGTTTAGAGGAGCCTTAATGTAAAGTAGGTATGTGGTCATAAGAAACTCTAGATCCATTATTAAGAATGAAACAATGAAGGAAAGCATCCTCCATGTCATTAAATGTGCTAATGGATCTAAAGGGTAAATGGGTGTACCACTAAAGTGCCTCATTAGTAAGACTATAGAAAAAGGCCTTAAGCAACAATCAATCATTAGAGTAAGCAACCATAAGTGCACGATAGTGTAAGATATGAGCATGAGGGTAACCATTACCATCAAAACACATGACAGTGGGAATGGTAACGTATTTAGGGAAGGAAAAATTATGAATCTTTTTAGAAATAGGATTTCCATGCAAAGAATTGTTGTCAATAGAGGCATAATAGGTTTTACTTTCTAAAGTGAGAGTATGAACTTGAGATTAGAGTTTTCCTACAACATGCATGAGAGATAAAATATCCTATGTGGGGATGGTAGGAGATGGAAATAATTTATTAAGTAATTTAATTTTTCCATTATGAGTGATCATACGTATGTCAAGAGGTGATATAGTGGAATCAAATGCTAAAGGAACTATAGTAGATGATGGCGAAGTAGCTATAGTATGACTAATATCAACACAATCCATAGTAGGTGTAGTGATCAAGGATGAAACTTCCATAAGAGAAGATGAGGTGGGAACCATGGATGGTGTTGGAACAGGAGGAGAAGAAGAAACAAATGGTGGTGACTCATGCACAATAGTAGATGCACCCTCAGGAGTAAACAAAAATAGAGTGGGTGAATCACACTTAGTAGCATAAAAGGAATGAGACTCATGATAATCACTAGTAGGAGATGGAGGTCCAGGGATAATGTGGTTGTTATCAAGGTTATCAGTAGGGTCATCACTTAAATATTGAAGGAGAATTAAAGCTAGAATGAGATGTGGGAGGAGCACTATCAAAAGCAGTAGAAGACATAGAAGTAACTATAGCAGTAGGTGGAGTAGAAGAGGAGTCATGAGGTACAAATTACTGTGAATCAATGCCTAATACGTAATCAAGGATATAGTCATTTAATTCATTGGGTGACATATCAGAAGAAGGATGACATGCAACCAGATGATATGGTGTACAACGAGCGAATGTAATATGGTCATCAACAAGCAAAATACCTATATGAGAATCGACAAGACTAGTCAACACATATTGTTGGCCTTCCAAGAGTGATTGTTGTGTATCATTGGGTATAGCCATTAGGATAATATATAAATCTTTCAGTTTAGCTATGATGTCCTCATCATAGATAGGTTTGACACTAAAACGAGACATGACAGAAGAAAAATAAGAATTATGCTAAACCACTACGGTATAAAAAGGATCCAAAGGTAAATCATTCTGAAATTTGGGTTCACCAAAATGATTAACTAAATATAGAAATATTTTTATTTTCTATGCTATGAATTAATCTAAATAGAAACAAAATGCAATACTAAAATGTTGGATCTAAATATTTCATTTTATTATTTAGATGTATTAAAATAATAGAAATAAAAGGGATGTGGTAATAACCTCGATTTGAATTACTTTGCTCTATGACGGATTGAAGCAGATTGATCTGCATACTGGGAAAGATGTGACTAGGTGGCATCAGGAAGGGAAAAAGTTGTATATCTAGTTGGACTGAGGTTCCTGGGGGGATACTGGGGCACCTTGGTCTGTGATCTGGGTAGTGTAGTTTGAGGAAGAGCTCAGAACCTAGGTCGGGTAGTGTCGCAAGATCTTTATAATGTATTTGTATCTGTCGCATGAGTGTCACAATATCTTCACTTGTGTGTCTTTAAATGCAATGTGAAGATCCACCTACAAAACCATATTCAAATCATTAATTCCTAAGAAATAAAAATGCATATGAATAGGTAGGACTGACCTTAGCTACCAAAATGGTGGACTTACAACTAAGCGTTGCACTTCATTCAAGACCCCATGTAGATCTATGTGTGTGTATGTGCAGTTTTGTGCCTAGGATGCCCTAGCATAGGGGGTAATAACTAGATGTAAAAATTTAAATGGTGGATGGAATAGGAAGATTACAAACATTTCCCTCTATGTTTGTGTGATGTAGATGTAGAAGATGCCCAAATGTATTTCCTTGCCTTAGTAGATAGCTGCCCTTGATAGTAAGATGTCTACCCATAATGTAGAGAGTATGATATGTTTATATAGGGATATCTTGTTCAAATTTAGACACTAGTGACTCAATAATTGTTGACTACACCATAGGGGAATGCACAGGGTAACGACAAAGACCGTCCTTCAAAAAATAAATTAGGACCATAAATTACGAAAAACAAGGGTGCCTAAAATCATGGACTAGGGCACCCCAATGCAACGTTATGCACCCCCTGTTATAGGACTGGAGATGAAAATCACACAAATTACGACACTTGAGACTCCCTAAAAGATGCCCTAAACTATCTAGACAATTGACAACTATACCAGACAGCTAACAATGTCAACCAAATAACTAACAACAAGACTAAAGGATGGGTCACTAGGGAATAATTTTATTACGCAAGATCCATATATAAAATAACATACCTAGCGATATAAATGTAATAGTAAGTGCATGATTTTGTGACTACAAACACTTATTTTATCAGTTTCTAAAATGGAAATCATTGTAACCAGAAATTAGCGGTTCACTAGGTAAGTTTAAAGTAGAAGATAATCCAGATAATGTGAAATAATTTTATGCTTTTCGGTATTCTATAAATCATACAGAACAACAAAGAGTTAAGAATTATGTTAAACATGTTATTTTGAAACATAGATTTCAATAGTTTATTAGTTCCTACCTATGGCAGGTTATTATACCTATTCACCACAACTTATTAGTTCTTGCCACATCCTACCACTCAAAGACATTTATTTTTTCTAGTGTCTATATTTCAAATTTTGGAATATAAATTAAACAATTCAATAATTTTAAAAAAAATCAATAAAATTGATTTATTTGATTTTCTAGTGGTTACTTTTTCATGATAAGACAAATTATGGGTCGTATTTAAGTACATCTTTTTCAATAATATTTGAAGGAAAAATCTTCAATCAACAAGTGTCACCAAGGGTTAAATTTGAAGGCCACCTATGCATATCAAACAATTTATAGATGACAATAATTATACAATATTGCCCTTTAAAAAATATAAAATAGTAGTTATTTAAACACTTGAAATTTATTTTTATTTAATTTTTTTTATGTATTTTATATATTGATATGGTATATATATATATATAATGAATTTTATATTGTAAATATGGATGTTACGTGTGACAATTATTTCAAATATTTGAAAGTATTCTATGGCTAAAATCACAAAAAATGTCTAAACTACCGTCAAATTTAATCCCTGAGTGTCACAACAATTATGACAAATTTAACATCAACATTTAATAAGTGTACAAATAAAGTGTTCTTCATTTTCAAAACATAATATTAATAAGTACATGCCACCTATTCAAGAATGCATGATGCCATTATATTTATTATTTTTTCTTATCAAACATGTAAAACTCAATATTTTTCTAAATCATTTATCATAAATTTATTACATTATATTTTTTTTAATATTGTAAATTACAATTTCCACTTAGATATATATTTATATATTAAATACTTAAAACATTGAAACAAATTGTAAGTAAATTTTAAAGAACATTTTAAAACTTCTCTTGAACAACTTTTTTTAACAAGTGAATAGATTTATTTGTACATTTGAGAATAACATGTGTCACAAATAATTGTTATGAGTCCATAGTAATATAAGGCCAACAAAACATTCCTATGTAACAATTATACATTATTATATACTTATCTATTTTATGTCCTCTTTCTTTTAACTATTGGAGGAAGGAACTGGCCACTTGCGGCTCTTGTTTCCATAGGTAATTAATTCCTTTGAGATAATTATATTTAAAAATATTGAAACTTACATAAAGATTGAATCCTTCCAAGGGTATCTAGTTCAACCAATTTTAACTACAATTCGTTTAATTATTGTTCTCGAAATTGTGTAAGGTATGCTTGAATAACATTGTGTCCCTCGATTTAGTATTTTAATTTTATCTCCTTTCCATATTTTTCTTGGTTTCCATGACTGGATGACACTGTCTATATCAATATCTATTGTTTCCTTTGATTTTGGCTGCCATTTATTTTTCTTTAAGAATTTTTGGTACCTTTTGTTTTCTTTTTCTTTTACCATCAATTGGTCTTACTAGTATCGTCTTCCCATCATGTATGATCATAGTAAGTTGAATGAAAAATTTAAAACATAATAAATTTTCCATTTTTGACATTGATCTACTTGTGTCAGTGTTTCTAGACATGAAGTGGTTGCACGTTTGTTATTAATCTTTGTGCACTTCTCACATTTGACAAATAAGTTGTGTTTGATGATTGAAACATGGGACAAATTTCCCATTTAACAAGACATGTGTGGTGATATATAAAAATTTATCTCCACCATTATGGATATGAATGCAATAGTTGCGACACTTTTTAGAAGTTGTTTCTATTTTCTTGTATTTCCAGTTACTTCCCTTTCTGTGTTCATGTATATCCATTTACTGCCCTCCTCTCACCATTCATCCAAGATTGTTTATATCCATAATACGTGCTCTTTAGGACTCCATGACATAAGTACCATTATCCCTTCTTTTCACTTCTTATAGGGTTTCACAACCATTAGTTGTGTATTGTAGTCTCACTCTGTCATTGAATACAATACTTATCGTGATAGAGAATAAGCTAGACCCCATTTTTTTGCAATGGAGTGTAGTTTTGGATGGATAAAATAGTCCCTCTGAAACAATCACACCTTTGGAGGGTAAATACAGATATTCTCCTTTGAATATAAAGTTCATTTTCAACTGTATCCACACATAAGAAGAGAAAATTAGTAGCATGTTAGTAGCATGGCCACTTAAATCTATGATGGAGAATTTGAAAATGAGAATATCAATAACAATTCTAAGGTTAAAACAAATGCTTGAAATAAAAATGAGAAAATAAAATATACATCTTGATATGAACATCTCCTAAACCTCATCAATTGAAATCTTGAACAAATTTAGAATTTGGCTAGCATTCAAGAAAGTACATAAGTGATTGTCTTCATTTATGCCACATATCAATCTTAATATCATCATACATATACTACTAGTTGTGTATACCTTATTAAAATCAATAAACGTTGACATTGAAAATCCTATCCAAATTATACCATAAGATAGATGGCATCTATTTTAGAACTTAACATCCTTGAAAGGTGTTAAATTTGATGGTCGTTTAAGCATTTTTCGTGATTTTAGATGTAGAATACTTTCAAATATTGTGTGGAACCATTATGTAATGACTTACATGTTTAAAGTGTGACCATCAATTTCTATATACATTTATATAAAAAAATTATTCGTATATATTAAGCATAGCTACAAAAATATGGAATAGTCATTTATAAATTGTGTAAGTAGTGTATAAATAATAATATTTTTTATTTTCCACAAGCAATATTAAAAATTTACCCTCACTTAAAAATTGTCTGATAGGAAAAGGTGGCCATCAAATTTATGTTATTAGATGACTATTTTCATTCTAAATATAGTTGTTAATGATTCCTTAAAATATCACTTTTATTCTGATCATAATCCTCTCATTATATATTGTGGAAGTAATTAGTGCTCCTATAGAAACATATAAACCATTGTATTAAATTCTTAGATCCCTTTAATGTGTATATAATTATATCCATAAACACACTAGTGTATGAATTCCAAAAGTTGTCTAGCCTAGCGGTTGTTGGAACTAAAATTTTTCTCATAAATCACACACTCATGCATATATTTACTAGATTGGCAGGTTGAAAAGCAAGTGATCACACTTACAAGTGTGACTGATTTCACTTCTACATGCAATTCTCGACTCGGACTTCTAAGTGCATTTCTCAACTCACAATTATAAGTACGAGTCTCGATTCACACATCTAAGTGTGATTACTTGCACATCGAAGTGCATTTATTCACAGTTGAAGAGGGAGGATTCATGACTGGATTTATATAAGGGCCTAATTTTACCCACACAATAGTAGTAATGGATTGTGCCATGTGGTCGCATACAATAAACTCAAGATTTTTCCTTTATTATATATATATATATAGCTAAATACATCAAATATTGCTAAAATTCAAACCTTTAACCTCCACCTCACCGTGCCTTGTGTTTAGACTGATTACTACTCCATGTTGGACTAAAACCATAAATTTAATATGAATTAAAGCTACTATATATTTTAATGTGCTCATTAATGATTCCTCATAAAACCAGTTCTATTCCAAACATAAATTTTTCTCCTACATTATATATTTTGTACATAATTGGAGCTCCCATTTGACTAAAAAACACCTTATATTAGACTCTTAGACCTTGCTATTTTTTGTATCTGTTTATCCACAAAACACATAGTGTATGGCTCTAAAAAATTGTTTAGCCTAGCGTAAACACAGCTTTAATCTTTTGCCCTAATGTGGAGTTTACATGTGAAAATTTCAAACGTTACAAAAATTAAATTATAAAATTCTTACATTAATTCTTTACAATACTAAATGTAATATTAACGAGAATGATTTTGTAAGGAAAAAATCTAATTAATATTGCAGTTACCTCAACATTAATTATCCATTAAACCGAATAATGTAAAATGCATCATTTCAAACTGCATGCGCCCATTTGATAGTACATGCACCAATACAAATATGTGCACCGTTTGGAGTATTTAATTTTTTTTAGGCTATTAATTAGCCATTTAATCCAAATTAATGTAAATTCACACACGTGCCTTCTTAAATTCATGCACTAAAGAAATTTGTGGTTAGATTTGTCTGTTGCATGTCACTATAAATAGAAATTTATTGAGTCTATGTTTTAAAGCATTTTCCTCACTATTATCTTCGTCAAAGCGTAAGTGCAAGGCTATGTTCATCAATTTAAAAATCTAATTAGGGAAAGCGTCGAAAATTACGTGCATAATTTCTTTCAAAAACTTTTTGATTTCCTCTCCATGACAAAAAAACATTGACATGCGTTCTCACCATCAAGTCTTCCAAAATTATGAAAAAATTGTGTTAATATAAAATTTTCCATAGCTAATTAGGAATTTTATTCATTTACGAATTCTGTAGATAATTAAAATCAATCAAGTTTGTTATGTAATATTTTCTTTTTCAGATTGCAAATGCATTATTTTGAAATTTAGGGATTACTATGGTATAGAATGTATTTTTTTTATCCAATAAATAATTTCGTAATATATTTAATAGTTGGAAGAGAAGTGAAAGAGGATAGAATGGATCTCATCTTGATAGATAAATGGTATAGATTAATCTGTAGTAACATGAGAGGAAGATTTTTAGACTTCTTACAAGCCCATTACACTTACCAAGAACTTGTTCTGTTGTGTTTTGAAAAATAATCCTGGTGGTATGGATGTTGGATCAATATGCGCAATACAAAATCTTAATATTGGAATCAATTTATGGTCATGGTGGTGCACAAAAATTGATGAGAAGATGAATTTGATATTATTTTGTTAGCCTTATTTCTATCCACAAATAATCCTCTGTTGCACATACTCAGTAAGATTCAATGGCTATGATGTCATTGACATTTTCAATGAAAATATTTTAGAATATATTCATGTTAAGAATGATCTTTCCACTCAATGTGTTGGTGTTAGATTATAGTGAGGTATTTGTGAAAAAATATGGTAATTCAAGAGTAGGAGAACCAAAAAAAAATTTAGAGAACAAAAGAATGAATACAAATTTATTGAAGGTGATTTCGAGGAACAAGGTAACTCTAAGATGTTGCTTATTATCTTTAACAAAATAATAAATTGACATGCATTCTCACCATTAGGTCTTCCAAAATTATGAAACTCTTTTAATATAAAATTTTCCATAGCTAATTAGGGATTTTATTCATTTACGACTTTTGTAGATAATTAAAATCAATCAAGTTTGTTATGTAATATTTTCTTTTTCAGATTACAAATGCATTATTTTGAAATTTAGGGATTACTACGGTATAGAATGTATTTTTTTTATCAAATAAATAATTTCCATAATATATTTAATAGTTGGAAGAGAAGCGAAAGAGGATAGAATGAATCTCATCTTGATAGATAAATGGTATAGATTAATCTATAGTAACATGAGAGGAATATTTGTAGACTTCTTACAAGCCAATTACACTTACCAAGAACTTGTTCTGTTGTGTTTTGAAAAATAATCCTGGTGGTATGGATGTTGGATCAATATGCACAATACAAAATTTAATATTGGAAATCAATTTATGGTCATGGTGGTGCACAAAAATTTTTGAGAAGATGAATTTGATATTATTTTGTTAGCCTTATTTCTATCCACAAATAATCCTCTATTACAAATACTCAAGTAAAATTCAATGGCTATGATGTCATTGACATTTTCAATGAAAATATTTTAGAATATATTCATGTTAAGAATGAGTTTCCACTCAATGTGTTGGTGTTAGATTATAGTGCAGGTATTTATGAAAAAATATGGTAATTCAAGAGTAGGAGAACCAAAAAAAAATTAGAGAACAAAAGAATGAATACAAATTTATTGAAGGTGATTTCGAGGAACAAGGTAACTTTAAGATGTTGCTTATTATCTTTAACAAAATAATAAATTGACATGCGTTCTCACCATCAAGTCTTCCAAAATTATGAAACTCTGTTAATATAAAATTTTCCATAGCTAATTAGGGATTTTATTCATTTACGACTTTTGTAGATAATTAAAATCAATCAAGTTTGTTATGTAATATTTTCTTTTTCAGATTACAAATGCATTATTTTGAAATTTAGGGATTACTACGGTATAGAATGTATTTTTTTTATCAAATAAATAATTTCGTAATATATTTAATAGTTGGAAGAGAAGTGAAAGAGGATAGAATGGATCTCATCTTGATAGATAAATGGTATAGATTAATCTGTAGTAACATGAGAGGAAGATTTGTAGACTTCTTACAAGCCCATTACACTTACCAAGAACTTGTTCTATTGTGTTTTGAAAAATAATCCTGGTGGTATGGATGTTGGATCAATATGCGCAATACAAAAGTTAATATTGGAATCAATTTATGGTCATGGTGGTGCACAAAAATTGATGAGAAGATGAATTTGATATTATTTTGTTAGCCTTATTTATATCCACAAATAATCCTCTGTTGCACATACTCAGTAAAATTCAATGGCTATGATGTCATTGACATTTTCAATGAAAATATTTTAGAATATATTCATGTTAAGAATGAGTTTCCACTCAATGTGTTGGTGTTAGATTATAGTGAGGTATTTGTGAAAAAATATGGTAATTCAAGAGTAGGAGAACCAAAAAAATTTAGAGAACAAAAGAATGAATACAAATTTATTGAAGGTGATTTTGAGGAACAAGGTAACTCTAAGATGTTGCTTATTATCTTTAACAAAATCCACCACTATTGTTACTATGGAAGAAATAACTTTATCCTAAAAAATATTCAAAAAATGTAAATTTTCTCTATTTAGGTCGTGCCTTAGTGGATTTTTGTATTTTACAGGCAACATGATTTCTCTCTTCTATGCATCAATGTCATATTCTTCTTTAAGTTCCTTATTGTCAAAGGAGGCAAGTCCTTTCAAAACCCTCACATTTAACATTTTCAAAAAAACATGCACATAGTGGTTGTAAATTCAAATATGTTATTGTGACATAACCTAACAGACTCTATGATGACAATATCTTACATTATTTTTTAAAATCCTATAGATTACTAATATCCAATTACAATGGTGTGGCATAAGCTAGCAGACACTAAGAAAAAAATAATTCTTTGACTTGTTAAATTCTAGCGAACCCATAAGATCAAAATATTATATTGTGGAAGTATTAGCTCAACTTAGGAGACACTAAGCTTAAAAACATCTTACTTTATTTGTTAAAACATAGTGACTTCCAAGATTAACATACATTTTGTTATGTTGTTTCATAAGTTATCATATCTACCAAGAGGGTAATAAGGTTGCTTACTTCTTGGATAATATTGGTGTTCACTAAGATATATAACCTTCTTGTTGTGGCTATCAATCGCATTGAGCCTTATTCTTGTGAAGAGATCAAGGCCGACCGAGAAGTATGGAATATTTTGCAAGATGGTGGTGTTACATCATTTATAGAAAGACTATCTTGTCACTCTATCCAAGTGACAAGACGTTTTTTAGAAATATGGAAGAAAGGAAGAGTTCAAAGTGGGAAAGATGAAATTTATTATTTCGACAGAGTCCATTCCAACTACGATGGGGATCCTTGTAGAGGGAGAAATTTATTTTAAATTCTCACTTTGGGTGGAGATGGATGAGTTCTTGTGTCATGGTGAAAAGCTAAGAAAAGTTTCAATCAAGATATGAATGGGACTCTCTTCCACAAACGTGGGATAACGTTGATGAGGTACTTCATTCTAGATAGATGTTATAAATTGATATGTGTACCTTATTTTTTTCTTCTTGCACATATTTGGTATGATCGTAAGGTAGAATTTGTGGATTTTATGTTTCAATCACTTGAGTATTCTCTTAGACTGGCTAGAGTAGAGGAATATCCTTTCTGTTGGTGCTAGTTTTGAGCTTGGTCCTTTGATTTAGATATTCCTTCAAAAAATTTCATGTCCTCTATTAGAACTCTAAAATATGCATGTCCTGATGATGAACCCATTTTAAGATCAAGAAAAAATCCCGTGTTTGATTATAAATCTAGTATAAATCCTTTTTTTTCGGTCAAGGAAATTATAACGATACCGTTTTAGAGAAATATCTAAGAAAACATTATCGAATGATCGTGTTAATCCTTATAAGGTCACCTTATGTTTTATTCCTTTGATATTTAATGCAAACTACACTTTATTCTTTGATTTCCAAAGATACGCGGCATCCTTTAATTGGTTGCACTATGTTAGGTTCTATTTTCACAATTACACAAGTTACCTAATGAATGGAAAGTGAAAGCCAAAATATGAAGCTTGATAGAATATTCTAAGGAATATTTGAGTTCGATGATGCAAAGTGAAAATAAAACCCCCCTCAGTGAAAGGAACACATTTTTTGACCTAAGACTACAACAAACTTGTGAGGCTTAGGAATATTTGAGCTTAGTTAAGGATGTAGTTGGGAAATACATCACATCTAGTCTAAGAACAAAAATGTAAATGAAAGCACATAACATATTTTAATCCAAACTCCATTCTATATTTATTTAATCAATCATGATTACATCATTCCTACATTACATATATATTTTTATCATTCTATCTTAATTATACTGTCTCATACCATAATCTCTCAAAATATCACTCAGTACATATATTTCTCGTGGTGCACACCTATACAAATACATTAGTTATAATAAATATACAAAATACAATATGTTCTAAAAGACACTTCTTTTAACTCATGCCTCTGTTGGCTTCTGTCACGATCTGGATTGTTATGTCTTCATTCCATGACATCATGTTGGCTTCTAGATTCCTAGAGTTAGAGCATATTATGTTTCTTTTCCACAACTTTATGGAATTCTACAAATTTCTCCATAGTTTCACGGCTTTCATCCTTTATTGGCTTCCATTCTTTCTCATGGATTTAATCCTTTTATATGCGGGATCATCCTTTATTCATGGCTATCCTCCCTCGTGGATTCATTTATGGTTCGCAGTTATATATCTATCTCCATGCCTTATAAAAAGTTGATGAAGACCCCTTGTCAACATTATCTCCCCTCTTAAACTTTGTCTCGTCCTTGAGACAACAAGTGGATGAAGACTTTTGTACTTCCTCCAAAATGTTTCTTCAAAATGATCTGTCATATATGGGCATCAACCACTAGGACTTAGACATCTGGCATAGGGAAGGATTCCCTCACTCGACTCGCCTAACTAGATTTATAGGACACCAATTTTGTAAAGGCATCAACCTCCCCAGAAAATTAGACGTCTAACATAAGGAAGGATTCCTTCACTCGACTCACTTGACTGGGTTTGTGGGAATGCCTTTGTCTCTATTTCTTATGGTGCTACTTGAGGAATATATTTAGTAATCTTTGGAGTTACATTTTTCTCAAAATTGTACCATAAATCAAGATGGATGTTGATTTGATTTACCCATTCTTGTAGCTGAGCATTCTCTTGAATCAATTAAAGTATATCTGAAGGTGACAAATTTTGTTTGAATTGGATGCCATCTTTGGTGTGCAGTTGTAACCTTGTTGCTACATTTTGATTATTTCTCTATCCATCATATGGCTACATTATTGCATTTTTGTGATCTTTTCAGTCTACGTCTTTATTTATTTTGATATGTTTCGGTGAGATTCTACAAGTTTTGTTATTTGAGCTCCATATTTATCTGTGCTAATATCATATGTAGCACATTGTATGTTTATTTTTTGTTCCAATTGATCAAGATTCTTCTTTCTCTTGTTGGGTTTCACTTGGCCACCCTATTGTATAAGTGTAGTAGGCCATGACATTTTGTAGCTATGAATCTAGCTTAGTGACTGTGGTTTGGATATCTTTCCTTCGTTGCTGATTTTCCACCTATTGTGGCTTCAAAATTTGTTTCTTATATTCTTCCACTGTATCCGCATGTATCTTCTTCTTTTCCATCTCGGATTGAATTGTCTCTTCTTGGAGTATTTTTTCAAGTTCTTTCTCTATCTACACTTCTATTTGTAGATTGTATGGAATGCTAATATGAGGCTTTATAGTTTGGATGGATAAAAAATATTTTGCATTGCTTCTTCTATCTCCACGCATCTTTGCATCCAATCATGTCTAACACTTTGTTCCAAGACTTGGCTACATTAGTATTTTTTATGGGAGTGAGTTTATCTAAATTTACCTTATATCCTTATTTATTGGTTTCAACTACCCCTTGTTGTAACTGAATAGATTGTTCCTTCTTCCTTTGTAGAAATTCCTATTTGATTCTAGCTAAGGAATCTCTAGGGCATTGGGACTGACACCATACTTGATGATGTTTCTATTTTTGGAGAGGATGATATTATAGTTTATTGTTTAAGCTCCATTTCTTTCTTCTTATTTCCTACCTCCTTGTCCTTCTTCTCTTTCTCTTGTTGCTCTTTCCTAGCTTTTTCTTGTTTTACTTTTTCTTCTTGTTCCTTTTTCTCTTTTGCTAGTTCTGCTTCTTTCCCCCTTTCTGCTTTTTCTTTTTCTTCCTCCTGCTTCCTTTCCTTTTCTTCCTTTTCTTGTTCCGCCTCCTTCTTCTCATTTTATTCTTTATTTTTCTATTCTTCCACCATCCTTTCTTTTTCTTCATTTTCCTTTTCTTCTTTCTCCTTTTAATTTTCTCTGCCTTTACTTTGTCTTCTTTTTCTTTCTTTTCCTTCTCCATTTTTTGTTTCTTATCATTCCTCTTATTTTTTCTTTCTCTCTGCTTGTTCCCTCTCATGTTTTTTCCTCTTGTCTAGGTATCTTCTTTGTTCTTCCTTATTTCTTATTTTTTTTTCCTTTCTAACTCTTCTTCCATCTGTTCTTTTTCTTCCTTATTCGCCTTTTGTTTTTCTTTTTCCTTCTTTTGTTATGTTCTCTCATTTATTTGTTTAATTAATAACCTCAATCAATTCTTCTAGTTCTTTTATTTTGTGTAAGTCACTTTTAGTGTGGAGTTTCTTTTTCTTTAAATTACATTTCTCTTATTGAAGTGTGGAAAGTGGTGTGTGTTCTGCATCTATCTTCTCATGAACTTCTTCTAGCTAGAGCTGGTGTAATCAAATGAGCTATATCATCAATCACAAAAGCATATTTTTCCAAGTAATACACTATAGCTTATGCGATGGCCATTTGTTTCCCTCTTGTATGCTGGCAGTGTATTCTTGTGAAACTTTTGAAATTCCATCGGTAGTTAAACAACTTTTGATAATAGCCATATGCTTGGTTAGTGAGGCCTGTCTCCTCTACTGGTTCTTCTTCTTCTAGAATTTTAGGTTCTGGTAATTCTTGTGTGTGTATTGGTGAAGGAGTTTCTTTCTTCTTCTGATTCAGAGATCTCTTCTACATCCTCATATTCAATCTCTCTTTTTCCTTACTAGCAATGACTTCTTTCAACTTTGCTTTTTCTGCTAAGGCCTTTTGTCTTTTTGTTATAGGTTTTGCAGTGATAGGACCTTTCTTCCTTTTATATGTTTTTGGGAGTTCTTTACTAGATTCTACCTTATCAGATGGTGCTGATAATTTCTATGTTCTTCAAATGTTTCTTTGATTACTTCATCAAAATTTGGTAGTTTAGATTTTGTATGATCGACATGAATATTTATAATTGCTTCCACAGATGTAACTACCAATTCATCTGAAGCTTCATAAGGAAATGGAGGTATGTATTGTGTTCATGGGATTGTGGGCCAAATGAAGGTGTAATCGATGTCAAGCAATGAAGTATACCTCCTTCTCATATTTTGTCAACAATATGTTTGACACCCTTGATTTATTGCCAATGATTTGTCTAATCCTTTTGACCCATCCTAGTAATGATGTAATATGTGTTACTACATCTAGGTTGTTCATGTACTCCCAAATTTGTTCCACGATTGGTTTATCTTCCTACCATTCTATTTATTTTGTTTGTATGGGGTAGGGTTTTTGTGAAATACATTTCCAAAAAATAAAAATTGACCCATAACAGAACGTATGTTTTCCTTCCTTTATCTTTCTTGTGTTTTCATGGAATTTGGTAGTTAATAGTTCAGCGAGGTTGTACTCTGAATGTAACTAGACCATATCTAGGGAAATTTTCATGCTAATCCCATGGGCACCATCCTCTCTATTGGTATGATAAATTTTTAGACATATGGATTTAGCGGCATACCTTAATGTGTGATTGGTAATGTCTGTTATACATACTCCCCGCTTCAATTTTGTTACTCCCATTTCTCAAGTTGTTTCTTTTAGTGCCATATTATTTTTGGAGATATTGTTGAGCATTCCTTTGTCCCATAAATTAGAAACCCTAGCCATTATCTCCCTGTTGATTTGATATGGTTGAACCAAATATAGCATTTGATTGTGGAGGTGACTTAACAAACTCGAATTACAAAATCTACCCTAGGAAAATAGGGTATTCAACTCTGTGCATTGATTTTTAACTCCCTAATGAATTTAGAATTATTTTTATACACAATATCATTTGTATTTGAATCTTCCTCTAAAATCAAAACTCTCTCCACTTTGAGTGTCGGTATGATCATATTCCAAAATTGGGAATGTATATACTTTTACAGATCTCTTGCATGCACGAATTTGAATGGAATGTGTGAGAATGCACCTTCTGGATCATGCTTGTATGACTTTATCAAATGCTTTATAAATTTTGGCTTCAGTAGTTCTATTGTGTGATCTCAACTAGGGTATCCATTTTTCCTTCATAGTTTTCCCTAGCTTTTCCCTAATTTGATTCTTGCACTCCTTCGATTTTTACCTCTAGCTTTTGTGCCTTTACTTATGTTTGTTCAATTCCTTTTATAATCTCCTCTTTTTCACCTACCGCATTTATTACCTTTTTAGTGGAAAAAAATCTTTTCCTTCTTCTACAAGTTTCCACCCCATGTATATTTTCCACATTTTTATTTTCCTTCATTCTGTGGCCGATTTTTTGTTTTTTCCATGGCTAATCCTCTTATTGCTTCATTACGCGGCTTTCCTCTGCCTTCCTTTTGCAGTTAATTTCCTGCTTCATTATGTTTTTCTTCTAATTTATTTATGTCACGGATTTATACTTCCTCTCTTTTTTGTGTGGATTTTTCTATTTTTTTTGTACTACGGTTTTACCTTTGTTTCCTCTTTTCACATGGTTTCCATTTCTTTCTTTTACTTCACAGGTTTTTATTTCTTCTTCTCATAGATTTTATTTCTTTTTTCCTTCACTTTTATATTTTTGGTTTACATTTCATGGGCCCATGGATATTCTCCCTCCACGACCCTTATTTTTGTCTTCTTTTCTTTCTAATGGTAGAGATTCCCTTGCGGGTTTTCATCCTACCCCTCGACCTATCCACCAAATTACAAGTTTTCAAATAGGTCGATTTCTCTTATTACATGGTTATCATCCCCTGTGGTTTCTTATTTCTCCTCATTTTTAGTTTTCTAAGGTTAGAGATATTGTGTGTTTTCATCCTACCCCTTGACCTATCCACCAAATTTGTGTTTTCAAATAGTGTCGTGTGTGTGTGTGTGTGTACGTTGATTTCTTACTAAGTTACATATATCTTGAGCCTTACTCCATTCACATTTCCTAGGAAGTTCTTTCAATTGTAATGTTTGAAGTTTTACTACTCCTGAAGATATTCCTTAATAATATATGGCCCTACCCATCTTACCTTTAATTTTACCTAGATGTTTGTATTTACTATCATATAAGAGTAATTGATCTCCAATATAAAATTATTTCTTCTTAATGTGGTTGTGTCATGCCTTATTTTGTCTTCTTTTCTCCTGGGTCTGGTTGTATGTAACTATAAACCTCTTTTCATCTAGTTTCTCAAGTCTATCAGCCTTTCGTGGAGTGAATCATCTTCGGTCATCCTAAATTCCACTGCAATCCTTAGACTTGGAAGAAAAAACTTTATGGGATCCATGGCTTCTAAACCATAGACCAATTTGAATGGGGAATACTTTGTAAGACTTTTGTATGTTGTGTGGTATGCCCATAGAGCAACGGGTATCTTCAAATCCCAATCTGTAGTTTGTAATGAGAAAAAATTTTGTTAAGACTTTCTCCAGTACCTTGTTGAATGCCTTTACTGTTCCATTTTCCTGAGGGTGGTATGGAGTGTTTCTATGATGATTGATCATGAATCTACTCAATATCTCTTGAATAGTTGATTCACAAAATGTTTTCCTTGGTCACTCAGTGATACTCTAAGGACATCCAAATCTTGTGATAATATTCTCATATATGAATTTGGCAGTTGTCTTTACAGTACAATATTTTGTGGGAACCTCTTCTTCCCATCTTGTCAAATATTCTGTCCCAGTTATAATGAATCTTGCTTGAGAATGTTTAGCTAGCTTAATAGGTCCTATAAAATCAATAGCCCATTTTTCAAATGGTGTTAAATGCCAAAACGGGTCTCAATGAAATTTCATCCCTTGCATTGGGTTTCCCAACTCTTTGACATATATCACAGGTCCTGACATGTTTGTGAGAATCTTTAAAGAGTGTAGGCCACCATAGGCCCACCATCATGACTTTTCTTGTTGTTTTCTCTCCTCCATTATGGTTTCCTACTATGCCTTCATGTGCTTCAATCCATATATTCATCCTCTCATGCTCCAAGGATACTCTTCTAAGGACATCATATCTTGTCCCTTTTTATACAACTTCCCTTGAATCAATGTAAATGGAAATGCTCTTCTTAGAAATTTTTTCTTCTGACTGCTAGGTATAATCACTTGGGAATTCAATTGTATGTAGTAGTTGTGCAATTTCATCAAATTCTTTAGGAATGGATTCAATGTAGAATAAATGAGCTCCTAGGAAAATCATCATCTATAGGCCCTTCATCTTCTCCATTTTCAATTCTTGATAAATAGTCCAGGACCATTATTTAGTTTACTAGGCTTTACTGCCACTATGAAATCAAATTCTTGGAATAGCATGATCCATCTACATATTCTTCCATACAATACTGGTATCTTCAATAGATACTTTAAAGGTTCATGATCAATATAAAATGTGAAGGAAGTGGCTAATAAGTATTTTTTTATTTCATTAAGGTTTAAACCATGCTCAGTGCTTCCATTTCCGCTGTATAATTCCTCTCTACCTTCACCAACTTCCTACTATAAAATGTTATAGAATGATCCATTTTATCTTGTTGTTGAGTTAAGACAACTCCAATTTTTATCCTTCATGCATCCACATGAACATGGAAGGGTACCTTCCAATCAGGAAAAATCAAAATGGGTGCATGTAAAATTTTATCTTTTAGGATCTCAAATACATCAACATATTATTTGGACCAAGAGATCTATTTGTTTGTTCTCTTATTGAGAAATTATTCTAATGGGGCACTTATCTCCATGTAGTTTTAATTGAATTTCCATGATGATAGCATATGTATCCAAGGATTTTCCTCACCTCTTTTTGTGTTTTTTGGTGGTGATAAATTAACAATCATAGAAGTCTTCAATGGATCAATCAATAGGCATTATTTACAAATTATGTGCCCTAACAATGTGCCAAAAGGAGTCAAAAAGATGCATTTATTCAAATTCAAAGATATTTGTAAAGCTCTACACCATTTAAACATCAATCTCAATACTTGTATATGGTTCTTTAGTAGGCCATAAATAGTCCAATCATCAAGATAAACCTCTAGAAAATCATGAATGAAATCTTTGAAGGCATTTATCATGATTCTACTAAACACTGCTGGTGCATTCTTCAGTCCAAATGGCATTACTATATACATAAAGGATCCCCATTCTATGGAAAAGTTTGTTTTAGGCTGGTCCTCTAGGGAAATTTTAACTTGGTGATAACCAGAGAAACCATTTGTAAAGGAATACACTTCTCTACTAGACAACATTCTCTAGTACAATCTTCTGTAAAAGGGGTTGGAAATGGATCATGTACACATGTGTTATTCAATTTTCTACAATCTATGCATACAAAAATCTCACTAGTATTCTTGTTATCAATCACCATTGGAATGATCCCTTTTGATTCATCAACAAGTTTAATAATTCCCAGCAATTCAACATTTTATAAATATTTTTCTTCACCCTCACCTTCAATATAGGATTCAATCTATATGGTCTCTTCCTTATTGGTTTTTAATCCATATTTAATCTAGATTTTCATGGTACTTAGCCCCTTATTTTATTCCTTTCACGTATTTGAAATCATTTAGGAAAGATGTCTTAAAATTATCTTGAAGCAACTCCACTAATTTGGAAACTTCCTCCTATGACCAATAGTCTCAAATTTTGGGAAAAATTTCATCCCCATTAACCCCAATGTTCTCATTTCTATTTTTTAGCTGCTAGTAATAATACTTTTCTCCCTCATCTTTATCCTCTACTACTTTTCCGTTCATATTTTATAACATTTTATCTTGAGGTTATCTAGTTTCTTCCTCCCTTTCTTGACTTTTCCACATTAAAACCAAGTTGTGCTAACATTCTTGTAAAATTTCTTGTGGTTTGAGAAACTCCCATTGTTTCTTCTCCTATTTCTTCTAGATTGTTTCTCTGGATTACCCCTTCTCATGTTAGAAATAGAGAACATTCTGATATTTTTTATACACCCTCTCAAAATATTCAAATTTGCATCGCATATGTTAAAAGTATGGGATAAAGTCCTTAAAAATCTGGTCCCAATCTTTGGTCTCTCACTTCTAATCTCTGGGTGTGTATACCAGGACTGTGGTATGGGCCCTAGGGTCCATACAAACAAATGAATCTATAATACATGGAGAAGTCTCCAAACATAATTTCCAGTTTTGTTCACAAACTTGAATGTGTTTTTTCGGATTAGTTTCTCTCTGAGTATTCAGGAATTATGGCACAGTATCCATCACTCTCCATGAATCTATCTTTGACCATTGTTGTGACTGAGGTCCAATGAGTTACATTGTCTTATGTTTTGCCCACCAAATTGTTGAATTTATAGTCAAGGTATCATCTAGTTCCTCCATCCTTGCCTTCTCATTAGGAAATATTCTTTCCATAATTTTGATATACCCTTCTAGGTCTCCAAATCCTAATTATTTGGGTAATGTTTTATGAGATGCTTCGTGGTTTATCCTGTAAACTCTTTTAATTGGAATTTATTTCATCTTTTCTTCTTTCATGGAAAAAATATCTTGGCTGGCATAAAAACATCATCTTCTTCTTCCTCTTGTGTGGAATAGTATTCCTCCTCTTCTTCAAATGTATCTTTGTGGGTGAGAAAATATCACCTGCGGTGTTATAATTTCTCCTAGTGTGATGATATTTAGGTGGTATTCTTCTTGCAAAGTGTATTTTCTGAGTACTTGACTCTGGAAACCCATGTATCCAAGCCTTCTACCACATTATCTGATCCTTCAGTGGTATCTTATGATTTAACCAAAATATCACCATCCGAGTTTCAGTTCAAATTCTTTGTCAATACTAGAAAATATATTTAATGTGTATACACCTTGTATTTTATCAAAATCATCCTTCTTATGTGTCATGCCATACTTCTTTTTCCCATGCAGAAATCATCCCTGCATGCAGGGGTACATGAATACATATCCCATCTAAATTCAATGTTACCTCTTCTTATTCAGAACTTAATGTTCCATTGTATTCTACAAACCATTCCAAAGATAAAATAACATTGTATGAAAGGATTCTCAAGCAACATTCTCTACCAATTCAAAATTCACCATCTTCTTAATTACCATAAAATTCACCAGTACATTCGTTAGCACTCCAAGCAGTTTTCTAGAGGATTCATCTGCCAATCCAATAAAGTATCTTGCGGGTTCCATAGTAGGTCTTCCAAGAATCTCCCATGTAATTTTAGACATCATATTGATGTCTACACCAAGATTCAATAGTACTTTAGTAATGGTGGTATCAAATATGTCCACATCCAAGTAGATGGAGGACTTGTGCCATGTTCTCTAAGTGTGAAATATCATTTCTTTTCTTCTTATTGTACCCCCCTTCAATTCTATGGACATGAAAATTCCTCTTTTCCTTACTTCAATACTTAGTGAATTGTTTTAGTTTTTTTATGAACCCATGATTGATAGTTAGTTTTTCTAACTCATTTAATTAAATTACTTCCTCTTCAACAAAAACATTCTTCTCTTTGTCTTGAATAGCTTGTGATTCATTGTACCAATTATCTATTCTTTTCAACTTATGTTATAAATAAAACCTAGGCCTAATTTCTTTAGGATTCCATTCCTTTTCATCAAAAGAATGTTGTTCTTTTGGTAGCCTTATGATTTTCTTCTTTTAAGGGACCACCTCATTCTTAGAGGAACTTCTGGTTGTGACAACCACCCTGTACCTAGATTCTTCAATACTTTTTCCATATTTGTTTTATTTTCTTCTCATGCAACTTTATTTTGCCTCATTTTTTCTATCTTCTTCTGCAGGTCTACTTCCTGAAGTAGTGGCTCCATGAAGCAGCAGCCTTGGCCCTTACAACCTTATCTTTTTCTATGGTTATTTCATCCCAAGGGATTCTCATGATGTGTTACACCTTTATTTGAGCATATGCCCCCAATGTTTCTAATTTTATTGTTGCCACTTCTTATAAAATTGGGCAGCCTGAGGATAAATAAATGCATCGTGGCCTATGTCATGAAAAAATACTATAAGGATCATTTTTTGTAGAATTTCGTGCAAAATTACCCCTGTTGTCCACATTTATAACAAGTCATGGGTCTTTTGTCCTGATACCCTCCTCCTTGGTTATCCCTATAACCCTTGAGGTAAGAAACCATCATTATAACCTTGATATCCCCTACTGACCATGATAGTTATCATATCAACCTTGATATCCACCTTTGATATCCACCTCTGAAATTTCCCTTATATCTATCGGTATCCTTAGTAATACCCAGCGTCATCATAACCTTGATGGTTTGGGTTATAGTTACAAGCCTTGATATCCACCTCTAAACTAAGTTTAGCCTCCTTGTGGATTTCTTATACTGTGGTGTAGTTATCATTTGTTGTGAATAATGGCGTATTCGTTAGTAGCATCTGTGGTTGAGTAGGTGGAGATTAGGTATTGTTTTCTGTCTAGCGGTAAACATTACTCTCCTAGTAGCATAATATTTTAGGTCATTAAATGCATCAACCATTGGGAAAGTATGGTGATAATGATTATATGACCCACACAAGTAGTACATACATCAATTAGATTTGTAATGGTGCTACTTCAGTAAAGGAAAAGTGTCTTGAGTGTGCTAGTCCTAAAGTCTACAAATTCTACACCATGTCCTGTCTGATGGAGCTATACTGTTAGATGATGCTTTTTGTGATGAATGTACCCTCACAACATGTGGCTGCTCTTTTAATGCATTTTCAAAGTATGGTAGCATTAATTGGCTTACTATGGAATTTTTTGCAATAGATTAGTACACAATATATTTTTCCTCAGAGTTACTCTTAGGTCGGTGAACTAATCCTCAATCCTTTAGTCCTCTGAATCTCCTACTGTAATTTTTGTTTTGCTAGTTCTAACAGACATACTCTCTAGTTCAGTTTTATTGATGTTCTCCCCTCTCTTCTCCATGGTTATGGATTCTAGTTTTGAACTATTTCCTTTTCAATTACTTCTGATAATTATTTAAACTATTGAGTATCTAATGTTCCTCTGAGATAAGGAAGTATCCATTGAGGTGAACCACTCAATTCTTTGCATTATTTGTCAGGGGGCTCTTCCAATTTTCTAGTAGACATTCTTAAACCTGTTATTAAATTCCTTCACATGATTATCCCTCTCTTGGTATAAGATATCTCATTTTTCTTACTCCTTCTGACGGTGCTTTCCGAGAAATGGAAGTCCATTTTAAATTCTCTTTTCAATATCATCCCATGGTTTTGTTCCTTGAGAATTTAGCTTCATGTACCAATGTAGTGCATCATCCCTTAATGAACATGAAAAATATTGTATCTTACTTGAATTCCTCATCTATGGTGTTATTCTTATCTTCTACTAATCCTAATAGGAACAAGTGTTCCAATGCATCATTAGAGTCCTTGTCAAAAATGGCATTTTGATAGGAACTTCTGAGAATATTATGGATCTGATCGAGTATTTGTTCTTGGACTAAACAATGAGTTAATTTTTAACTTGATTTATTTTATTTTGCTATTATGGATCAGTTTTGAACTATTCCTCATTCCCTTATATCTACTTAATTCAATATCAAAGTAAATTTCACCCAATATCTTCCTGGAATTCTCTCACTATTTCTTGTCTCCTTTCACTCTCTTCTTGCAATATTTGATATCTTTAATTCTAAACTCTTTTCCTTTTCTATATTCTCAAAATACATGTATCAAGCAACACATGGAATGACATCCATGCTCTTTGAGGGGTTATCTCCTTTGGGAAAAAACCATGTGTTGGTTGAGGGGTGTGTCTTTATTTGGTGACTTTTCATAACTATTATTTTCCATAACCACCTTTCAGGTATCTTTATTATTTCTTAATCTATGTTCTTTCTTCTAATCCCTCATCACTCATCCTGCTCTTTTTATTTTGTTTTTCCTTTTCTCATCCTTTGACTCTCCTCTCTATCTCTTTCCTCAATTTTATCTTCTATTACATTCTAATTTCTCTTCCTCCACTTTCTCTATCCTTCCCTATTCTTCTGTTTACCTATATTTCTTCCTTTTTCTCATCTATTATTTCTTCTCTATTTTCCATATCTCCTATTCTTATCTTCTCTCCATGAATTCCTCAATTAATTCTTTTATTCCAGTGAATTATTCTTCTTCTTCACCTCTTTTCCTTAATCATTAATGGGTTCTCAATTCCTCTTCGTTCTAACCCTTCTACTTCTAATACTCTCTTCAAACTTGGTTCTAACTTCCCACTAATTTTTGTAGATCCCTCATTAAGATTTCTTGTCTTGTTAGATTGCCTGTGATGTGGCACTGGACTTTCTACAGTATATTGAACTACATGGTATTCCATGGGGTAACCAAACCATTGTTGGTCTCTCGTATGACACAGGTATTATAGCTAGACTAGATACGTCCACCTCCCTTTCTGGGTGAGCCAATTGTTGGCCTCCACTTGATGTGGGTGAATCCTTTTCCTTTCTCTTCTTCTTTATTTTTTTACTTTATTCAATTTTTCTTTTCTTTCATTCATTTTATTATCTCTCTCCTCATGTGCTACCCTTTATTTTTCTAACTTTTTCTCTTCTTCCTTCTTCTCAGTTGCTATCCTTGCTTCTTTCTTCCATTCTCCTCATTTTCACTTCTCTTCTTATATTTAATTATCCTCTTCACAAATCACTAATTCTCCTTAACTCTCTTAATCTCTTCTTGTTAACTATCTAATTTTTTTCTTTTTTTTTTCCCCATGTCATCCTATTTCTTCCACCCAAACCAACACCCCATTAATTATGATAAGTCACTGACTCTTGGATCTCCCTCATTCACATCTCCATCCCACGGTGCCTACCCCCCTAAAGGGAACTTTTTTCTGCTTCTCTAACTAATCCCTTTTCGATCATTAAAAATTTGATTAAGAATGGAACTGATTGAAAAAAATGACCATGCAGGCTCTGCTTAAGACTTCTTGTTTCTTGTTGTCAAAACTATTCCAACCTTGAATTGCCCACGTGATTATATAGGAATCTAGAGTAGTTTTGTACTAGTAATCAATAGCTATGGTCCATGGTTCATGTCAATGTATTTTACTATGGTTAATTTTTCTGTGTCCCACTCAAAAGGTTGTCTCAAATACATTTGTGCACCATTTTTTCTCTTTGCATGTGCCAATAAGCAAGGCCACAACTTATGTATAAACTCTACCTAAAATTCCTCTCCATATTCTCCAAATAAGTTATCTTCTGCTACTATTATAAGTTATGTTCTGTCTTTTTGATTCTCCTTTAACAAATATGTTCAATTTGCTTCTCCCACACTTTTCAATTTCCACTAACACGGGTTTCCAATACCCTGGTGGTGAAATATTTCCTGACATCCTCTTAACATAAGGAACCTGGGCTCAGACACCAAATGTTGACCTAAGAACCCCAACAGGACTTGTGAGGCTTAGGAATATTCAACCTTAGTTAAGGATGTACTTCGGAAATACACCACATCTATTCTATGAACAAAAATGTAAATGAAAGCAAATAATATATTTTACTTCAAACTCCAATCTTTATTTATTCATCAATAATAATTACATCATCCATTCCTTCTCATTATATCTCAAGTATTTTATATCTTCTCATACTAGTGATCTCTCAAAATGACACTCACTCATACATTTTCTTGTGATGTACCCATATACATTTCTTTAGTTACAATAAATATACAAAATACCATAAGTTCCAAATGACACTTCTTTTAACTCAGGACTCTATCAGATTCTATCATGATATGGATTATTATGTATTCAATCCATGGTATCATGTCGGCTACTATGGATTTTTCAGTATTACGTAGCTTTTCCTAGTCTTTGGTGGCTTTCTCCATATTTTTTGGCTTTACATAGTTTATCACGGCTTCCAAATTTTATCATGGCTTCCAGAGTTTATTGTGGCTTTGTCTGTTTATGCATGGGATCATTTGTTATTCACTGTTATCCCTGAGATTTGGAGGATTTATATCTATCTCCATGGCTTATGCAAAATTGATTATGACGCCTATCAACAATGTGTTTAATTGTGATTGGAGTGGGGAAATGGAGTATCAGTGCACTTTTACATCAAAGGCCCAATACAATGCAAAGTGCAGATCTATCCCTAAATCTTGATAGAGGAAACATGTCAGTGTTGCAATCAAGGTAAATAGGCTAATGTTCAGGTTAAACTTGTAGTTTTGTACCCATTTGAAAAAACATAAAAAATGCAAATAAACCTCATAGCTTCGTCGTGTCTTGGATTAATCCGCATGGATGGTTCTCATTCAAAAGGATGAATAGATCATAGGGTCACGATTTGAAGTATTTATGTAATGATTTGAAGCATTAATGGATACTGTCATAAATTCATGCACATGGATGAAAGTATGAATTTCAAAGGATCTTTTGATCATTTTGAGTTTCCACCTTATACAGGATAAATTTGGATTCCCTGGAAGCACTAATCCGTGAAAGAGTGAAGAAAAATTGATTGTGAGGTGGTGACATTGAGACAAATAATTCATAGTTATAGAGGAAAGGGATAATTTCATAGAGTTTTCATGAGTAATGGGTGAGTTCTTGCATTATATTTGTGTTCTTATCATTTGATTTACAATTTTCAAGGAATTAAGAGGGGAAATTAAAGCCTATAGAATGAATCCCATAGTCAGTATTTTATGTTACCTCTAGTATTACTAGTAATTGTAACAAAATCAAATAAACATATTTATTAAATACCATTTTGGGTGATTTTATGTGAAGGATCCATTCTCCCAATAAAAGTGAATTCATGACATCAATTGAGGCTAGAAACATTTTCCTAGCCGTTGATTTCCCTCCCTCTGTGCATTGTCCTGAGATAGTAAGAATTTGTGTAGAAAAATATGACTTGGAATAAAGGGAAGCCTTAGATGGGCGTGGTGAAGGAGTATTAACCCTAACACCCAAAGCATTTAGATTAATATTAGGACTACCAAAAATTGTGAGACCAGTAACCATAAGAATAGAATCAACCCTTAAGGATTATGAGGCCAAAAAGAAATATTATTCCAGAGTCATGAATAATAAATGATTGTTGACAGATAGAAAGGCTACCAAAATAATTCCTAAGAATTTGGTTAGATAATTTTCTTAGGAACTGGAAGACACAATTGAGTTATTGAGTAGAATAACTGGCATGGACACGACGTATGAATTCAAATAATGGATGTGTTTATACATATGGGTTATATTGGAAAATAAAGGAAGTATTTACTGGACAAAACTTTTTTCTACATCAATCCACACACAAATCTTTGAATTAGCTGTAAAAATCAATATGGGTTCTAGTATTGATCTTGAGTTCTATTTGATGTCATACTTAATCTATAATTTCTAAAGTCATAATATTTTCCCCGGCCTCCCAAAAAATTCATGCTTCGTATATTGTAGAGTATATGATTTTTATTCCCAACTAACTCTGAAAATTTGGAAAGGAAATGTGAGGGAAGTAAATGATGCATTTTTCACACCCGTAATATGTATTTTCAAACCTGAATGGGAGTAGTACACAATATGTGAAGAGGCTAGGAATGCAATATTAGAGTATGGTTAATTCTTTATTCAGCACATGTTTTTCACTTATATTAAAGATAATGGATTTGATGGGTAGCCATGTAAATTGCCTAGATATGTAGATGACAAGTGAGCCCTATGTGAGCTTTCAAGGAAATTAACACCGCACAAATTAATTGTGGGAAAGCATAAGAACAATATAAAATTTCCTATCAGGATTGAGAGGTATTCATACTCCTCCATTGCAAAAGTTATATTAATAGAAGAAGAAATCATATTGATTGTTATCTCAGCTTTGGGGAGTTCATATGAGCATTTAAGACTAATGGATGAATTGCAAAGATTAAGAAGAGGCTAGAATTAGGGATTTATCAAGGATGAATCTTAGACAAATTATTGACTTAAGGATTGTTGTAGTACCTCAAGGAATAATATATGATCAAAAAAAAATGAGTCAATATTATATTGAACATAAGATTGAGGCACAACCAATTGCTCCAATAATATGGGATGATAAAGAATCAAACAATCCTTACGAAAGAATAGCCAATGTAATGAGACAGAACTTAACTTGGTTGCAAGGAAAAGATATGGATTTTTCCATACAAAATACAAAGGTATTGATTGAGTTCAAATATTTGGGAATTTTGAAGGAGAAACTTCCCATTTTAAAGGAAGGAGATGATAAGATTGATCTATTAGGACAAATATCTTCTCAATTTCCCACCAAGAAACCCACTTTAGGCATCATTGATGAGCTGACTGTTGCTACCAATGGGACTTGAACTTTTATGTATTATTTGAAACATAAGACAAAATAAATGCTTTTCAAATCCATGCAGAGTGCCCCTATCACTTAGGTAGTGCCTATACAAGCTAAGTGTACATGTATAACAAAAATGAGAATTCCACAATAATATTTCGAGGGTTATCTAGTATAGAAAGGAAGATGAGAGGATTTGTGGAAAATACTACCCCAATACATAAAGTAGAAAGTGCTAAAGAAAGGGAGGCACCTAGCCTCAAATGTTTTGAGAGAGTTACAAAGTAAGAAAATGTAATATCACAATTGGTAGGGGATGTTGGTAGTCACGTAAGGGAAAGTGGTCATGAACAAGAGAAAGATAAAAGAAAAGAGGCTAAAATCATTTCTCTAGTCCCACTCAACAAAGATAAAGAGAAATTGGTTGCCATATTTGCAGAATAGGTAGTGTCATCACAAAATCAAGGAGAAATTCAAGTTGATCCACTTGTAGAACCAAAGATTGTAATTTTAGTTTTGATTCCAAAGGGGATAGTGAAAGAATTGGCTAAGGAGAAAATGTCTCAATGTATTCCTATATCTAATTAGTCTAGCAATATTATGACAGAAAAGCGGCCAGTGAAATTGAGTGCAATGCAATATAAGGATTGAGATTTACCTCAGTACAATCAATAACATAAACAAGTGAGAAGTCTAGTGTAAGTAATAGACATAGATGTACTTGAGGAGGTTCCCATACTCAAACCATTCGATGTCATAGTTAATAATACATGGTAAAAGGTGAGAGTGTTTCTCAGGAGGATGAACAAATGAAGGAAGTCCGGTAGCCATCAATTGATGAAGTAGAGGTTCAAGTGTAAAGGGTCCACATTGAAATTTCAAAAATTACAAGAGAATATGAATCAATTATTTAAGGACTTACAAGTGGAACATTTGTAGAGAACATTGTCTCTACTAAGGATCAATTTCAAAAGGAAGTAGAGATTATAGAGGGTGATGAGTCACTTCAAGGTACAAATCCTGCTAATGAAGTTGTAGTACCTCAAGGAATAATATATGATCAACAAATAATGAGTAAAACCGAGAGAGGAATCTCCAGAGAAGGCTGGTTCCTGCTCCTAAACTACCTGCCACGAGCTATTCCAGTGCAGGCAAGCTAATCTAATCCTAATCTAACCATGCCAAGGAGACAGAGAGAGAGAGAGAAAGGAAAAACAGCAAAAGCCTACACTAAAACGGTGATACACCAGAGAAGGAGAATATTGAACATCTATCAAAACTGCCAAGGGACAAAGAGAGGTGAGCAATGGGAAGGATGGACAGAAGCATCACGAACCCAAGGATAGATTTCACACAGAAAATGTCCCAATACTCCATGAATACAGCTCCAAACCTGTAATGAACATTCGAACATGCAAAAATACCTGCAATGAAGAGAGGCAAGAAGAGAACAAGCAAAAACGAGGAAGGATGGACAGATGCATCACAAAACACGTTTTGTTGCTCCAGAAGTTTGCACAGAACATCATTCCATTAGTAAAAGGCAAAAAACGCCATTTACAGAGCATGGAGGAGGTTCGAACTCCATTTTCAACCCTGGAGAAGAAAAGAAGGGAGGGCAGAGCAGAAAGAATGAACAACCCCTTAAAAATGAGCCAAAACTGGCTTTTTACATTGCATGGGTCGAACCCAGGGGACAGAAACGTGGGAAAACGTGCAAGCCCATTCCTGATTGACTGTAGATGCACTGAATTAGCATGGAGGATCTTACCAACCCATACCCTGCCATCTTTGACCGATTTGGAGGAGAATGCGACCCATTCTGCATTAATTTGGCCGCTAAAATGTCACTTCTGGCCGTGCAGAAGAAGAACGCGACCCATTAGCATTAAAACGGGTTGTTGAAAGGTCGCTTCTGGCCATTACCACACGTCAGATCCGTTTCTCGATTTTCTCTCTTCAGACTGCACCAAAACTCGAGATTGATCCCAGAATCATGTAGAGCATCTCAACAGCTTTCCGTTGATATAAAGAACGTGGAAATCCGAGCTCTGGATCAAAAGATATGGCGATCTGAAGATTTAGGGCACGGAGCAGACGAAAACGGATTTTGAAATATTTTCCCGCGCACTGCCACTTGGATGCCACATGGCATGCTCTGATTCGCTGAATAATTCTCTCTCTCTTCTGCTTTTCGGCGGGCTGTCTTTTGAATTTTCCTTGTGGGCCCCTAAATGAGACACGTGGCAAGATCCTATTGATTCGGCTCGGTGCTTGAAAACTCGCCCATTGACTTTTTGACTTTTCACTTATGAGGACACGTGGCAGCTTCTGATTGGTCCTCGGCTGATTCGGCTCCTACGCGTACTTCGCCTCCATTTGTCCCGGATGTCCCATTTGATTTTGGGCCCTTTGTGCTCATTTCGGCTGGTTCGGGCATTTCGCGTCCATTTGTCCCGGATGTCCCATTTGCCTTTGGACCCTTTGGGACAATTTCGGCCGATCCAGCCGGTTCGGGTATTTTTGTTCCACTTGGCCCACTTTATTTTGGACTGCCTGGACTGATTTCGGCTGAACCGGCCGGTCCGGGTATTTTTGACCCAAACGTCCCAGACTGTCCCTCTTCAGCAATTAGTCGATTTTTTCCCTGTTGAACCAGCATTTCGCGCCCGCCGCGTACTTTTGTCCCACTTGTCCCAAATGCTTAGTGGGCTGTTTGTGCTTACTTCGGCCGAGCCGGCCGGTTCGGGCCTTTTTGTCCCAAATGTCCCGAATGCTCCTAGGACTAGGACTTAGCCGATTTTCACCATTTTTTCTGGATCGACCTATTTGCCTTCTGCAACCTTTTTTCACATTTTCTCAGAGCTTGCTCTTTTCCTCTCAGACAGGGGACTTAGAAAATATTGAGGGGGACCCTAGCAACATGATTTTTGGCCCCGAATCAATCAATTTTCCTGGGACTTGAATATCTGATGCATGTTATCGAAATTTACCCAGGGGGGGGTGAAATTTTGATAACAGTTTTGACGACTCAGCAGGGTCATCTGCCTGCTAGATGAAAAGACCAGTAGCCTGAAGCAATCCATTGGGCATGGAGTCATAAGCAAGCCTTAAAACTGATCTGAACCTTGAAAATCTCCCTCTGAGCCACTTAGAAACCCATTGAACCTGGAGTGTCTTCACCAAGATGCCACTGAAATGAACTGTGCAAGCGCAGAACCAGCAACACCAAAACTATGTACAAAACTGAAAATCATACATGCCCCAAATGGAACATGCAGAGTGTGCACAAGCACTTCTTCTGCTGAAAGCAAACCTACCTACTCTATTCTAACTGGAAGCAAAGGCAAGCTAAACAAACCCTGCAACTGGTTGTGAGAAATAGCTTCCTTTCTTCAAAATTGGCAGCCATGCAATTGATTTGGCACTGATCATGGCTGTTTGGATGGATGGAAAATCAACAAGAAGCTGGTCTTCTATCCAAATCATCAAGGTATCAACTGAAAAATCCAATACCTCTTTTAGTTGCTCTGCATTTGGATTGGAGAGGTATGGCAGCTGATCCTTGGTACTTTGTAGCTCATCCTCATGCTCAGAAGCAAGCATGACTGGTTGTGGCTTCTCCTTTGGCTCCAATGAAGCCAAATACCTGATTGGGCAAGGTATGGTCCTTTGAGTATGCCCATTGCTGTGATTTTCAACTCCAAGAATGGAGTCTTCTTGTAGACCTTGAATGGATGGTGTGGAAGCAATGGTAGAACCCTTCTGCCCTTTCTCTTCCTCCAACGAAGAACATGGAAGATTTAAGTCTTCCAATTTTGGTTCCAAAGGGCTGCTATAAGATGCAGGCTCCTGCAAATGCGTGCTCTCCTTCATGGCAGCAGGCTCTTGTGTTTGGAATGTGGATGATGAAAGAGAGAAAGGTGAAAGCTCAACCGGCTCTTCTCCATCAAAACAGTCCTCCAAATCTGACAGGTAAACTGCCTCATTGCTGTCCTGCTGCTCGTGTTCAACTTCCTCCATGGTGTCCTCTTGATCTGCAACTTGACCACCATGGTTTCCTTCACTCTCCAATATTGAGTTTGAGAGATCAAACTCCTTTTCAGTGCTAGAACTTGAGAGAGATGAAGTGGAAAGAAGAACTGAAGGTTCTTCTGTAACCTGCTTTGTGCTCAAAGCCCTTGGATCTGCACTTTTCTCCTCCACAGCTAGAATGTGCTCCTCTTCTTTTGGATCTGGAGCAGCTTCTCCTTCCTCCAATGTTTGAAGACAATCTTGCTCTTGATTGAACTCCTCCTCCAGCATGAAGTTTGTCAAGTCAAACTCTTCAATTTGTTGCTCTAGAGGACAAGTTGGGACTGCAAGATCTTCTTCTCCAACAAAATCAGTCCTCACCACCATTTGTTCAACCTTAGCCTCTTCTGTAGGCTTAACCATCAAGGGGATCTTTGTCATCCCAAATCTAAGAGCCCAACTCTTCAGATTTTGAATTTCTTCATCTTTGTTGGCACTCTCTTTTTGCTGTTGTTTTCCTTGACTGGCATTCTGATTTTCATCCTCCCAACATGGATTTGGGGATGCAAGAGGAGGGATGGGTTGAAACTCAACTGATTTGACATTTTTTTGTGGTGGTGGAGGAGGTGAAACCTCTTGTTTCTTTGGAGGAGGGGGTATTTCTGTTAGCTCTTGTGGAGGGGATGACTGTTTGGAAGGGAAAAGGAAAGAAGAATCGAGATGGGATGGAAGATTAGGGGGTGGAGAAATGGATTCAACATTTGGGACAGCAGATGGAGAGTTTAGATGAGATGATGCTGCTTGAGTAATGGAAAGAGAAAAACCAGATGATGGTGTAGAACTTACCCATTGACAAGGTTGTTCAACAACAAGTCTGTAGGCCTCTATTTCTACTGTCCATTGTGCAAGTTGGGGCAACATCTTTATCATGAAGTCCAGCTTCTCCTGAGGCCTGTAATGCCTTGGAAAAGGTCCCACCCATGGACAGGGTGCTCCATAACTGATTCCAAAAGCTTTCATTTGTGCTTGAGCCCTGGACTGCACCATCCCCACCTCCATCTTTTGAATTTTGTCCAACAGACCAGCATCTTGGATCTGATGGTCTTCATTGTCTGCATACTCTTGCTCTTGGAAAGCTCCATAGCCAAACTGACTTTGGCACTGCTGCTCATATGGGTATGCATACTGATCTTGAATCTGCTCAAAATGCTGATTTGGAGGATTTGCAAAATGTGTTGGAGATGTGATATACTGCTGTTGTTGATGTGAATACCATGATGGAAATGAAGTCATGATTGCACAACTTCATAGAATGACAGAATGATGGAAGAGATGGAAGGAAGAATGGATGAAAATGGATGGAAAGGAATGGAAAGGAAGGTCTGCAACTTCAGAGATGGGTTGTTGACCAGATGGAGTCGCCAGATGTGTTTGTAAGTGCCTCCAAAGGCTGAAATCTTCACAAGAACACATCAACCTGCAAAAGATGAAGTGAAAGACCTCAAAGGTCCCACCGGGCGTGCCAAAACTGTTGATGCAAAATCACAGCACCCCTGGACGCACATCAGGCTTCTAGGTTGATGTTCAGGCATCTAGTGTGATTGCACAACATGGAAACCTCTCTCCAAGCGTGGGACTTGTAAAACCGAGAGAGGAATCTCCAGAGAAGGCTGGTTCCTGCTCCTAAACTACCTGCCACGAGCTATTCCAGTGCAGGCAAGCTAATCTAATCCTAATCTAACCATGCCAAGGAGACAGAGAGAGAGAGAGAAAGGAAAAACAACAAAAGCCTACACTAAAATGGTGATACACCAGAGAAGGAGAATATTGAACATCTATCAAAACTGCCATGGGACAAAGAGAGGTGAGCAATGGGAAGGATGGACAGAAGCATCACGAACCCAAGGATAGATTTCACACAGAAAATGTCCCAAAACTCCATGAATACAGCTCCAAACCTATAATGAACATTCGAACATGCACAAATACCTGCAATGAAGAGAGGTAAGAAGAGAACAAGCAAAAACGAGGAAGGATGGACAGATGCATCACAAAACACGTTTTGTTGCTCCAGAAGTTTGCACAGAACATCATTCCATTAGTAAAAGGCAAAAAACGCCATTTACAGAGCAGGGAGGAGGTTCGAACTCCATTTTCAACCCTGGAGAAGAAAAGAAGGGAGGGCAGAGCAGAAAGAATGAACAACCCCTTAAAAATGAGCCAAAACTGGCTTTTTACATTGCATGGGTCGAACCCAGGGGACAGAAACGTGAGAAAATGTGCAAGCCAATTCTTGATTGACTGTAGATGCACTGAATTAGCATGGAGGATCTTACCAACCCATACCCTGCCATCTTTGACCGATTTGGAGGAGAATGCGACCCATTCTGCATTAATTTGGCCGCTAAAATGTCACTTCTAGCCGTGCAGAAGAAGAACGCGACCCATTAGCATTAAAACGGGTTGTTGAAAGGTCGCTTCTGGCCATTACCACACGTCAGAGCCATTTCTCAATTTTCTCTCTTCAGACTGCACCAAAACTCGAGATTGATCCCAGAATCATGTAGAGCATCTCAACAGCTTTCCGTTGATATAAAGAACGTGGAAATCCGAGCTCTGGATCAAAAGATATGGCGATCTGAAGATTTAGGGCACGGAGCAGACGAAAACGGATTTTGAAATATTTTCCCCGCGCACTGCCACTTGGATGCCACGTGGCATGCTCTGATTCGCTGAATAATTCTCTCTCTCTTCTGCTTTTCGGCGGGCTGTCTTTTGAATTTTCCTTGTGGGCCCCTAAATGAGACACGTGGCAAGATCCTATTGATTCGGCTCGGTGCTTGAAAACTCGCCCATTGACTTTTTGACTTTTCACTTATGAGGACACGTGGCAGCTTCTGATTGGTCCTCGGCTGATTCGGCTCCTACGCGTACTTCGCCTCCATTTGTCCCGGATGTCCCATTTGATTTTGGGCCCTTTGTGCTCATTTCGGCTGGTTCGGGCATTTCGCGTCCATTTGTCCCGGATGTCCCATTTGCCTTTGGACCCTTTGGGACAATTTCGGCCGATCCGGCCGGTTCGGGTATTTTTGTTCCACTTGGCCCACTTTGTTTTGGACTGCCTGGACTGATTTCGGCCGAACTGGCCGGTCCGGGTATTTTTGACCCAAACGTCCCAGACTGTCCCTCTTCAGCAATTAGTCAATTTTTTCCCTGTTGAACCGGCATTTCGCGCCCGCCGCGTACTTTTGTCCCACTTGTCCCAAATGCTTAGTGGGCTGTTTGTGCTTACTTCGGCCGAGCCGGCCGGTTCGGGCCTTTTTGTCCCAAATGTCCCGAATGCTCCTAGGACTAGGACTTAGCCGATTTTCACCATTTTTTCTGGATCGACCTATTTGCCTTCTGCAACCTTTTTTCGCATTTTCTCAGAGCTTGCTCTTTTCCTCTCAGACAGGGGACTTAGAAAATATTGAGGGGGACCCTAGCAACATGATTTTTGGCCCCGAATCAATCAATTTTCCTGGGACTTGAATATCTGATGCATGTTATCGAAATTTACCCAGGGGGGGTGAAATTTTGATAACAGAAGAATTGCTAAAGCAACATATCTTCAATGTGCTAACTCAAGAAGATATCTTTATTGAACATCAGTCTCTAAAGGAGGTAGATAATACAAAGTAAGATGAATTATCTAAGGTACAATTCCAATTAGAGGAACCCCAAGAGAAACTACAGAAATGACTATTACTCCAGTAGAAGATAAAGACAAGGGCAAAACACTAGCTGATAGTATGACTCAAGAAATAACTAGCTGACCCTGAATTTAAGGGTAGGAAAAGGTGCAATTAGAAATAGTAACAATGGATGATGAATCTAAGAAGAAAATATTAGAAGTGGAAAATATGCAAGAAGAAATACCATTATTGGAAAATCTTCAAGAATCAACTAAATAGTTGTTAGTTTTCTCCGAGAAGTGCCATCCTGCATCAGAAGGATAAAAAGTGGGAAATGCTCTCACAACTGGCTGGATGGGAGGACTACTTTGAGATGTGGAAAAAGAAATTGTTCCAGAAGAGGTTATAGACATCACAAGTATAAATTTCCCAAAGCCCAAAAGGCCCTCAAAAAATGAAAAAATCCTTACTAAGAACCATGTAGACTGACAAGGGTTCATAACTTTTGAGATTGCAACCCCCCACTAAGGTAAATAAAAAGATGAAATCAAAATGAGTGATTATGATGTCCAACACATTCATTTGTGGAAACCTACCAGATAAACATTAAAACAATATATCACAGTAGATGTTGAGGGTTTGTTGCATAAATTTGATGACGATAAAGTGTCTTAAAGGCTATTAACAGAACAAGTTAGAACATTATCTTCATACATATAAAAATGGGTAGATCCTGTAGATGAAGGGAAATAATTTATTACCAGTATAACACCTTAGATTCTAGAATAGGTTGACAAGCATAGAGAAATGGTCAGTGCCGTGGGTAAATGGAAGGATGATTTGATTGAAAGGGGAAATAAGATTATTGAAGAGGTTGTATACTGTTATAAACAACTGACCGAATTGTCCAATGATACAAGTGACCAGCTTAACAAATGTGGAGATGAATTTTACTAATGGGAAGGAATTATTCCTAAAATGGGAACACTAGTTAAATGAGATGCTCAATTAGTGGAAGATGAATAGATTATTCCCATGAAAGAAAGGGGATTATAATATTTAATTATGAAGGGGCTATGAACTTAAGGGTGAAAAATCTCAAGGAGATTGATGAAATTGTTTGTTTAGAAAGAGAAAAGTTAGCAAAGCACACAGATGGTCTTAATGAATGGTTAGGAAATATTTTTATAGAGAAAAAATTCACCTATGGTGATTGGGGCATTGAGAATCTAGTACAGTCATTTGATATAAATGTTAATGGAAAAAATGATCCAGTTAATCCAATGTTTTGTTATGATACTATCCATAATTGTTTTTTTGTTAGGAGCAACACATGACCGAGTTATCAAAGAAAATAAGAAAAGGTAATGTTGCAAGGCCAAAATTTGAAGGCATACTTAGATAGCAAGTATTGATATTCATGTTCCAAGTCAGGATTGATGAAGATGACATTATCAAAATATTTCAAAGGTTCAACACATACAATGGAAGATTATAAAAAATGTAACAAACCAGTGTCAAGGAGCTTGAAGCCAGCCCCAATATACCATGAGTAAGGTTAATGCTTATGTTTTCTAAAAAAATTCCTTTTTCAGTTATTAATTTCACTCATGACAGTTTATTATTGTTTTAAGTTGTGGATTTCAATTATGTATGTAATGTGGAACAATGCAGTATTATTTCATTTTGTTTTAATATAATTCTATATCTATTATTAACATGAAATTCATTGTACGTGTTTGAATATTTTGCATTTGAAAATGAAAGAAAAATGGGTTTTATAGGGGCCCCATCAGAGGAAAATTTTTACATACACTCTTGAAATTATACCAATAAAAAGAACTAGGGAAAAGATACCTAATATTCTACTATTAAGAAATCCTCCTTGAAATAAGGATTTTCTTTTAAAAACCTATTCTTCCTAGGTACAAATTCTTTTGTCATAATTTCCATATGCAAAAATAAAATTTCCCTTGCCAAACCACGAGACATGCCCAAAGCCATGAGATCATAAAAATTTACCCTAGGACCATCCAACATGCCGATTAGCTCCATCTTCTTCTCATAAGAAGAAACCCACCCCTGGAGATCTAAATCACATATAGAAAGTTCCTTTTTCTACCTGATGTCTTTGAAGGTAGAAGGGTAGAATGGAAGTGTTTCTTGTGGCTGGGAGTGCAATCATGGTACTTTTTTGGAGTAGGATTAAGAAGGAGGTTTGGAGCTAGAATCACCCCTAAATTTCTTCATAAATAGTGATGATGCCCCCTAAAGGTTATGAAGGCATATATTATGTTGGATTCTTCTCCAAGGTATAAACACATTTCTCTAACTTAGTCACCTTGTGAAAAAGAGAAGGAACCATGGTGTATACACAAAACCCTTCATCAAACACATAAGATTTTGAAGGAATCTCCTTGACATAGTGAATTCTTTATTTCAAATGAAAGGGAATATGTTATCAACATATACCCTTCACATTTGGCCCGCTCTAGAGCCAAAAATGTTTCAACACCTTAGGACCTCTACTGATGCTCCCAGTTAAAAAGAAGAAAATACATTATTTGGAAAGTAGATACAAGATGGGACTTAATCTTGATTAGTCTTTGGATCAGTTCCACCTAAAAAAAAATTAAGCTATCAATGGCCTATCATATTCATCTGGGTCTGAAATTAAAAATAGCATTCTTATGAATGCTTCATCTGGGCATAATAAATCAAATAACTGAGTTTATATCCTTAGAGGAAATTTCTTTCAAATTGAATGCTAATACTACTCCTGCCATATTGCAGAAAGATAATTTCACTCAGCTTCTCACACTTTAAATAAGGGATGTGAATTTTTTGAAGAAATGGTGGGAAATTTATAATAAGCAAGAGGTTGGCGAGTCAATGACCTGAGGTAAAATCATGGTGAGTTTGATTACAGAGATTGTCTATGATATACTGAACGAAGAAGATAAGTGTGAAGCAAGAGTGATATCATACAGAAAGGATGTAATTGGCCTGATGTAACACAACACATGTGAAAATACTCAATCTCAAGAAATATGTGACAATGATTGTGTTGTGTTTTGAGGTAGATTCCCAAAATGAAGGAATGATTAACATCAAATCAAACTATTTAGGGGTGCACTGAAAATAATTTAAAAATGTTTCCTAACTTACCCAAAATAATAAACAACCAAGTTGGTGATGTCAAATAAATGACATAAGCATTCCATTCATCATAAGGGAATGAAACATAAACTTGGCAACATTTGTAAATATTTTCTCCACATGGCATGAAGGAAATAAGATAGTATTCAAAGTGATAGAATCATGATATTGTTCTTAGGAATAATCCTCAAAAGGATTTGAAGTTTTGGGGGGAAAAAATCAAAGAAATAAAGAATCAAAGATTGTATAGATATGAGATACAATGTTCTCATATTAAAAGGGGGTTAATTTTTTCTAAAAAAATTAGAAGAAACAACAAAGTCAACTGATAGGAATTCTTGAAAAATTGAATCAAATTGAGATACCTGTGTTTTGTTTCACCTTTCAAATATTCTTATGTCAAGATGGTTGCAAGTTTACAACTCCATTGACAAGCATTGAGATCATAGGTTTTATTTTTCCCTTGCTTAGAAATATGAAAATCTTGAGATAAACTATTGTGTATGTTCATGAGCAATGTTATCTTTGTTTCTTGTTGATAATATGACTTTAAATGAACAATTTGTATGTTCTGCTGACAATCTTGTGTTGATAATTCCTTTGAATTGACTCTAGATATTGTCCTCTGTGGTGGTGTTATGGCAACTATAATCATGTTATGAGAAGAGATTTCTTTTTATAGTGTGATAAACAATTTTAAATTCACAATGCATCCATTTTGTTGAGAGGAATTTTTGTAAGTCTTTGAGTGAATCTTGGGCGTAATGGACCAGGAACTATCAATTATTTTATCTAAGAGGTTAAGATGAGATTTTGTGTCTAATTTCTTGAAGATTATGTAAAAGCATTGTATTAATGGGCCTTACCATGAGTGCATATCTTCTAGTTAAAGGGATGTTACTGGTTGTTTGATGTGTTCTTTTTGTCCTCGAGACAATGTTTTGACACTATTAAAGTTTGTTGTGAATTTTGTATAATCAACTTTATCCCTACTTTAACCTCACATTCCTACAAAAATATAGCCCTATAATTGTTAAATCCTTATCTGAACCACTTCCTGTTTACTCTTGTATATAAACATTTGATAAGGGAATTTACCATTTTTACCTTCACTTTTTCAAAAATATGTAGAATCAGACATGAACTTTCCACTGTCTAGAGTAACCTGAAGTCCTACTTGAGTGAATTTTTCATTATTTAGTGTGACAACTCATGAGAGTTAAGTAGTGCATATATATTGACCATGTTCATTTAGGGAATAATTTCTAAATTTGAAAGAGAAGGATAAGAAGACTGTTCTTCCACCTATCTTTCTTACAATTTCAGGTTACAAAATGGGTTCTCTTACTCTGGTTAAAGGTAGGACCTAAAGTAGCAGGGAAGGTCATCCACTTTGTATGTGCCACATGTTATCCAAGTTTATGCACAAGGAAAAATTGGAAACAGGGCATTATTACGATCAAATCATGACATTGGTCCCAGAGACCCACTTCTGGTCATCAGGTGAGATCGCTCATTTTTTTTGGTATGCGAGCCATCACGGAGTTCGATAAGCTTATCTCACTCGGTCGAGCTAAACAATGTCAAATCAGGAATAAAGAGATGAGTCATCAGAGGAGCTCGTGCCTTGTCCTAACTCAGTCATAACTCAGATCACAAGCCTTAGATGAGTTCATGAGTAGGAAATGTAAGCTCAGTAACCAAGTTTGGCTTGTCGTAAAGGAATCTCGATAGGAGTGGAGGATGTTTCGATGGTTGGCTCATTGAGGTAGAGAAATGATGAGCTCGACTTGGTTTAATTCAACATGGAGAGATCGATGCTTCCTCGTTAGAATATGAACTCAGTTTTAATGACTCAATGGAGACAATAGCATAAATGACTGAGCCCGGTCTTGATAAGATAACCAGCAAAGAGAAATCATGTCGACTTTGAGGTGAGTCATAGTTAAAGGAACAAGTCGATTAACATACATAGAGGTTGATATGATGTTGCTCACAATGAGAACAATGGAGCTCAAGCTTGGACTAATAAACCACCTTGCATAGAGTTAGATAAAATGTGAGAAACGAGATGAAAGTGGAGGTAACATGCCTACTTCGCTAGCTTGTAGCTTCATCTATAACCACCATATCAAACACATGGGCTAGGCGCTGGAATAACTTCCGGCCACTACTAGAAACAGTAGTGAACAAAATTTCAGCCTCATTTGCAAAACTTGCCTCAAGATTTGATCGAGCTTCTTCCATGGAAGCGACTTTCCAAAATTAAAAGGCGAGATAACTCAACTAAAAATTTATCTCGTTCTTCTACTACAACGGCAAGATTTTACAACAACTGATCATGACTATGGTCGCGTGCAACCAGAACATCATGATCAACACCAACAGTTCCTTGGGATCACCATGCAGCAGCTGTCGCAATCAACTCTCTCTGGAGGCCACTGATTTTCTGAGATAAGTTTACTTCTCTACCCTATAGCTGCTGCGTATAGCCAATTACTTCCTCACGGTACTTTCCTAGGAGAATTTCAGTTCTACGCTCAAAGCTCCCACGCACCAAGCAGCAGGCATGTTGCAGTATGGTAGAAGCCTTTTTTTTTTAGCGCTTCCAGCAAACAGGTCGTCCAACTATGTTGTTATCTATTCAGTATCGAATGCATCCTCAAATTCAGGATTTTCCTTCAAGATATTTTTATCAAAATCGATTAAGTGACAGTGAGAGTGTTACCGGGAGACTTGATGAAATTTATTACAAATATTCTCTATCGAGACCTTACTTTTTTTACGATGTAATTCATGGAAGCGAATCTCATAGAGGTGGAACTGTTTCATATCAGACTATTCATGAGGCACAATTTTCTTTGCAGTTATATGAGCATCTTCAAGGAGTCACTAAGTTGGCAAGCATAAAGGTTTCTGTTGAAATTATCACACCTTACAAGCTACAACTGAAATGTTTGCACCAAGAGAATGATATTTCCACGAATGGGAAAATTCCATGATGATTTCCAAGTGGGTTTTCATGAATGGCAGGCCAAGCTTTTAACTCCGCGTAGGGGAAAATAAGGCAAGCATGGTCAATTGGAAATGTTGGGATGGAAAGCCAACACAAGGTTTCCGCGTAAAGGGGGCCCCGAGTCTCATCTTGCCAAGGACATGGAAATTTGAGAAAACACCGCCAAGTGTGATAAAATCATGGCAAACCATAATCAGACTTCCGCGAGTTGGAGAAATCGGATCAAATTGCCAAGCGGAGATCATACGATGGCGATCCGTCATGAGAATTCCGGGCAGCTTGTAGTGGTTCGAGTCTTTATGCTAGTCACCGGGAGGAATAATAGGACCATTGTGAATTGGAGCGGGTCATGGGTTAAACAACACGATGTGATACCAATTTCAGTGGAGACCCAACCAAGTCGATGCATTAATGGCTCAGTCATGGCTCATGTGCGAAGAATTTGACGGGAAAGCTATGCTGAAGACTCGTCCAGATGGAAGCGATAGGTGACAAGCTCCAACGCACCAGGCAGAAGGCATGTTGCAGTATAGTAGAAGTTTTTTTTGTGCACTTCCAGCAAGCAGGTTGTCCAACTATGTTGTTATCTGTTCAGTATCGAATGCACCTCAAATTCGGGATTCTCAATGTAATTGTCCAACTATGTCGTTATCCTTATTCTTAACTCAGATCTATGGCAACTGTAGGAAACAAATATTCACTGCCGTGTACGATGGATTGGAGTCACGCTATTCAAGGCTTCATAAAATTTCCCTGAATCAGGAGATGAAGGTTTATTAGGGTGCAGAATGAAACGATTCACATTGCTCGGCATTTTTTCTTCTAGAAATGAATTGAATGTGAAGGTCAACTCTGAAAATACCTGGTTGGCCATTTTGCATGCTACATCCTTGTTACTTGTAAATGGTCTCTTTGAGAAACTCTGAGGGCAATAGGCAATATTTCTACCCTTCCATTATGTACGTCCAATCAGACAATAAAAAGTATTCTTTTACCAAGTTCAGATAAACTTGTTTTTTACAATGGATGATTGTACTGTAGTTTCAAGCTAATTTTATCTAGCTTTATTTCTATTAGCTTTGATCCACGACTAAGGAAGAATTCATATGGTTGTTACCTGTACATTTTTCCAAGGTCCTCTTGGTTGCCCCAGTTGTTCAATGTATTTTTTAAAGGGCTTCTTTTATGTGTTGCAAATTGTAACATAAAGGATCTTTTTAGTTTCTGGAAAAATGAGTATATTGTGTAGCTCACAGCTACCTATGCCATACTAAGATCCCAATAGTGACATAATTGTTGATTGGATCCGAGATTGCAGAGTGCACTGCCAAAATACCGAAGGGCTCTTTGGCCAAGAATCAGTCTTAAGGGTGTCTATTGACATGTTATGGGCATGAACCTAGGTCATCATCCTGGCAGCATTAGGTCTTTATTGGTAATGGCATTTTCTCATCATTTGGAAGGTATAATTGTGCTTATTATGGAAAATCCAAAACATTATTACTACAAGTGTTATATAATAAGGAAGAACCGTGAGCATTGTGGTAAAACCATTCTTTTCAGAAATGTTGGGTTAAGCTCGGTATTCAAATGAGTTGAGCCAAAGAAGAACTCAGAAGTTCGGTTTTGGAAAGAAGGTAAGACAACACGAAGCATCAAGAAGAGCTGGTGGAAGACGAGTTGTGGAGAATTGAGTTCATTTTGATTGGCTCACAATGTGTTCAAAAAGCCATGATGGTGGGGTAAATTGGCTCCGGTCGAGCTTATAGAGGATTCAAAACTCACTGAGTTGGGCTATGTGCAGACTCTATCCACATGGACCCCCCTCCTCTTTCAGTCAAACGGGTCAACCGGGGGGTCCTGACATTATGTTAATTAATTTAATATTTTTATTTAAATATTTTAATAATAATATTTATTATTATTATTTAAATATTTTATTTTAATATTCTTTTAATTAATTGAGAAGACTAGGTCATCAGACAATTAATGACCCATGATGGAACCTTCTCAGGTGGTTCAACTAACTGTAATAAATACATCATGGACCTTAAATTAAGGAATGTAATTATGACATTTCGTCTTCTTTCTCACATATTCTTAAATAAATGTAAGTTGGAAGCTCATTTCAAAGGGTTCCAACAGTTCAGACAAGTTGGACAGTGAGATATCTTAGGCGAGTGTATGCTTTTCAGGATTCCTCTCTCTTCTGCAAGTTGTTCTTGTCTATTGAGAGAATTTGCAAGCCTCCTCTTCAAAACTATAATGGTAACTATTTCCTCTTCTGAATGTATGATGCATTGTGCATGTTATTGAAGCAATAAAAGTGTGTGTTTTGTGACTAATCTCGGTCCTTTCATCCTTCTATGCTTCTTTGTGCCTTTCTTGTACTTGCAAGTACACTGTGCAAGTTTAAGTTTCTATTACAGGTTCTTAGAGTTATGTGCATATCGAGTGGTGGAGTATTGCATGAAATTGAGTTGTGGTGTATATTCACCCTTCTTGAGTTCATCCTTCTTCACTGGGAAACTAGTATACTTCTCAGTCTGATAAGGTTTAACAAGGGGAATGCATGTTTCTTAGTTTGTGGTATCATGTACCCTCTCTAAGTTGCAGTAGGTGAGGTTGACCTGTGGTGCACACACCCTCTTCAAATTAACCCTTCCTAAGTCTTGAAATACCCTTTATTTGGTGCATCACTATCCCTAGTATAGTTTTATTTCTGTAAATCTCTTTCCCTAAAACCCCATGAAAATGTTAGCATAGGACTAAATAATCTTTTTTGTTACACTAGGAGTAATATAACACTTAGTTTAGGAAGAGGAAGCTGGCCTTCTCCGGAGGTTCACCTCAAGCCCAAGTCCCACAGCTTGAGAGGTGATCCCATGTGTCCCAATCATACCGAACGTCCTATTCACATCCTCGCCATTCGGAGGGTGCAGTGATTTGGTGACAACACCACCTAGTCCCTCTAATTCCTAGCTTTAAATAAGTTTGTCAGACAACTTCCTCGGTTATAAAACAATTTTTTTCCCATACTTACAGCATCCCACTCCAAATTTTGATGCTTCATGGCCACAAAGGAGGTGTATAACTGGTTACCAACATGTTTCTGGCATCATTTTCGGTCACTATTTCCTAAAATTGAGTAAAATAAGTGTATCTGATAACATTGGTAGTATATCTAATAGAAATTCATGTCAAGAACCCATTCCTTTGTTGAGATTTGCTAAAATAAGATCCTGATCTGAATTTGTTTGCTTTATATTTTCCCAGTACAAGTAAGCTTACCATTAAATTTGACTTCCCTGGGAGAATTTTGACAAAATATTGCAAATATTTGCAAAGCTTTTCTGATTTGTGTATAAAGACATCATCTAACAAGTTGTTTGAAGTGATTAACACATATAAGGTGTAAAACCTTAGTGTTGGCTCTATCTTCTGTTAGAATTCTGGTGAGAACAAGCTCAAATTATCTAAATCTTCGTTGATTTACTTGAAAATTTCACAAATATGGAAGGAAGGAGATCCTTCTTTATGTCATATCCTTCCAAAATATTATTCCCAGAGTTGGGAAAGACTAATGTAGGAAGAAAACAAGTCTGGAATGCCTTGGGTGATCAAATATCTAGAGAAAAAGTTGTACCTATTGCTCAAATTGATATATTACTCCAATACTTCAGGAAAATTTTGGTTGAGTAGTCCTTGTGCTAATTTGTATTCTCTAGCTCATGAAGGTCCTTCATTTATAATCAATCATGTTATTCTTCAATTCCCTCACTTATTAATAAAAAACAATAGAATATTTTGTGAAACTGAGTCATTAAAGGATCATTACTTTGAAGATCATAGTCCATTGCCTCAAAAGCATCTAGTTCCCCATCATTTTAATCCTCATGTAAAAACACCTCCTCAAAACAATATGGCTCAACCTCCTCCTAGACCTCCTTTTGTTTTGAATGTATATAACCCTATAAACTTCCATGGAATGACGGGTTATCCAAATACTGTCCCACCTAAAGTCAGAAATAGGTTGTCCAAATTTCAAGGAAATAATGCCATTAATGGAGATCAACATCTTAGGATTTTTCATAATACTATGGAAGAATTTGATATTGAGCATGAGGTTGTATATGTGAATTTATTTATACATACTCTAGAAGAATATGTCAGGGATTGGTACAAATGATTACCTAATAAATCTATTGAATATTGGTCATAAATGAAGAATGCATTTAAAATTAATATGGTGATAAAAATGGCCCTAGGTTCCTTCTCACTGAATTTGAGAATATAAAGAAAAACCCTAAGGAGCTTGTACAATATTTTAACACTAGATTTAACAAGACCTTGACTAGGATTCTTGTAAATGTGAGGCCAAGTGATAAATCCTACCTAATTAAATATTTTGCTACCTTTGATGAGAAAACAACATATTATTAAAGGGACAAATATCCTAGAAATTTGAGGCAAACTTTTTCTATGTAAGTACAGATTGAGAATAATATTAAGGTAGCCAAGAAACCTCCAAAGATGGAGGTGTCAAATTGATCAATCCTAAGAAGCCTCATGCAAGGAAGGGGGTAGATCTGTAAGAGGTGGTCAAGACTCTGGCAGGAGTAGTGAAATAAATATCATACAAGCTTTCCAGGGAAGAGAAGGGTTTAGCTTCAAATTCTGAAGTTCAGCACCAACCCCATGGACGAAACAAATTTGGTGATCATTCCATGGGTGATCAAAGAGCTGATGAAAGATGGAAAGGACCTATATGGTAATGAAACAAAAAAAAAACCCTATAAAAAACAAGTTAGTCCCTGATCCATTGACCATCAGTCTTTCATCTGTAGAAGAGGACCATGTCATTGAATGTTGTGACAAGTGTTTTATACCACATTCCCCATGTGACCCAAATGTAGAATAAGAAGAGGTTGATGATGGGGCTACCTTTGGTGATGTATGTATGTTTTATTGTGTTGACTATCCACCACAAGGAGATACTTCCACTAAGTTGCTAAGTGCCAAGAACGTGGCTTATTTTTGGGATTGTGTAAGCTGTGTATCTTCTTTCCCCTATGCTAATTGTGTTGATATACATATGGTTTAAACATTTGAATTACCTAACCATGAATTTGATTATTTAAGAGATTTAATGATAAAAAAATATGATGGTGGTGTACCCCTGAGGAGGATAGGAAGCTTCATATGTATGTAATAGTAGCATAAGAAAAGGAATATAATTTACAAAATAGGATGGTCAAAGTACCAGGGCCACAAACTAAACTAAAGGTACCTATCTTAACAAACATTCCCAAGAATGGCCTAAAGAAAGATCAACCTAATAAAATACCAGTTATTCCTAATAAACCAAGTGCCCCTACCAGTGCTCAACCAGTAAATGACCTCATCCCACTAGAAATGGAAATAAATTTTCCCCCCAGTACCAATTTTCCTAAGTACTACCCTATGATATGGCTGAAATTTTGAGCCAGATCAAAGTTACCGTGGCTATTATTGAGATGCTTAGGATCCTTGAGCATAGAAAGAGAACATTTTTATACTTAGGATTCAAGGAGGAAGTGGTTGTTTCTAGTGAAGATGTTAACAATGTGGATGTTCAACCTATTACTACTAAGATAAAAGTTCCTCAAGAACTAGAAAGAATGGGGGAATCCCTGAAAGTATATTTGGGCACTTATTTGGTTGAATCTTAGTTGAATGTAGACCCATTTTTTACCAAATTGATCATTCAGGATAAACTAGTCCATAATTATATGATTAATTCCTGAGCCTCATGCAACATAATGCCACTGGAGGTTATGAATGAGTTCAACATAAAGGTTACAATATATTTTGGAAAGTGCCATGCCATGGATTTAAGGGAAATGCCAGTTATTGGATACGTAAAAGGTTTGGTTGTGTAATTAGTTTGTTACCCTGGTAAATACTTGATCATGAATGTGGATGTTATTGATTTCCCTATTAAATGGGGCATGTTGCTATCTAGAAATTGGGTTGTAAGTGTGGGAGGCAGTGTTAAAATGGATATGTTCTATGCTACTATACCCTTGGAGGGAAACTTGGTGAAATTACATGGTGATAAGAAGATGCTACATTAGCTTAAAGGTCCAAAAAATGCTTCTTGTGAAGTGTTATTTTTTGATGTGGATGTAGATAAATTTTTGGGGTATGCAAACTTTGAGAACCATAGTGTAAAGGACAGTGTAAAATTAGAAAGTGTTTGTGCCTCTTAGGTTTTGATGTTTGATGGAGAATCTTCTTAAATAGGCAATGGGGCTGGAGTCGTGCTCATTTCCGTAGACAAAGAAACATTTAATTTTTCATTCAAATTAAAATTTGAGTGCACCAACAACATTGAAGGGTATGAAGCATTGTTCATGGGTCTAAGAATTGCATGGAAATATGGGATCAAAGATATTGTTTTCAATGGAGATTCTGAGTTAGTAGTGAAGCAAGTCAGGTAGTTGTATCTAACAAAAAATCAAAGAATGAAATAGTACAAGCATGTAGTATGGGACTATTGAAATGTTTGAGTCTTTCAAAATTTTATACCATGAAAGATCTCATAATACACAAGTTGACAAGAATTTTTTTCTTGCATCCCAATTTGATAATCAAACAGTTTTCCCTTATTTTAACTATGATGTTGAGATAGTATGTAGACCATTTGTGCTTGATAATGTCAAATATTGGAAATTATTTGAAGATGATGCTCAATTACGAAGGTTCATGAAAAATGAAGGTTCATTTACAAATCAGTACATGGATCTTGACAAAATGGTTTTAGTTTGTGATGGAAAGGAGACATTGTTTGGGAAAGACATATTTCAACTTAAAACTAATACAATTCTGAGAGGATTAGTTACCATTGAATCTAATTATGATAGTGCTGACAGGGAAATTAGTGGGCCCATTTAAGAGAAGTTAAAGAATACAACTTAGGAACCCTGCAGAAACCCAGGAAGGTCTAGTTGGGATGCAATTTGCGAAAAGAAGATAAGCAAGATTTTGTAAAGTTGTTGAAAAAATATAAATATTTTTTTATATGGTCTTATTAAGAGCTGAAGGCTCATAGAGAGGATTTATTCCAACATGAAATACCTTTAGAGTCTCATACTAATCCATTTAGATTAAAAAAGTCACATTAACCCTCTTATCTCACTCAAGATGTAAGAAGAGTTGAAAAAGCTAAAAGAGGGAGGAATAACACAACCCACTATATATTCTTCACGGGTGGCTAATCTAGCACCAGTGAGAAAGAAAAATGGAGACATAAGACTCTATGTATATTTTAGGAATCTAAATAAGGCTTCAATTATCCATTTCCTAATATGGACAATATGTTGCAACTAGTTACTGGATATGAATTGCTCTCAACTTTGGATGGATTCTCAGGATACAATCAGGTGGTTGTGAAGCAATCTAAAAGATTTAAAACTACCTTCACTACCCCTTGGGGAACATATGTGTATGTTAGAATGCCATTTGGGCTAACGAATATTGGAGATTATTTTCACATGTCCATGGATGTGGCATTTTCAAGTTTTAAAAATGATTTCATAGTTATGTACAAGAAAAAGAGGTGACCACTTGGGGCATGTAGAGAAATTATTAATTAGATGCCAAAAATATGGGATTTCATTAAATCCCAAGAAATGTCACTTTGGTGTTCAAAAAGAAAAATTATTGGGACATATAGTATCCAAAGAAGGGGTCATGATACATCTTGAGACAATGGAAACAATTGGTAAGGTTGCTATCCCTAAATCAAAAAGGGAATTTAGTCTAATTTTTGTTAGATAAACTTTATTAGGAGGTTCAATTCCAACTTTGGTGAGATAACTATCCCTATAAAAAATATGTTGAAAAAAGGACTAAGTCATTAAGTGGGAAGGAGTTGTTCAAGATTTCACTAGAATAAAGGAAGCATTGAAAAATTCCCTAGTATTGGCGAGTCCTAACTATAAGGAATATTTGTAAATTTTTTTTTTACATCTAAGAATACCATTGCATCAGTATTATTGTAGAAATATGAATACGGAAATGAAAGGCCCATTTCATTTTTCAGCAAAGTCCTGCAAGGTGCTGAGTTAAAATACACTATCATGGAAAAGTAGGATTTGGCTCTAGTAAGAGCTACTAATTTTTTTTGGCCTAGTATCTTGAGATCAAATATTATAGCCTATGTTCCCCACACAATGGTCAAGGATATACTATCTGAGATGGAAATATCTAGTAAGATATGCCACTGGGTAAATAAGCTCCAGGAGTATGAAATTGATATTCAAACTACCAAGTTGGTTAGAGGCTTGGGCTTAGCCAAATTGATGGCAGAAAGTAATTTGCAAGTGATGGAAATCAATGCAATTAAGGAGGATATTTTGGACCTATAGGAAAAAATGACCAATTCCATTTGGTATAAAGTTTTAATATATTACCTGAAGAATTTGGAGTGTCCAGAGCATCTAGATAAGAATTAAAGAAGGATGCGTAAGTTGAATTCCCAGAAATATGTTAGGACTAATTTTGGGGTGGCTTGCAAAAACCAAGAGGGAATTTTTTTAAGGTGCATCAGAGAGGAAGAGGCCCCAAATATTATTGGAGAGTTCTATGGAGGAGTATGTGGGGGAAACTTTTATGGAAGAGTGACTTCCCATAAAATTTTGAGAGCAAGATATTGGTGGCCCGCAATATTCAAAGATGCAGTAATATTAGTCAGAAAATGTGAAAGTTACAAAATATTCTCTGGGAGGTTGAAAGCCTCAGGGGCCTTGCCCTTACAACCAATATCAATTGAATCCCCTTCCAAGCAATGGGGGTTAGAAGTTATTGGAGAAATTTCAAAATCCTCTTTAGTGCATGACACAAATGGATATTAATAGCTACATATTATTTTACTAAGTGAGTTGAAGCAATCCCTTCTAAGAAAGAAACTCATTAGGTAGTTATGAAATTAATTTTGAATAATATCATCTATAGATTTGGGGTGCCTACAAATATAGTTACTGATAATCCCATGAGCTTTAGAGAAAAACCTTTGATGGCTATAAGCTAGGAATATGGTATTAACTTGACCTATGCTTCTAAATATAACCCTCAAGGGAATGGTCAAGTTGAATATATCAACAAGAATTTTCTCAAAATACTCAGAAGGAAATTGAAACTTAACAAGAGAAAATGGGGTGAACAACTCATGTTTTACCTATGGGCAGATAAAGTTACTACCAAATGAGATACTAGAAAGATTCCTTTTTAATTGTTTTATGGAGTCCAATATCTTTTCCCCCCTACATATGCAATTATCCTCTTATCAGTTTATGCAGTAGCTTGAGGATGAAGGAGAAGTAAGCCCTTATGAGGTAACAATAAACCAAATCTTGGAGTGAGATGAAGAAAGAAGAGAGTCTCACCAAACAAATTTTAAGTTTATGGAAAGATTCAAGAAGATATTTGATAATAAAGTGACTCCTAGGGTATTTAATGTGGGAGATTTGGTTTTACTCTAGGATAGTAGGTATGAAGATAAGGGAAAACATGGAAAGGTTGATGCCTTATGGATAGGGACCATACTCAATTGACATCAAAGTTGGTGAACATACTGTTATCACCAAATCACAGCACCCCTGGATTTTGATCAGATTTCTATTTTGATCACTCTAAGCATCCAGTGTGATTGGATAACATGGGTACTATCTCCAAGTTGTGGGACTTGCTACTTGAGATAGACCTCCAAAGAAAGATGGTTCTTGCTGCCTAACTACCTGCCACAATCTACTCTAATGCAGGAGAAACTAGCTATTCTAACCTAAAATTCCAAGGGACCAGAGAGAGAGAATGCATAAAATGAAAGCCTACACTAAAGCGGTGATACACCAGAAAAAGAGGGTGTGAGAGTAATCTCCAAATGTGTGAAATACAGAGGCAAAGTGCACACTAGAAGAGGTGATGACAGTTCACCATGATCCAGCAAAATGCATTCACAGCAATATTCCAAGCACACACAATGATAATGAATTCCTACAAGAACATAATAAATAGACACAATATACTTGTAGAAATATTAAAGGGGCAAGAAGAATGCAAGGAACACACAGCAGGGGAAGATATATCCACAAACTGATATTTTATTGCTTCATGATATGCACAGTTCAATCTATTACAAGATAAGGGCCTGGATCACCATACAAGGAGTCCACTACAAGGGCCTGCAACACACTGGCTTCACAAAGCAATTTGTGACAGAGCTTTGTTACCCAAAAACTCTCTCCTTTAACAATGAGCCCAACACTCCAATTTATAGAAAAAATGAGGGAGAGAGAAGGGAAAATGGAAATCCCGAAATCTGTCCTTCAACCACCTGTAAGAGGCATTAATTGAGTGGAATGTTATACATTACTTGCAAAAGGCTCCCCATACTGTCCCATGTCCTGCAGGCAGAGAAAGAATATGGCCATGCCTATTAATTGCCTCCCAGCTACAATAAAACACTGTTCTGAACCCGGCCACGTTTTCTTAAAAAAATCAATCAATTTCTGATCAAATATCTGGAATTTATTAATTTCTATGCATCGGGCTCGGAACCACAATTCCAACGGTACCAATTTTGTGTGATTTCGTGGAGAAATGCAAAAGTTGATGGCCATTCTGAGTGCGGACAGCTATTTTGGTCTGGCAGGCGTTTTCCTGTCATTTAGACAGGAATGAGCATATAACTGACTAAAGCCGAATAATTTTTCTTAATTTAAATATATCTACTCCTCAATTAAAATAAGAAATCCGTTTTTGTGGCTTTAAGGACGTCGTTTCTCATTCCAGAAAGTCCAATTTTGATAAAAATCGGAGCTCGGATTCAAAAGTTAATGGCCGTTTGAAGTTCCACCACGGTCAAATGTTGCTTTTTCTTCTCTGCCGATTCGGAGCCGCTTTCCGGCTTTTTCCGCGTCCACGCATCCCCTATCGCCCATTTAGCACAAATGCTGAAATTTCCCATTTCGGCCGAACCGGCCGTTTTCGCGGTACTCGGCATGCCCATATGTCCCACATTTGGTTTCGGACCGTCTGGAAAATTCGCCCGTTTCGCGCCCTTATTGTCCCAACTGTTCCGGGACAAAATTCTCATTTCGTCCGTTCGGCCGGTTCGTCCTGTAACTTTTGGTTGGCCCGCCGCCCCCCCCCTTCCCAAAGCCGACCCTCCTCGCAGTAGCCATTTTTTCTCCCGTTTTGGCCAGTCGGCTTTTCACACACCCGCCGCGTAACTTTTTTGTCCCATTTGCTTTCGCCATCTGTGCAAAAATTCATTCACCACCCGATTCGCGCCTTTTTCCCAACTGTCCCAAATGCTGCGAGGACTATGGACTTAGCCATTTTTTGTGATTTTTTCTAGTCCCGACTCGTTTTTTTTTTGGCAAAAATTTTCACATTTTCTCGGAACTTGCTCTCTCTACTTGGACAGGGGAGTTATCAAAATATGAGGGGACCCTAGAAACATGAATTTTTCTCTGAAACAATCAATTACCTGGGACTTGAATATTCTGATGCATGTTATCAAAATTAACCTAGGGGGTGAATTTGTGGCATAACACATACATTTCATTAAAAGATCTAGATGGAAAAGTTATTGGAATTTCCTGTTAAAGTAGCTCTCAATCATTTTAGGATTAAGCCCTACGCGGTCAGGTAATGAGTTTTGTTACAGTGAATTTTTATTTTCATGTGTTTTTGTTTCCCTTTTGTTGTTCTTCTTTCTGGTCTATAGTACTAGTTTTGTTTTGATCTCTATAATTTGTTGTGTGTAGCTTCTCTGAGCTAGAAGTGTGTGTTATAAATGCTTCCCCTTCCAAGCAATGGGGGTTAGAAGTTATGGCGAAAGAAATTTCAAAATCCTCTTTAGTGATGACACATAAAGGATATAATAGCGACATATTGATTTACAAGTAGGTGAAGCAATCCCTTCTAAGAAAGAAACTCATTAGGGTAGTTATGAAATAAGGTTGAATAAGATCATCTATAGATTTGGGGTGCCTGAAAATAAGGTATGACAATCCCATGAGCTTTAGAGAAAAACCTTGATGGCTATAACTAGGAATATGTATTTATTAACTTGAACTAGCTTCTATAATATAACCCTCAAGGGAATGGTCAAGTTGAATATATCAACAAGAATTTTCTCAAAATACTCAGAAGGAAAGAAACTTTAAAAGAGAAAATGGGTGAACAAACTAATGATTTACCTATGGGCAGATAAAGTTACTACCAAATGAGATTACTAGAAAGATCCTTTTAATTTTTATGGAGTCCATATCTTCTTTTCCCCCGTAACATAGGCAATTACCTCTTATCAGTTATGACAGTAGTTGAGATAGGATGAAGGAGAAGACGCCCCTTATGATGGCGGTAACAATAAACCAAATCTTGAGTGAGATTTAAGAAAGAAGAGAGAAGAAGAAGTATCACCAAACAAATTTGTAAGTTTATGGAAAAGATTCAAGAAGAGATTTGATAATTAAAGTGACTCCTAGGGTAGTTAAGTGGGAGATTGTGGTTTTACCTAGGATAGTAGGTATGAAGATAAGGGAAAAACAGGAGAGGTTTGAGGGGGGGGTTGCCTTATGGAAGGCCCATTACTCATATTGACATCAAAGTTGGGGAACATACTGTCTCACCAAATCACAGCACCCCTGGATGTGATAAGATTTCTATGTTTGATCACTTAAGCATCCAGTGTGATGGATAACAGGGGTACATTCCCAAGTGTGGGACTTGCTACTTGAGAAGACCTCCAAACGAAATGGTCTTGCTCTAACTACCTGCCCAAATCTACTCTTATGAGGAAAACTAGCTATCTAACCTAAAATTCCAAGGGACCCAGAGAGAGAGAATGCATAAAATGAAGCCTACACTAAGCGGTGATTAACCCAGAAAACAGAGGGCTGTGTGAGAAGTTGAGCGTAATCTCCAAATGGGTGAATAAGAGGACAAGTGCACCCTAGAAGAGGGTGATGACAGTTCACCATGATCCAGCAAACTTGCTCTCACAGCAATATTCAAAGAACACACAATGATAATGAATCTACAAGAACATAATAAATTAGGACCCACAAAATACTTGTAGAAAATATTAAAGGGGCAAGAAGAATGCAAGAGAAAACAGCAGGGAAGATATAGCCACCAAAATGATAATGTTATGGCTTCATGATATGCACCAGTTCAATCTATTACAAAGATAAGGGCTGGATCAACCATACAAGGAGTCCACACAAGGGCCCTGCAACACACTTGGCTTCACAAACGCTAATTTGACAGAGCTTGACCCAAAAACTCTCTCCTTTACAATGAGCCCAAACACTCCAATGTATATCTATAGAAAAAATGAGGAGAAGAGAAGGGAAAGAAAATGGAAATCCGAAATCTGTCCTTAAACTCACCTGTAAGAGGCCCTTAAATTGAGTGGATAATGGTTAACATTACTGCAACAAGGCTCCCCATACTGTCCAATGTCCTGCCAGCCGGAGAAAGAATGATGGCCAGCCGTTAATTGCTACTGACCAGCTACCAAAATAAAAACACTGTTCTGAACCGGCCACGTTTCTTAAAAAAATCAATCAATTCTGATCAATCGGGAATTTCTTATTTCTATGCATCGGGCTCGGAAACCACAATTCCAACTGTACCAATTTTGTGTGATTTGTGCGGAAATGCAAAGTATGCCTTCTGAGTGCGGACAGCTACCCTATTTTGGGTCTGGCAGGCTTCTGTCATTTGAAAGGAATGAGCAATTAACTGACTAAAGCCGAGAGTTCCTTAAGTTAAATATATTACCTTCATTAAAAATAAGAAATTCCAGTTTTTGTGGCTCGGCTTTAGAGGACGTCGCGTGAGCATTCCAGAAAGTCCAGTTTGTGAAAATCGGAGCTGCTCGGAGGTCAAAAGTTATGGCCGTTTGAAGTCCACGGTCAAATCAAATGTTGACTTGCTTCTCTGCCTTAGGCGCTCTTCGGCTTTTTGTTCCCACGCATCCTAGATCCATTTAGACAATGCTGAAATTTCCCATTTCGGCCCGAACCGGCCGGGTTCGCCGTACTCGCAGCACCATATGTCCCATTTGGTTTCGGACAGTCTGGGACAAATTCGCCAGGTTCGCGCCCTTTTGTCCCAAATTTTCCGGGGAGCAAAAGTTCTCAATTTGCGGCCGGTTCGGCCGTGTTCGCGTACTTTTGGCCCGCGCGGCCCAAAGCGACCCTCTCAGCAGGTAGCCAATTTTGTCTACTTTTGGCCAGATGGCTTTCACACCCGCCGCGTACTTTTGTCCCATTTGCTTTCTGACCATCTGAGGGAAAAAAATTCACCCGGTTCGCGCCCTTTGTCCCACTGTCCAATGTGCGAGGATAGGACTTAGCCTATTTTTTGTGATTTTTTCTAGCCCGAGTCGTTTTGACAACAATTTCACATTTTCTCGGAACTTGCCTCTTCTTACTTGGACAGGGGAGAGTATCAAACATTTGAGGGGGGACCGAGAAACTGGGGAAATTTTGCTCTGAAACAATCAATGTACCTGGGACTTGAATATTCTTGATGCATGTATCAAAAGTAACCTAGGGGCGTTGAATTTGGATAAAACATACATTATCATTAAAAGTCTAGATGGAAAAATTATGGAATTTCCTGTTAATAGTAGGCATCTAAGCCGTTTAGGGATAAGCCCTACGCGGTCAGGTATGATTTGGTGTTGATGTTACAGTGGAAATTTTTATTGTTCATTGGTTTTGTTTCCTTTTGTGTTATGGTCTATAGTGACTAGTTGTGTGGTATCTCTATTCATGTGTTGTGTGTATTTCTCGTGAGGCTAAGTGTGTGTTATAAATACTATGTTGCTAATGGATTAAGGCACTTGTGTTGTTATATGTTGATTTTTGTTATGTTGTTCTTTTGACACCATAGTGGGTGCCCATCCTGAGTTGTGACGTGATGTGGTGCTCGTTTGAGATCACTCTTTCGATTTAAAAATATGACTTTAGAAAAGTTTCAGGTCTCTCTATTAGATCTCTGAAATACACATTGTCCCGTGATGAACCCGTGTTAAAATAAAGAAAAAAATACCATTTTTATTATAAAATTATAGTATAAATCCTCCTTTTCATTAAGGAAAGTTTGTAAAACCATACCATTTTAGAGAAGATCCAGGAAATATTATCGAATCATCATGTTAATCCTGGTAAGGTCACCCTATGTGTAGTTCCTTTTACTTTCAATGCAAAGTTTCAGTTTAGTCTTTAAATCCTAAAGATACGTGGGGCCCCTCTTTTTTTTTTTTCAAAACTTAATTGGTGGGCACTATGTCGGGTTGTTGCACAAGTACACAAGTAATGAATGCAAAGTGCAACCAAAATATGAAAGCTGACGGATATTCTAAGGATATTCAAGTTATACAATAAAATTACAAATAAAACCGTGCCAGCGAAAGAACATATGGTCAAATGTTATTGGCGTGGGGGGAAAAAAAGTTTAGTATTGGGTGGCACTTTTACATCAAATGACCAATACAATGACAAAGTTGTAAATGTTCATCAATTCTCGATAGAGGACACTGTCAAGTGTTGTGAGATGGTGAATAGGGGGTTGTTCAGGTCAAATTTACATTTCACACCCCATTCAAGAAAAAGAGATAAAAGTGCAATAAATTTGTGGCCTACATTTCTGTGATTAATCCATTGTGATGGTTCACATTCAAAAGGATGAACAAATCAAAGGGTCATGCTTTCAAGAATTAATGGCTATGCCCCAACATGCATCATGATCAAAGAAAGGTTTAATGGCCTTTTGATGTTTCCAATTCACATCAACATGATAAATTTGGATGACTTGGCTACGCAATTCTCAAGAGAGTGAAGAAAATGATTATGAGGTGGTAAAATTGAGCCAAAGAACAGGAGTTAGTGGAAATCAAGGGAGAATTTCACATATTTGCAAGTGTAATGGGTAAGTTCTTGCATGAATTCGTGTTATTATAATTATGATTTCATGATTTGCAAGAAGGAATTAAGAGGAAAAATAAACATATAGAAAATACCATGGAGTTGCAATTCGCGGTTGTTACCTTCGTATTACCATATTTTTGGAAAAGAAATCACAAACAAAAAATTTCCCAACAACTTATTGGGTGATTTATTTGAAAGTTTCATGACATAGATAAAAGTAAATTCATTAAGCCATTGAGGCTAGCCACTGCTTTCCGCCCTCGTGAATTTGTGCCAAGCAGTAATAATATGCTAAAAAAACTATGTGATCTGAAAAAAAGAGAAGTATTGGATGGGAGGGGTAAGGAGTACTAATGCGTAACACCAAAAATTTATATAATTTAGGAATATTCCAAAATTGTGAGGACTAGAACCATAAGCATAGAATCAGACCTTAAAATGTTTATGAGGCGACAGGAATGAATATTATGCCAAGTCATGAATACAAATGTGTTGTGAAAGATAAAAAGGATACCAAAATAATTCCAAGAAGTGGCAGTCAGATCACAATTGGTGGAGGAAGTGGAAGAATATAATTTTGGTATTGAATAGAATGGTTGGCTGGAATGGAATTATAACTCAACGAAAAGGATGTGTCCATACGTATGGGGTTATCTGGAAATTACAAGAAAGGATTTATAGGAAACACGATAGCTACATACATTCCACCAGAACTCTTAAAGGAGCCACAAAAAATCAACATGGATGCACTACTGACTTGAGTTCTTATGATGTCATTACTTAATCTACAAGATTGTAGGTCATAAGAGTTTCTATGCCTCCCAAAACTACGCACGAAATTTTTAGAGTATTATGAGGGCATCCCTAGCTACCCTCTGAAAAAATGGAAAGGAAAGTAGGATGAAAGATGACTCATTTTTGCACTTGTAATATGTCTTTTAAAACTGCATGGGAGCGGTACAAGAAGATGTGAACGAAGGCTAGGAATGCAATATTGAGTACGGTTGTTTCTTTATTAAACACAGTTGGGCCTTATTTAGTAGCGCATAGTGGATGGATGGGTAGTCATGCCAAAATTGGCCTAGATATGTAGATGAAAAACGAAGCCGTATGTGACTTTCAAGGGATAGTGCACCAATGCAACAACGTAATTGTAGGGAAATCTAAGACCGTATTATTAAATTCCTCTCAGGATTGGGAGGTAATTCCTTCTCCTCCATTTCAGAAGCGAGATTATATAGAAGATAGAGATGGAAAGTTTTGAAATGAAAAAAATTTGAACAAGGTCCAACTAGGACATCAACAGATGTCTAGCTAGCTTTTTTGGTAAGTTCATCGAGCAATAAATCTTCATTGTGAAGACGATTGGATTGAAGTACATAGATGAAGAAGAGGTTCTAGATTAGGTATTTCTCAAGTATGAATCTTAGTTAGCTGATTGACTTCAATTTTGTATTTTGGTTTGTATACCTCAAGGATAGTCGATTATCAAAAGATAATGAGGCAATATTATACTGACCATAGATTCAGGGAAAACCAACTTTCTTCAATAGTCTGGGATGAGAAGAATTATACAATCCATTATGAAAAAGAATTAACTAATGTAATGAGACAGACCTGGATGGTGGCAAGGAAAAGTATGGATTTTTCAATACAAATAAAAAAGGTATTAAACGATTTAGATATTGGGAATTTTGAAGGAGGATCTTCCCCTTTAAAGGAAGAGGAATTGATGAGATTGATCCATTAAGAGGAAGAAAAGAGCTCCGCAATTTCCAACTAAAACACACCATGCTTCAAGAAAAATTGATTGAGTGGAATGTTGTACCAGTGGGACTAGAATTATATGTGCTGTTTTGATGGAAACAGAGGAGAAAAGAAAGCTTTTGAATTGAAAACAATGTAGCGTTCCCTATATCACTCAATCAGTGACTATACAAGCTAATGGGGACATTGTGACCTAGAATGATAAATACAAAAATATTTCTTTGGTTCATCTAGATAGAAAGGAATATGAGAGGATCTATGGAAATACGACCCAACCCAACCCTTAAAGTACAGAGTCCAAAGAAAAAGTAAAGGTTGAATCCACCATTGAGAGGATGTTAGTAGTTAGATAACGGAAAGTGGTCATGAACTAGAGAAACATAAATGTACAAGATGCCTAAAATCATTTAATCTTCGTCCAGTCACCAAGGATCAAGTGAAACTTGCTCCATATTGCAGAAAACAGGAAGTTCCATCACAATCAAGGTCCAATTCAAGTTTTGATCCACATGGTATAACCCGAGATTAAACTGTTCAGTTTTGATTCCAAAGGGATAGGGAATGGAAAGAAAGAATTGGCCTCAGAAAAAATGACTCACAATCTTCCATTGTCTTAACGGCCTAGAAGAAATAGAAAATATATGAGAAAAAAGGGCTAGAGGAAATAGAGGACCAATGCACTTTAAGGGTAAGGATTTACTCGTAAATCCAATCACATGAAAAAGTGAGAAGTCCAGCTAAAGTTAATAGACACAAATTGTACTTGATGGAGGCTCCCATTAATGAACTTTTTTATGCGACAATTGAAAAAAAATATATGGTTATAAGTTGAGAGGTTCTCAGGTGGATGAAAAAACCCCCCCCCCAGGAATTTTTGTAGCCAGCAGATTGTTGATAGTAGAGGTTTCAAGTGCGGGAGGAAGGGTCCACAACTGGAAGGTAAAAATTACTATGAGAAGATGAAAAATTATTGAAGGACATCCCAAGGTAGGCCGTTAAGAGAACATTGTCTCTACTACTCAAAGGGAAGTAGAGATTATAGAGGGAGATGATTCACTTCATGATACAAACAGTGTTGAGGAAGTTATGGTGGAGACACAGAAGAAGAAGCACTAAAAAAGTTGATGGGACAAGTGACAAACAAAATGTGCAAAATGATGACAAGGGCAAAAAATTCCAATTGATGGCGTTCCAGTCTACATAAAAAACAGAAGAAGAATTGCTTTAAACGAATAGCTCCGACCAATTTGCCAACTCAGAGGCTATATTTATGAACATCAATGCGCTAAAGGAGTGGTAGATTATAGATAATACAAAGAAAGAGAGGAATTATCCAAGGTGAAGAATTCGATTAGAGGAACCCCACGAGAAACTATAGAAATGATGTTACTCAATACAAGATAAAAGACAGGGGAAAAACACCCGTGATATATAATGACTAAGAAATAACTAGCTGATCCCAACTTCGAGGTTAGAAAAGTGTAATTGTAAAGAGTAACAATCTATGATGATCTAAGGAGTCAAACTTAGAGTGGACAAGTGACAAGAAGAACTACCATTATTGCAAAATCTGGCAAGAAACATCTAAAAAGTGGTATTTTTTTGAGAAGGACTAGCATATATCACAAGGAGGAAAAGTGGGAAATTAACGCAAATTGATTGGTTTGGGCCTGATGTTCGGATGTGACCAACAAGGTTCAGAAACTATGGAGATTGAAAACCCAACACCAAGGGGTAAATCACATCATTGAAGATCACAAGGCGTGATCTGATGTCCAACACATTAATTGTGGAAAGGCTACCAGAGGGACAGTAAAACAAGAGATCAATGTAGTTGTATGCGGGTTTTTTTTTGAGTATAAATGTGATGATTTAAGGTGTCTTAAAGGCTATTAAAAGAGAAAGTTAGGACTATAGGAACATTAAAATTTTGCTTACGCATGATTCTAATGCTCTAAGATGCACGTGAAGGATACTATTCTATCATTTCATAATAATAACACTTTCCGGGAAGTAATCTAAACATCTCTTCGATATTCTCTACTGTAGCGACCTTAAATAATTAATTATCCTTATATCATTTACGATGCCGATAATGCCCTTTGCGTTAAATAATAGGCGCTGGCTACTTAGGTTAAAATTAGCTTAATTAATTACGGCACAACGCGGAAAGCATATAAAATTAGAGTGATGGGAGCAAAGGGGCCGCTTCTGACAGACGAATATAGAGTCGAAGGAGACGCGAATAGCGTTGGGGAAGGCGAATGCGACCCTTAATGAATCACTTTATTTTAATTTAAAAACATCCCCAACTCCCATGGACTTTACTAATGACAAATTAAACTCCTTCTAAATCAAGATTTACCTGGTATAGTAACCTTACCAGTCTAATCTGTTTTTGATACCTTTTATCCCCATTCATCAATGTGTGGCCTTGCTCTTCAGGAAAGCTATATAAAGAACTCTCCTTTTACCTTTCTTCTTACATCCATGTTTTGACTAGTGAAAAACTATTATAAGCATTGGATCTTGAGCCATTCTCAATTGTTTGGAAATGTTGGTGTGAGTTACCTATGTGTCCTCTCACATATTTTGGAGGGTCATCTACAGGGCTGGTTAGGTTTATGTTTAGGGTTTACATGTTGTGTCATCACTAGGGTATAACAACCTTAGTACTCTCTGATATTCATTTATGAGCATGCAAGACACCTAAGACACTCCGATGTCTTTCCTTATGTGAAATTTGTGTTTTATTTTGCAAATCTTCATTGTTTATCAATTCTTGCGATTACATTGTGACCATTGGATTCCATTGGAGTGTACCTCTCGTTGGTGGCATCATGCTGATACTTTTTCGAGTTCTTCATGGTGTTCGAGATTGAGATCGGGGTAAACGTTGCACTCATTTTGAGTTTGTGATACTCTAGTTTCATTTTTTTTACTCATCGTTGCAAGTAGTTTTTATCTTTATATGTGGAGTTATTGCTATTTGACTTCCAATTTGTTGTATGACCTCAAGGTAGTAGATTATCAAAAGATCAGGAGTCAAATATTTACTGACCATAAAGATCAGGGAAAACCAATTTCTTCCATAGTCTGGGCATGAGAAAAGAATATACAAATCCATACTGAAAGAAATAACTATTGTATGAGACAGACCTTGAACTGGTGCAAGCGAAAAGTTATGGATTTTTTTCCATACAAAATAAAAAAAGGTATTAAACGATTTAGATAGTTGGGAAATTTTGAAGGAGGATCTTCCCCCTTTAAAGGAAGGAATTGATGAGATTGATCCATTAAGAGGAAGAGCTCCTCAATTTCCAACTAAACACCCCATGCTTCAAGAATAATTGATGAGTGGAATGTTGCTACCAGTGGGACTAGAACTTATATGTCTGTTTTGAAACAGAGGAGAAAAGAAATGCTTTTGAAAACAATGTAGAGTTCCTATATCACTCAATCAGTGACTATACAAGCTAAGGGGACATTTGTAACTAGAATGATAAATACCACAATAATATTTCTTGGTTCATCTAGTATAGAAAGGAATATGAGAGGATCTATGGAAATTACTGACCCAACCCTTAAAGTACAGAGTGCCAAAGAAAGTAAAGGTTATATCACCATTGGTAGAGGATGTTAGTAGTTAGATAAAGGAAAGTGGTCATGAACTAGAGAAACATAAATGTAAAGAGCCTAAAATCATTACTCTAGTCCCAGTCACCAAGGATCAAGTGAAATTGGCTTCCATATTTGCAGAACAGGAAGTTCCATCACAAAATCAAGGTCCAATTCAAGTTGATCCACATGTATAACCCGAGATTACAACTGTAGTTTTGATTCCAAAGGGGATAGTGAAAGAATTGGCTCAAGAAAAAATGACTCACAATATTCCCATGTCTAATCGGCCTAGAAATATTATGAGAAAAAAGGGGCTAGAGGAATCGAGTGCAATGCAATTTAAGGGTAAGGATTTACCTCAGTAAATCCAATCACATGAAAAAGTGAGAAGTCCAGCTAAAGTAATAGACACAAATGTACTTGAGGAGGCTCCCATACTTGAACCTTTTTATGCGACAATTGAAAAATATATGGTATAAGGTGAGAGTGTTTCTCAGGTGGATGAAAAAATGAAGGAATTTTTGTAGCCATCAATTGTTGAAGTAGAGGTTCAAGTGCGGAGGGTCCACACTGAATGTGTAACAATTACATGAGAAGATGAATAAATTATTGAAGGACATGCAAGTGTAGCCTTTCAAGAGAACATTGTCTCTACTACTCAAAGGGAAGTAGAGATTATAGAGGGAGATGATTCACTTCATGATACAAATCCTGTTGAGGAAGTTATGGTGGAGACCACAGAAGAAGCCACTAAAAAAGTTGTGACAAGTGACAAACAAAATGTGCAAACTGATGACAAGGGTCAAAAATCAATTGATGGGTCCCAGTCTACATAAAAACAAGAAGAAGAATTGCTAAAGTAATAGCTCACCAATGTGCCAACTCAAGAGGCTATATTTATTGAACATCAATCTCTAAAGGAGGTAGATAATACAAAGAAAGAGGAATTATCCAAGGTGAAAATTCCGATTAGAGGAACCCCAAGAGAAACTATAGAAATGAATGTTACTCCAATACAAGATAAAGACAAGGGGAAAACACCAGTTGATAGTATGACTTAAGAAATAACTAGCTGATCCCAAACTTAGAGGTAGAAAAATGTGTAATTGTAAATAGTAACAATCTATGATGAATCTAAGGAGTCAACATTAGAAGTGGACAAGATGCAAGAAGAAATACCATTATTGCAAAATCTTCAAGAAACATCTAAAAAGTTGGTAGTTTTCTTTGAGAAGTCCTAGCCTATATCACAAGGAGGAAAAGTGGGAAATACTCTCATAATTGATTGGTTGGGAGGACTGATTTTAGATGTAGACCAACAAGGGTTCAGAACTCTGGAGATTGAAACCCCACACCAAGGTAAATCAATAATTGAAATCACAATGAGTGATTATGATGTCCAACACATTCATTTGGGGAAAGCTACCAGAGAGACATTAAAACAAGATATCACTGTAGTTGTTGAGGGTTTTTTGCATAAATTTGATGATGTTAAGGTGTCTAAAAGGCTATTAAAAGAGAAAGTTAGGACTATAGACACATAAAATTTGCTTACGCATGATTTAATGCTAAGATTGCACTAATTATCCTATTTCTCATCATTTCCATAATAATTAACACTTTTCCGTTAAGTATCTAACATTCCTCTTCATATTCTCTAATTAGCGACCTTAAATTAATTAATTATCCTTCATATCATTAAGGATGCCGATTAATGACCTTTCGTTAACTAATATTCGCTTCTACTTAGGTTAATTAATTATTATTAATTAATTACGCTCACAACTCTAAATCAATAAATTATCATTTATTTGATCAAATTCCTCTCTTACATCCTAAAAATCATACTAATTATACTCTAATTAGCTTTTGTAATCTTACTTCTACCTATTAATTAATCACCTTTGATTAATTAAAACATCCCCCAACTCCCATGACTTACTAATGACAAATTAAACTCTTCTAAATCAAGATTACCTTTTATAAAGTAACCTTATCCATTCCTAATCTTGTTTTACCTTTATCCCACATTCATCAATGTGTTGGCCTTGACTCTTCAGGAAAGCTATATAAAGAACTCTCCTTCTTACCTTTCTTCTTACATCATGTTTTGAATAGTGAAAACTATAAGCATTTGGATCTTGAGCCATTCTCAATTGTTGGAAATGTTGGTGTGAGTTATCCTATGTGTCCTCCTCACATATTGGAGGGTCATCTCACATGGGCTTGGTTTAGGTTTAGGTTTAGGGTTTACATGTGTGTCATGCACTAGGGTTACTCAACACCCTATATGTACTCTCTTTATATTCATTTATGAGCATGCCAAGACACCAAGACACTCCGCTGTCTTTTCCTTATGTGCAACTTTGTTTCTATTTTGCAAATCTTCCATTGTTGATCAATTCTTGCGATTACATTGGAACCATTTGATTCCATTGGAGTGTAACCTCTTCGTGGTGCATCATTGCTGATACTTTTCTCGCAGTCTCTTTCATGGTGTTAGAGATGAGATCGGGTAAACGTGCACTCATTTTTGAGTTGTGATTACTCTTAGTTTCATTTTTTTTACTCCTCGTGCAAGTATTTTTTATCTTTATATTGTGGATTTATTGCTAATGTTATCAACAAGTTGTTCTTGGAAAGTGTGTCAGTTTGCATGGTCTTTTGTAGGTACAGGTTTTTTAAAATTATAGGTTTGAAGTTTTTCTTGGTGTTTTGGTGTTATTCTCCACTCGAGCTCTTTCAAACTCTGCAACCAAGCTTATCCATGAGCTCTCTCCATCTACCTCGAGCTCATTCTTGTGCTCTACCTTGTGCTCCTCTAGCTCACCACGAGCTTGTTTCAAACTGAGCTATTTCAAAATTTGTGGTTTTTTGTTTTCAAGCAGAGCTCCTTCAAAGGTTAAGGCATTTTTTTGTGTTGTCTGGCCTGGCTGAGTCATTTTTTACCTGAGCTGAGCCGTGCCTTCCCTACTCGTGCTTCCCTCTGCCAAGTTCAACATGCTTTTCCCTCATCCCATCGTGTCTTACCTGCCTGGCTGAATCTGTATATTGTGGATAAGCCTCGGTTCATGGAACGTTGAAGCCGATCTGTGTTTGCATATTGTGGATCACTTTCCATGCTCATTTTTTCCCTAGTTTCTTTTCCATGCACACATTATCTACTTACCCTCTGTGATTTGCATATTTATACTCCCTACTGTGAGTAATCTTTACTTGTTTTATCATGTGAAACGGTCACCATCCACTCCCACCTCCCACTCTGGGCTCCATGGCCTTCCCTACACCTGACTGCACTCAACTCGGATTTCCACCGAGCCACGTGGTGAGTTTGGAAGTTTCGAACATTTTTTTAAATTTTCCAAATAGTGGGAATTGTTTTCACTAAGTGTAAGTTTGTTACACATTTTCATTTACGGTAAGTTTCTTTTAGTAGTTTTTAATTAATCTCTATTTAAAACACACAAAAGCTTTTTAAAAATCTTTTAACAAAACAAAACGTAAGCCTTGTAAAATATAATTTTTTTCCTTTTATTGATAGCCTTTTTTTTTTAAAAGGAAAGTTTTTAAATATTTAATTAGGATATAATTTTGCACTAGATCTTAATTAGAAGCTTTTCGTAATTAATTAGATTTAATTATTAAACCTATTTGTATTAATTACGATTTATCATTTTCCACTAGTAATATAAACGTTAAATTTTCTTTTTTTATAGTCCTAATTGCTTTAAAATTAGCCAACCTAGACATTTCAAAACGATAATTTTTTTAATGTTACTTTCATTTTTTTAATTAATCATGAGCTCCAGTGTGCAGTGAAAATTTGAGCTTTTTTTCCCTTCTGAGCATTTTTCTGGCGTTCTGAAGACCTCTGAACTCCTTTGAGTTCATTTAAAATCATTATATTTTACCATTATTATTGCTTGCGACTAGTGAGCGCATCCGCCACAGTCTGCAGCAAGGGGGTTTTCATTTACGATGTGAGACATTATTTCTCACAACCAGGATTGGCCTTCACCTCCTTTCTTGGTTTTTGCTTGTGCTTGTTTATGGTGTCCTATTTTTTGTGCTCCATGAAACACTATTGTGGTCTCCTCTCTTGCGCGTTATTGCGCTAATTACAAGATGAGTTACCAAGTGTTTCAAACCACACGCACGGACCCGATTGTAATCAACATACTAAACTATAAAGTGCCTAAAGCAGGGGTTGTTATATTGTCCTAGGTGGTTGTGTTTATTTTTTCAATTTCTTTCTTTCTCTCTCTTCACTATGGATGCACTTTCAATTCCTTTTCTTACGCCATTCAACTTCTTCGAATGGAGATCGAAAATGATTATGAAACTAAGGGGTAAATGGTTATATTGCATCACCATGGGAACTAAGATTGAACCAGATGAGGATCCTGAAAAATATAAGTGGTTAAACCGTAGTGATGAAACTTTAGGTCTTCTTTGCATGTCTATTTCTCCTAACTTTCTCTTCCACATTGAGGCATTTGAAACACCTAAATCTATGTGGAAAATGCTAGATGCGATGTTTGGACAACTAGATGACATGAGAGCACATGAGTTGGAAAACAAACTACTAGGGTTAAATCCTAGTGACTTTGAAAACCTACAAGCTTTCTTCTCAAAATTTGTCCACATTAGATTATCGTTAAAGGGATGTCAAGTAGAGAAGAAAGATTCTCAACTGATCTTGTCAATTCTCTCTAAGCTAGGTCCCAAATATTCTGTCTTTGTGTCAACTTTCTACACTACAAAATTTCATTCGAGAATAGGAAAAACTCATTCAAATGGGGTCTCTCAAGTCCAAGTCACATGCCCTTGTAACAAGTACTATCAAGGGAAAGAAGACTAAAAAGAAGAAAGAAACAAAGGATCAACCTAAGGAAGAAACCAAGACCAAACCTAAAAATGACACAAACACTTTGACTTCTGAGCCTAAGGCACATAAAATCAAGTTTTGTGTTCCTATTGCAAGAAGTCTGGTCACGACAAGCACCAATTTTTTTAGAAATAGATTGGTCACTTATCTCATTTACTTGAGAAGAATAAAATAAGTGTTCCTAAATCCATAAAACAAAGTGCTCCGAAGGCCGAGTCTTCTATTGCAAAAGGTTCTAAAAATGATAAGAAGAAAGGAAAGGCCCTTGTAGCCAAATTTTCTCCTTCATCGACATTGATTATAGATTTTGGTGCCTCGCACCACATGGGTTATTTGCATGTTGAGTTCTCCAACATCGAACCTTGTGGAATGTCCCAAATCACAATGGGTAATGACATGACAGTGTCTATTTCTGGTAGTGGATTGGTAGATATGGATGGGGGAACATTCAACCAAGTGTTGAGTGTTCTTGATCTCTCTACCAATCTCCTATCGGTTTACCAAATTACTCTCCTTGGTGAAGGAATGCTAGTGGAATTTTTTCCTAACTCGGTGATTATTCATGAGATTAACAATGACACTATAATAGCTGAGGGAAAGGTTGATCACCATTCACGGTTATATACCTTTTCCCACTTTACTTTTGATTCTACGCCCACTGCCTTGCTCACTCATGCAAATGAGGTTAGTAAGCTATGGCATGAGCATTTTGGACATCTAAATTATCACTACCTTGAGAAATTAAGACAAAATGAAATGGTCATCGGGTTGCCCTGCATCAAGTTTTCTAAGGGTCTTTGTGAGGGTTATACCCTTGGAAAGCATCCTTGAAGAGAAATATAACAAGGGAAAATCATAGAGGGCTATACACACATACATTAGATTTTAATACACAATGATGTATCTGGGGCCATTTCCTTCAAACCATCATTTCACTAGATACTAAGTATATGTGCTCACCTTCATTGATGATTTCTTGAAAATATACATGGGCCTACTTCCTTTAAGCTAAAAGTATAAAGTATTTGAACAATTTTCAAGACATTCAAGGATTTTGTGGAAAAACAATATGTGGAACGGTCTATCAAGGTTCTTGCGGACAGATAATAGTGGTGAGTATGTCAACAACTAGATTTGATGCGATTTCTATACATTAGAAGGGATCTGATTTGCAACATGTACATTTACTGTAAATTTCTTCAGCAGAATGGTGTTACAGAATGCAAGAACATTTCCTATGAAAGAGATGAATAATTACATGTTTCAATCCAAATCTCTGACACCTCTGTATTGGGCCGAAGGAAATTAATTATGAAAATTATATTCATAACCATGGTTCCTGATAATGCCCTAATAGGGATGACCACTCCGTTTAAAGCCTGGTTTGGACAATTGGAAAACCCACATGATGAACACTTTTGAGGTCTTTGGATCTCCAGGCTATGACACGGATACCCAAGAAGAAATGTAAGGCTTTGGAACCATGATCCAAACCTTGTATCTTTGTAGGGTATCCTGATGGCGTGAAGGGATATCGGATTGATGAATCCTACTTCTAATGAGCTATATATTGAGAGAAGTGTTAAGTTTGATGAGTCTTCTTCAAATTCTACTTCTCCACCTATTGAGGTTCTTTAGCTCATTGATTTGGATTCTAACTCATCAGATGATGATACTATTAAGTGTGCTCCTCTTCCTGATCCTCCCGACAATCAGACCTCCCAGTCTTTTGATTCTGACTAGTAGTGATGATGAGGACTATGTCCCTTCTCACTCAAGTGAAGAATATTCTGACTCTGAGCCTAATCTTCTGGGTCCTATTTGAGGTATGAAAAACTTTGCAAAGTGATGGAGATTTAGTTGGAGATACTTCAGATATGAGACGTACTCGCTCAGATTTCATTGGACCACACTCTTTCTTCACCTCTACTTCTGATCCATAGTCTTTCCAGGAGGCTTGTAGCATTCTTGAGTGGGATTCTACCATGGATGAGGAGTATTCCTCTCTCATGAAGAACAATACTTGGGATCTCACCCCTCTTTTGAAAGGAAGAAAAATCGTTCGGTGTAAGTGGGTGTTCCGAACAAAGTATGGAGTAGATGGAGACATCAAAAAGTTTAAAGTGTAATTAGTAGCTAAGGTTTTCTCCCAGATAGCTAGGGTTGATTATACTGAAACCTTTGCTCTAGTTGTGAAGATGAATTCTATTCAACTCACCCTAGCCATTACCGCAACAAATAGATGGACAGTCCATCAAATGGATGTTAAGAGTGTCTTCCTTCATGGTGACCTAGAGGAAGAGATCTATAGGGAAAAACCTCCGGGTTATGTCTAAGATTCCTCCCTCAATTTTATAGTTAAAGAAGTCTCTTTATGGCCTTAAACAAGCCCCTCGGGCTTGGTATGCCAAGATGGACTCCTTTTTACTTACATCAGGGTTTACTAGGTGTCACTGTGATCCAAATGTTTATATTCTATGGAAAGATGAAATCCATACTCATTATTGTTCTCTATGTTGATGACTTGTTGATCACATGTAGCTCTTCCTCTATTATTTATTCTATGAAGATCACCTTGGCCAACAGGTTTTCCATAAATGACTTAGGTTTGCTTCATTACTTCCTTGGGATCCAGATTTCACAATCTGACTTAGGAATTTTGATTTCACAACCTAATTATGCTCTTGATTTGCTAGCACGTTTTCAGATGTCTGATTGCAAGTCTTCTCCTAATCCTTTTCTTTTTGGGGTTAAGTTGGTTTCAGATTTCTCTACTCCCTTGGTTGATGGTACTCTTTATTGAAAATTGGTGGTGAGCTTGATTTACTTGACTCGTACACTCAACTAAATTTATTGTATACTGTTGGGATTGTGTCCAGATTCATACAGGAGCCACATGAGCTACATTGGAAAGTAGCCAAATGGATTCTTCATTATGTTCATGGCACTTATTCCAGATTGGAATTGACTATTATAGAGGGGTAGATATTGACTTGATTAGGTTCACAGATTCTGATTGGGTCAGTGACTTAGATCATCAGAAATCTACTTCTGGCTATAGTTTCTCTCTTGGTTCAGGTCCTATTAGTTGGTCTATCAAGAAGTCTTGAATGAAATTACGATATCATCTACAGAGGTAGAATACAGAGGAGCAGTTAACACTACCAGAGAAGCTATTTGGCTACAGGGTATTCTGATAGAGTTTGGCACTTTTGGCAACCTACCATTATCTACTGTGATAACACAAGCACTATCTTTATTTACAGAAATCTAGTTCAACATCATGCAAATGAAGCACATTGAGATCCATATGCACTTAATATGGGAGATTATTCATGATGGTATCATTGACATTTTCAGTACATTCAGATAGCTGATCAGATTGTAGATTTATTTACCAAGCCCTTCACTGAGATGAAGTTTCTTCACTTACGCTCTCTTCTTGGGGCGAGGTCTTCTGTGGCTGCTCATCTTCTTCAAATGATATGTAGTCCTTTTTCTTCTTCTTGTCAATTATTCTAGGAAGATGTTGTTTATATATGGTCAAAAATTATCAGGACATTTAGTTAATTCAAGCCCCATTGACACATGTTTCTTAGTTGTTTAGGGGTGTCTTCTTTTTTAGTCTAACTCATCATAGCCGCTACCCTAGCTTCGATGAAGGGGGGTGTTAGTGTGAGTTATCCTATGAGTCCTCCTCACATATTGGAGGGTCATCTCACATGGGTTAGCTTTAGCTTTAGCTTTAGCTAGGGTTTACATGTGTGTCATGCACTAGGGTTACTCAACACCCTATATGTACTCTCTTTCTATTCATTTATGAGCATGCCAAGACACTCCGCTGTCTTTTCCTTATGGAAAAATGCAACTTTGTTTCTATTTGTAAATATTCCATTGTTGATCGATCCTTGCAATTACGTTAGAGCCATTAAATTCTATTAGAGTGTAACCTCTTCATGGTGCATCGTTTCCGATATGATTTCTCGCAGTTGGGCTTTCATAAAATAGCTTCTCCATATTGCATCCTTTCACTCAAAATTGAGTAATATGGGAAGATCCAAAATGTCCTTGTAGCCATTCTTGGTGAGATTCCATTCTCTTGAGATAAAGGCAACAATCCACCTTTGATTTCTTATGTTCTTCATAGGTTCATATTTTACGTTGGCAATCATAGAGAGTAGGAAATGACTTAGCGTGTAGTTTCATTTATGCATTAAAGAAGCATTCTCTTTAAGCTAGATTATCTTGATGGTTCATTGTTTAATTAACATTTGATTTTGAAACTATGTAGATATTAGTTTCAATTTATATCTGAATTAATTAAACATGACCACATTTGGCATGCCTGGTGGGAATTACTTCATTGTCCTTCACACTTATTTTTCATGTTTTTGTAGTTAAGTTTCATTTTTGGTTACTAACCCTCTTTTGCACATGTTGATGTATCTTTTTTTCTTAACTTGTTTTGTTGAGTTTTGCATGTGTTGACTCTTATTTATAGGTATAAATGAGGTAAAGTACGGTGAAAATTAGATTTTGGTGGGAAAATTTCAATATTTCTCCATGTTTTCATGTTTAGAGCTTCATTTTTCAACATTCTACATGCTAGTTTTGTCAATTTCTTGAAAATCTTAAATTATTGAGCATGTAGGTTAGTACTTGATAGTTCCGAGTCTTCTATTTACATATTAATGTCATGGATTTCTATCAAAATTGAATCTTGGTGAGAAAATTTTAAGATTTCTCCATGTTTTCATTTTTAGAGCTTACTTTTTCATCATTCTACATGGTAGTTTTATCAATTTCTTGAAAATGTTAAGTTTTTTATCGTGAATGTTAATGTTTGATAGCATTGAGTCTTATATTTGTATATTAATGTGATGGGTTGTTATATAAATTAAATCTTGGTTGGAAAAATTTGACCATTTTACATATTAAGGGACGTCTTTTTGATATTTTTTGAGTGCATGTTAAGTGCATACCCGTGAACATAAGAGCATATGCGTATCCCAACTTCCGAAGGCCATAAATTTTACTCTTGAACTCCAAATGAATCCATTTTTTTTTTTGCGTTGGAAAGATATTGAAGTTAAATATTCAATGAAAAACATAAATTTGGGATTTAAACTTAGAGAAATTATAGGTTTTACCTTTATTGTAAAACTGGTCATTTTCTAACATGTCTAATGTTTTGATGAATGTTGTATTTCCATGATTTACTTGATTTAGACCAGAGCTTGTGTATGATCTTCTCTTGCACCTTTTGGTGATCTTGAGAATCAAAAACAAATTTTATCTCTATCTTTTTAACATTTATATTAACCTAGAAATTTGATTATTCATTTTTGCTTAAGGGAATGAACCCTTTATAAAGCATTTTTTATGGTTCTTTGATGTGAAGTTTTCCATTTCTATCTAGTTAGGAAAAATTTTGTGTATTCTCTTCTCTTGCACCTTAGGGTGATCTTGATAATCAAAATCAACTTTAGTCTTCATTTTGTAACATTTGTTTAATTGGAAACTTCATCTTTCATTTTTGGCTTAAGGGAATGAACATTTGTAAAGATTTTTGTATGGTTTATTAATTACAAAACCTTACTTTAATTTTTAGTTGGATTATTTGTTGTGTATACTCTTGTCTTGCATCCTTGGATGATCTTGAGAATCAAAATCAACTCTTAATCCTCTTTGAAATAATGTGATATGCTTGGAGAACTACTAATCATTTGAGTGTAGGACCTAAAAATGCTTGTCAAAGAAAGTAGTTCAATTTTTTTTTTCTAACTACACGTGTGTTACAGGTTTCCAAATTGTGAATGAATAAACCACATTAATTCTAAAAGATAGAATTACACACCAGATTCAAAACACTTGACTTGCAGGTTTAGATAAGGGTATGCGTCATTTTCTTTAAACTAGGACATAACCCCTTTGACATAAACCTTAAGCTACAACAATGGCAGTGGTCCTAATAACCCCAAAGTAGTCCACTCAAGACGGAACCTTGTGGATGAAATGGGACATGCTCCACACACCTACTTTACTAGTATACACATGAGATTTAGCGTCAAAGTTTTCTGTATTGCGACCCCAATGAGAGTAAATGATGAACACATTTCTTTACTAATGTGCTTGAAGGGGGTAAAGTAAGACCGAGATAATTCTAGGGAAACCTTGGAAAATCGAGTTCGCTCTTTGATAACTTTTGACACCTAGTTGAATTAGCCACCTAGGAGGCTATCTTTGACTAAGAGAAAACTTTGACCATTTCAAAACACATTTGATTTGAGCACCATTATCCATTACAAAACGTGTGAAGCATTAATTTTTCTTAGTTTTTCACTGACCCTAAGGAGAGGTGAAATTATTCCGAAGTGAGGCCAACATTTTTCACCCCCAATTGGTTTACTTCCTTCACTTTATTTTGACACTTTGTTGATTAGAAGTAGAGTGCCTACCCTTGTGTTGCTAATTGATTGTATTCACCATTTTTTTGTCCATTTACACTCATCCATGTTTGCAGTTGAGTTGTTAAATGTCTAAAGTGTGTGGAGACGTTTTCATATAATTGGTAACCTTTTTTATCCATATACCCAAGTCAAGATTGTCATTGTAGTTAGGCTGGATTCATCACCTTGAATCTCCTTTGAATTATTATCATGTTTCTATCGTGTCACTACAATTTTGGTATTTAGGTGTTTTTTTCTTGTAAACTTGACCTAAATATCTACATTGTGATGTTACGATATATACACTTTAACAATTCCTGGGTATACTCTAGCTTTAGTTTGATTTCAATTACTACCTTGATTTTGAAAAGTGTTGAGTGTTACCACTTCTTCGTGTTATATCAATATCATCTTGATTTTAATACCTTAATTTTTCACAATGTTTTTTTAACATATCTTTCTAATATTGTTGTGTCGTTCACAATCGTAACTGCCAATTTTTGAGATATAGGTTTTAATTAGATTCAAGCTCACTTTTAGTATACTTTGTTTGGGGATAGCTTTAACTTCTTGTTATTACTTACACCTTGTTCATTTATTTGAACTTGACGTAAGTGGTGACATTTTGTTAATCATATGCAAACACCAACTATCATTTGGAAATAGAATTAGGAATTAATTGATGATTGATTGGTTTAAAACAAACCTTGCATGATTGTGTCTTGCGATTATTAGCCATTTTGACTTATCCATTTAGGAAAATAAATTTGATCCATTGATTCTTTACAATTTAGTATTCTTTGGTCATTAATTTGTCTTTTTACTTTAAACTTGCGTGATTGTTCCTTGTGTTTATCTGCCCTATAAACTCATTTCTAGGACATGGTCCTTTGGGTCTTTGATCTTCTTGTTTTTTCCTTAATTCATAATCAGTTTTGAATATATCTTTCAAACATTGGAAAAAACATTTCATATCAAGAAAATTTTGCATGAATAAAAAATTGAAAATATTTCCTTTGTATCCTTTATGTTGCTAAAATTTTGATCAATCCTTTGACATTTACACCTCCAAACCTTGTTGTATTATCAATCTTGAGTCATCATGATTTATGTTTTCCTTAGCTTCCCTTTTGGAAAATCAAACAAGGATCCTCATATTTATAAAACGTCTAGTTGGTTGTCGTTATATTCCACAAAACATGAAAAAAATTTCAGTTTGAAGAAGTTTTATCATACAATCTAGGTATAGATTGAAGAAGTTTTATCATATAATCTAGGTATAGACCTTTAAACCCAACACACACCAAAAAAGAATGATTATCGTAAGGTCTCTTATACATACGACAATAAGGAATCAAAATTTAGGTGTTCACATCAAAAGAAACCCATCGTGACTAAACCATGGTTGGTTATTTGTGCTAGAGAACCCATTCCGGTAACCCATTCCCCACCTTCATCTCATATTTAGTGGTATGGTTTGGACACTTCTAATCCAAATTCTTATTTAGGTTCCCCCCACTCTTCTTCTGATTCTAATCCAAACATTTCCTCTTCTTATGAGGATTCCAATCCAAATATTACCTCCAATTCTTATGATGATTCGGATCTAAATTACTATTCAGATTCATCTAATTTGACTTCTAAGTCATGGTCCTCCCCTTCTTCGTAGGACCTCCTTCATCATACTTCTAATATGATTCTTGAGTCCCCCCTTTCTTTACGGGACTTGCTTTATCATTAATCCAATTCGAATCCTAAGTCGCGGTCCTCCCCTTCTTCGTAGAACCTTCTTTATAAAACATCTAATGTGATTCTTCAATTGCGTTCCTCTCCTTCTTCATAAGACATCTTTTATCAGTCACCTCAACAAACCCTTCCTCCTTTAAATATTTGTGTGATTTAAATTCCTTCTAGCCAATCGTCTAATTTTACTCCTACATCACAATCTATGGAATTTTGGATACAAAATCTTCATATTCTTCCTCCATGATGTCATCTTATAGCAAAACCTATACCATCAAATTCTAAATCCACATATTCTTCTACTCATGAGACATCTCACCCTAAGTCTACTTCGTCTCTTGAGTTATCTCCTTCTATCAAACATCATCAAACATCTTCTAATTCTTCAACACTAGTTCGACCTTTTTATTCTAATCAAACCCTTGTGGTCGATCAATAACCCATACCAATTGATTTATTTCATTGTGGCATTTATAGGGGTGCACGAAGATATCCCTTTAACACATTATGATCAAGGATTCTCTTTATACCTCAATGTGTTCGTGTATTGTTGGGAAAAGGTTGATTCCTTTTATCAAGAAATAGAGGAAGAGCTTAAGAGCATGTAACTTGATCCTCTTATTCTTTTATTCTCACATTCTTCATTCTATGATGAATTTCCTGGGTCTAGTATTGAGCCGTGGCCCATATTCTCATCACCCAATTATTCTTTACATATCACAATTCCTCAATTGCAATCACACTTTAGGTAATAGTGAAGTAACCCAATGCCTTCTTCTGTATATGGGCCACATCTAAGTATCCCTTCATAATCTACTTGTGGGTCTCCTCTGAGTAGCCCATTACCTTCTATTTTGGGGCATGTCTAACTAGCCCCTTGTATTTTATATATGGGACACCTCCGGTTAGCCTCTCATCTTCTATTCTTGGATTGCCTTCTAGTATCCATTATCCTTCTATACTAGGGCCACATCCAAGTAGCCTTCCATCTTTTGGCTATGGCTCACCCCTCGGTAGCCCATTTTCTTCAATTCTTGGACCGTATTCTTTTCATCCATCAAATTATTCTTATACCAAAGATTGTGGTAAGCCCATCATCATTTCTCAATTTTATTCTAAACCTCCATGTTCTTTTCCCACTCCTCGGGATCAAACAAGTCAAGAATTAGCTTATAAGAAACCTAGACAAGGTTTTTATCAAGCTAAGACCAAAAAACTGAAGAGATCCAAAGCTACCAACAATTCAAATGATTATAAAATTAAAAATCAAATCTGATTCCATAATGCACACCAACATACCCATCAAGTATGGTGAAAAGTGCAGAAACCTATGGGTAGGGAACTCAAGCTCCCACATAAGAAACCAATGTTTCAAAAAAAATCACAATCATTTGTTGAGTGTGAGCTCACCATGATGATCGAGATCGAAGATAATATTACATTTGATAAACAAACACGCTTAGTATCTCTTATCAAAGAAAACAAGAGCATCATTATTGGATCCTATTAAGAGAAGTTACATATTTCATTCCGATAACCATTAAAAAAGAAAAAAAAACATAAAATAGTTCAAAAATACAAAAAAAGAGAAAACATTAAAACATTACAAAAACATAATCAAAGGTACAATAATAAAACATTCCAATCAGGTATTGCATACAGATGGATGTTCTTTATTCCCTTTCTTCCATATTTATATGCAAGTCATCCACCATTTTCATCCATTTGATGCTATTGTGATTGGCCTATTCACACACATTTTGTGACATTTATCTCTATGGCATCTGTTTGACCCTGATCTCTTATCACCTTAGTAAATTAAAGAACGACTGACTTCTTAGAGATCCTATCAAAATTCACATTTAATAAACTTGTTGCGAATAAATTTTGGATATATTTGTTAACATTAGTTAATGTCATCATCGCAATCAATTTCATATCCTTCCATCAAGCCATAAGTGTTTCTTAACCCCTTGTAAAACAAGAGATCTGAAATGAATTTCCAAAAAGTAAAAGAATCAAAATCAATCAAATCAAAAATCAAAAGCTAAAAGAAAAATCAAATTGATATATAAATCTCTCTTGTGGTATTTCTAATAATCTCTACTAGGGCTATGGATGCTTGACTGACAATAGAACAATGTTGTGATTAGAATCAAATGCATCTCCATCGAGGATATAGATTCCTGGCTAGTAGTGGAGAAATGTACAGCTCTCCTACCACCCTCCATTTACAAATCACCTTTCAAACTAAATCATTCCTACACATTGGCTAGTATCTTCACTTATTATCTATCAACTCTTTCCTTCAAAAGGTAATTCATTTCCACATGAACACATGATATTTAAATGAGTAAATATGATTAGTATGTTACCAAGTGTTGCTTTTTGGACCTTTTTCAAACTCTTACTTTAGCACATGTCTTGTCTCATGATTTGTTCCTTTGGCTAATCACTTTTTTATCGACCACCTTATAAATATTTTCATAGCATCCTATGTTCCTTGGAAATATTTTAGAACATCCATGTGTATAGGATGTCCTCTTTTCCATGTTTGTTGACACTTTTTTCACCTTTTCATAAGACAATTTTGTACTTCCTTTCTCTCATGTGTTTCTTGGCCAACTTACACTCAGGGCATCCTTTCTCCCTCATGATTGAACCTATTTTATATTAGCCTTGATCCCCCTTCACCGCATGAAGTTTTTTCCTTTGAATACTCCCACCTAATTGCTAGGGCATTTTCACATCTTCACTTTCTTACACATACACGTGGCATTCTACCTTGTACACCCCATCTATCGCTGGGGGAATCCACACTTATTTGTCTTCCTGTACATAGTTTCAAAAAAATTCTCAAAATAAAATAAAATATAAATATGTTTCAAGAAAAATAAAGAACAATATAAATTATCCTAAAAAACATCACTCTTTAGCTCTTACATGTTCTTTTGCACGACTCGCAGATCATCTTGATCTACCTCCATCAACAAAATTAGTTTTCTTACTATGTCTATACTTTGGGGAATAATGAGTTTTTTGGTACTATTTCATAGTGCATAATTGTTTTTCATAGAACACAAGTGTCCTCCATTATTCCGTTTGCATGTATCCTTACTTGGGGCACCATCTTTTAACCCTTGTCATAAATTCGCACAAGTCGAAATCAAAGCTTGATAAAAAACACATTGCATTATGTTTCTTTGTTAAGTTATCTAGCTTAATTTCCCATATTGCATTGCATTATGTATGTTTCAAGGAGTTAGGAGTCTTTTACTTTCTCGTATTGCATTGCATTTTGTATGTTGCATGGATTTGGTGTTTTTAGCTATGGAAATTTGCTCGTTTATGGATTTTCATGTCACACTACACTTCTATTCATTCTTTTTAATACAGACCGATGACATTGATCATAAAAAATGATCAAATAAAGTTTTTTTTAACATCAGCAAGATGATATCTATATCTGTCTATTTTCATCTTCATTTTTCTTCCATATCAATCCCCTTCTATCAACACTTTTCTTCAAAAGAAACTTGGGGAAATAGGGATCAATTATTCTACTTCTTCTATTCTATTCTTTCATCTTTTCGATCATTGATCATCCTCTTTCATCACCCCATTGAGGGGGCATGAAAGCCATGTACTATCTCAGTCGTACCCTAATTTCTTATGAGCTCAACTATCCTCAAATTGAAAAATCTTATATGGATGTCATTTTTACCTTCCAAAGACTTCGTCATTACCTATTGAATAATAAAACCAATCTTATATCCAAAGTTGACCCACTTAAGTACTTGTTTTTGAAACCCACCCTTATGGGTAGAATGGCTAATTGGATCATTTTTCTTGGTGAATTTGAAATTGAGTATATACACTAGAAGTTTGTTAAAGGACACATGCTTGATGATGAATTAGCAGAAGCACCTTTAACTAGAATAGAGCCTGTAAGTTTGGATCTGCCAGACGCATCATTGATGTATAGTGAGGAATTTGTCATGTGACAAGTACACTTTGATGGATCATTCACTTTCCATGGTTCGCGACAAGTGTAGTGCTAATTAATCTTTTTGGATACACTATACCAAAAATCTTTTTATCTTGGCTTTCTTTACACAAATAACATTACACAATATGAGGCACTCATCATTGGGATGAAGTTAGAAATAAAATGGAATATCCACCATGTTAAGGTCGGTGTCTACTCACAACCGATCATCAAACAAGTCAATGAAGAATACAAGGTCAAGGATGAAAATATCATCCCCTACAAGAAATTGGTGGAAACTCTAAGAGAATACTTTATGTGCATCACCTTCAAAAAAATTCCAAGGACATAGAACTGATCCACAGATGTAATGGAAATCGTGTATTCTATGCTACGAATTCCACCAAAAAGCAATGATATTCCATTATTTTTTGAGATTCTATGTTAGCCTACATATAACATGTTAGAATCCTATTTGGCATGTTAATTTATTGGTCCCTAATACCCATGGTATGCAACCATCTATGACTATCTTAAAAGTGGTACCTTTCCTACTTACATTTCCTGATCCAAAAAACAAAGTCTTATCCTTCAAATAGCCCATTACACCCTCCTTGGAGGTATGCTCTATCATCATAGCTATGATGGGAATATGTTGCGTTGTCTAGATGTAGTAGATTCGGTCTAAATGATGAAAGAAGTACATGAAATGGTGTCTGGAACCCATATAAATGGAATTGTACTAGCAAAGAATTTGTTAAGGGTAGGCTACTACTGGTCTACTATGGAGATATATTGCTGCAACCATGTAAGGAAATGTTTTTTATGTCAAAAGTATTGAAATTTCATCCATACATCGTCGTAACCATTGTAACCAATTACAACAATGTGGCCATTTTCCAGATGGGGACTGGATTTAATAGGAAATCTCACCCATACCTCATGTGATGGTCATAACCACATCATCATAGCCACAACATATTTCACTAAGTGAGTGGAAGTTTTTCCATTGACCTATGTTACAAGTGATTCGATATCAAAGTTTATCATGAATCACCTTATCTTCTGGTATGGCATTCATGCTGCCATTGTGACTCATAATTGAAAATCATTCAAGAACAAGACAATGAAAGATCTTTGTTATCGATTTAAAATAATATTAAAGTGTTCCACACCATATTACCCTCAAGGTAATGGGAAATTTGAAGCCACTAACAAAACATTTGTTCAAATCATGTAAAAGATGGTGAGTAAGAAATGTCACAACTAGAATTTGCAAATTCACCCAACCCTCTAGACTTATAAGACATCCATTTACACTCGTACTAGTGAAACACCCTACTCTCTAGTGTTTGGAACATAATCTATCATCCCATTATAAATAGAGAGTCCTTCCCTAAGAATATCTCTTAGGTATTATCTGTATAAAGATGAGGATTACAAAGGTTCCAGGCTGGCAGAATTGGAATTCCTAGATGAAAAGTGCATCTACACCCTTAACCATCTCAAGGTGTATAAAAAAAGATTCTCTTGGAACTACAACAAAAGGATCATACCTCGTCAATTTGATGTTGGAGATTTGGTCATGAAAGAGAATTAGTTCAACATAAGGGTAGAAAGAGAGAAGAAAGGAAAGTTTGAACCACATTGGTTAGGACCTTACGTCCTTATGGAAAAATATGGAATACGAGCATACATAATTTATGATCCCAATGGAGATGATATCTGTGAGCCTATGAATGGCATCACCTTAAGTGATTCATCCCAATTACAAAAACATCTTGCAAAATTGTAACATTTGGGCAAGCATGTAGTGTAAGACTTAATCCTTTGATAATCCCAATTGTTCCTACTACTATCCCATCTAGTTGTACTACCCCTCAAGATATTGGATCATACTTTAGACCCAATTTATCTGCTATCTGTTTTGACATCACTAAACTACTTTCCCCAGAATCAATCATGTAGTTGTGTACTAAGTGGTTCCCGATAATCAATGACACAAAATGGCGGAGGATTCAATTTTCTTCTTGGTTGACCCCCTTATTTCTACATTACATTAGTGAGAACCATTTCCTAATTTCTAGACATGATATATTTGAGGTAGAACATTTGGCCATTGTTACTTGCAACAAATCCCGCTATCCTAGGATTGCTAGTGAATCCCACATGGAAATTCTTACATGCGTTTTCTTCATTTGATCAATGATGTTGGAAGGGGATGGATTATATTTTTGTTTCCCGTTACTTGGCACAAATTTTTCTTACACATGAGCTAGTGCTTGGGATATTATAACAAGTGACTTGGGATGAATTTTTGGGTTAGGGGTTGGTCTTGTATTGCTAACTCCTTATGGGGTGAGAGTAGGTTGAGAAAAAACCAGACTAGATGGTTGCCCCTCTTCTATGTTCCTCTTCTTTGACTTTGTATTAAAAGACGCACCCAAAAAAAGGAGGTTGATCAACCCCACAAAAGTCCTCTATTTTCCAATTGACCAATGTGGTTTCAGTGGGAGGAGCCTCTTACTGAGTTTCTTGTTGATTTCCTTCCTCACTTAGCTCTTGGGACACACCAATGGTTTGAACTACTAAGGTTAGATTCAATGCACTATTGAAGTACATTGATTGATTATGACGTAGATTACATGGGTAAGACCATTCAAATTCTTGTGGAATATTGTTTTGAGTTAGAACCAACTCCCTAAATGTCGAAACTACATTTGGATTATACAACTAGAATGTCCTGACAACTTGAAGTTTCTCTTGGTTTAGATTTTGATTTGTAGTTTGAATTGGTGGCCTATTTTACTAAAAAGGAGGCCCATTTGATTGAGATTGAGGCTAATCAGGCCTGGAATTTTGAGCTTGCTACCTATTAATAGTCAATATTTCACTCCCTAGGTTTTGCAGCTGCTTCATGACCTCTTGAAGTCCCTTTGAAGTTCTTGAAGAAGTGGAAGCCTCATTATTGCTTTAATTCCTAGGGGATGGAATGGGATTCAAATCAAGTGTTTGACTAGCTATAGGAGTTCCAATTTCTAGATAAAAAGGCATAGGCATCCTTGGTATTAATTTGTCTTCTTGAATCACACAATTTTCTACCCTTATAGCTATGTTGTAGGCTCTTGACAGCGTTATCCCTCCCATTGATTGTTTCATCATTTCTAGAAATAAATGAATGGCTCTTGTGCAACTAATCTTATGGCCACCGAGATCTTGTCCCATGTCCTTTGGAATTAGAAATTAAAATCCGCCAGCTATTCAGTTTGAGCTCTCTTGATTGTTGTCAATTGTTCCAATAAAGACAGGTTTTCTGCCCTTTCTCCAAATTGATCACAGAGAGCGATGTACAACTGGTCCAAATTTTTAATAGACCCTGTTGTTAGGCTCCCAAACCATCGAAAATCCTTACCCTTAAAAGAGGATGCCAACAATTTGACCAAAACTTCCATTTCACTAATCTTGTGAATTTTTCAGACATTTGCAATGTCTTGGATGTGGTCAATAGGTGTTGTATGATTTTCTCCCATGAAGTAGGGAATGATTTTCAACACGGCAACATGAATTGGATTTTGAGCATTAAGGGCAAGTGAACTACTACCCGTGACGTTGAAAAAGGGATTTGGTGGCACTTGATGAGCCATTATGATTAGTCTGAGGACTTTCATTTACTGAATGAAGGTTTTAATAGGTGGAGGTGTAGACAAAGTGTTGTTAGGTAGAGATGGTGATCTTTGTTGTGTTCTTCCTCTCATTCCTCTTGTTGGAGATAATTGGAGATACACAAATATTCCTTCTTCTCTTGTCTCAGACCTATTTTGAACTCTTCTCATGTACTTAATCAACATTTTCTACCACACCACTGAATTCTAAACCTTTGGATTCAACAGATGTGTTGAGAAATGAGCCTATAAAGGCTTAAATTTTACCAAGTCACACATCAAACTTGAAAAAAATGAGAATGAAAACCTTGAAGGACTTGCGTATTGATCTTTTGGAGGTTAAAAATTTTCTTGAACTCACAGCCATGAAATAACGAAAAATAAGTGAATCCAAAAATTATAAATCTCTGAAACCCAAAAGGCTAAAAAATATAAGACTTCCAAAAGCAAAAATTTTTGAGAAACCTGAAATCCCAAAACTTGAAATCCCAAAATCATGAGATGTCTGAAATCCCAAAATTCCGAAACCAAAAATAAAAAAAAATCCAAAATTTCAAAACTATAAGGATACCCTTTTGAAGTTTAGCATCTCATCTATCTACTGGGGAAATTTAGACTTATTTTGCACACGAAAAACCCCTGAAAAACTAATTTCATAACTCTTCCACCGATGTGAAAGGTCCAAACTTGAAAATATACTATGTTTGAAATCCAAATTTTCTTTAAAATTCCTTCAAAGCTTTTGGAAATGACATTTGGTCCCATCGGGCGTGCCAAAAAAGTTCACATAGAATCATAACATGCCTAAATGAACTGGTTGTAAGATAAGGTCATTCAGTGTCATTGCACAACATGGAGATATTCCACAAGTGTGGGAATTTGTAATCAGGAAATATCTCCAGAGAAAATTCTAGTTCCTATTCCTAAATCTAAACACCACACACCCAATTGAAAAGAAAACTACTATTCCTACCCTAATGTTTCCAAGGAGATAGGGATAAGAGTATGCATGAAAAGTAAATCTAATCTACCTGGAGGTGATGCACCAATAAATAATGTTGGATATCTACACTCTCATGGAAATGAAAATAAACAAATTTGAAGAGGATGATTGAACACCATATAACAAAACAATGTTACATATCCATTCACCAAATAAACACAACCATTGATACCTGCAAAAAGAATTTAACCATGGACAAATAACCTTGAATGTAATGAAATATCAGAAATAACACAATAAGAACAAAAGAGGGTTGATAATAATCTACATGTATTTTTTATTGCTCCAAATATTGATACAATGTATTATAAAGGTCCAAAAGGCATAAAAATTGCATTACAATATTCATTGGGAGGCTTGAATCTGCACAATTTCCTCATAGACAATAAAGAATGGAGGTGCAAAGGAAAAAAAAACAACCTTATGAAATGTGCTCCTCCTTACAATTTATATAGGAATATTTTAAGAGACAAGAGAGAGGAAAGAAACCCAAAATTACCTTCATAACCCTTAAAAAATCATTTTTATCCTCCAATGAGTGCTTGAAGATCTGCAAAATATCTTCTTCACTAATGCCATTATCATGTGCAAGAAGAAAATGGCCCTAGTTTCTCCTGGGTGTAGCTCCCATCTCCTCTAGCTGCATCATGATTTTATCTCCACCCATGTTATTAATTTCCTACCTCAAGTTACTCCATGATGTAGAGCTCAAGAATAGCTTTCCAATGACTATACATTTGCTAAAAATGGTTAAACATTGTAGAAGTTATGGCATTTCAAATTTGTGTCATGATTTTGATCTTCCTAAGCTCCACCGATTTGTTTTTCACCTATTGAGCTGATTTACTTCACCATCGGGTTCCCGAAATAAATGCAATGGATTCCTTAGCACACCAAATCTCTCCAACTGGAACTTACCATCTTACCTACTGTCCTGACTCGCAGTTAATGTGGCTCGGTCTTTCATGGCTCGACGATCAAGGAATGGCTCGGTGGTTCATTTGAATGCATTTGGGTGGGAGTACATGATTTTTTGGGGTTTTCGCCCCTTGTATTTTGGACACCTCATCTCCACAAATTTGGAGTTTTAGCACCGCCAAATCAGAAAAATCCTCCGAATGCCTGAAACCCCGAAGTCTGAAATTTTTAAACTTCGGGGTCCTCCCATTTCGGAACTCTCCGTCCTGTCGATTCAGAACTCGATCCCGCCAAGTTACCAAAGTAACCTCACTGTGCCACATCACCCATGATCTTCGGAGTTTACAGTTTTGCTTCTTCAGACATTTTTATCCCACATTTTCGGACATCGACTCGTCAAGCTCCCAAATTCAGTGCAGCGGTTTCATTTCATTTGCCTCACCAACCTGAATTGGCCCTGCCCGCGGCCCCAACATATTGATCCAAAGATCATGAAAATGAACTCTCCATTGTTTGCAAGAGATCGATCTGGAGATCCTTCGAACACCTCACACAGGCTTCTCCATCGTGCTCGACATCCAAGCTCAGATCGTGAACCCGCAGAGAGCTCGACCCTAGAGCTTTCTTCCTCCCCACGGATCATCTTGAGGTCGATCTCCTCAACCTTGCCACCTTTTTATCCATGAATGAATCCATGGCCATTTTGACTCGCTTGGGCTTAACCTATATCCTCTTCTTCTTGGATCACTTCCTAGTTGATCCAGCCCCACCATTGTTCGTCCGCCAAGCTCGGTTTGGGCTACAATTTGACTCGGTCCCCTGTGTGAAATAACCTGACTCACCTTAGTTTGAAAACTCCAACCTCACCGAGCCATGTAAACAGCTCACCCCTTCTCACATTAGATGAGCTCGTCAAGCTACTCGGTGAGCTAATTTTTAGCTCAGTGTCTTCTAGCCCCCCTCCATACCTTGTAAAGCAAATTTTAACACTTTTATAAATTTTCTTGAATTTTTTAGGATCAAGGAGGGGCATGTGGACATGATGGAACGATGTAGGTCAATTTTTCCCATTTTGGGTAGAATTTGGGAAAAATTTTACGATGGCGAGTCCCCTAGGGTCAACTTTGCACTAATTGAGCTCATATGTTTCCTCAACACCTAAAAGAGGAAGAGATTACCTAGAACGAATCCAAACCTTCCTGAATTCTTCATGAATTTTTCTAAACCATGGATTGCACCTGTAACTCCCAGTTCACCGTACTGACCTACTCCCTCCTATTGTCCATTTTCCCTGAGGGGGGCAAAATGGACAACAACCACCATCAACATAACTCCCTCACCCTATTTCCCCACTATTTCTCTCATAGTTTTCTCCTCTCCACCTCATATATTTATTCCTCTATCACTTGCAGTTGTAGTTATAATAAGGGTTTTTTTGCACTTTCAGTGGTCTATGATCACCCCTAAGAGTTATAAATAGTGCACATAATCTAAATTTCAATAAGTGGGAGCCACCCCATCTTGATGCAGAGGGATTCAATCTAGCGAGAATTGATGAAATGTGTATTTTTTCCTTTAAAAAATATTTCACTAACATAAGTTTCATTCAATCCCATATATCCATCAAATGTCTTGTATTTATGGGTGTCGATTGTGTCCTCCCAAAAAAGAATGCACAATTTCATGATGTTTAATCCAATTACATCCAACATAGTAAAGAATGTCATCTATGCACACATAATGATAAATTATAGGTGTAATGCTATAAGAGGCACTAAATTCAATGAAATATTTACAAATCTCATCCACTAGACATATACGACTTCACATTTATAAAACAAAAATGAAACTTACATGGACAAAATTTAGTTATCCATAATGATTCGAGGGATGGAAACCCTTTAATAGTATCAGTACAACATGAGGATTTCCATGCCCATATCAAAAGTATGAAAGAAAATCAAATTAGAAATTAAAACTAATTTAGTTTTTTTTTTCAAACAATTCACGTACCTTCTATGTGGTATCACATTTTACATACATTTTTACAAAGAAACTTATAACTTCAACAAAATCAAATCATCTTTACATTATGTTATGAAATAAATTACTAAAATACATTAGTAATGTAAGTGTAGATTATTTTCCAAATGGTTTATAATTTTTTCTTTCACTTAGAGGTGATCTGAATGAAAATTATGAAAACAATTTCTTAGGATTCTCTTTACTAGGATTTTTGTGAAGAACCTTGACACCCAGTTTCTAAAAATATATATTCTTCCAGCTACAATGAAAATTTATCAAATTCACTTCACCTTTGGTGTGTTAATTACATTCATCAAAACTATTAAAAAAATGAAATCGCGAGGGATGAAAAATCCTTAGTAGAGGCCAAAAGCATGGGAGGTAGATAAGTCTTAGCAGAGTATGGAACCTTGGGAGTTGAAGATGGATTAGTAGAAGTAACAACCATGGTATTTATAGATGAAGTTTCCTTTAATTTTTTTTAGCATTTGATTTTGGAAAACACTTGAATTTTCCTAGAATTTTCAATGTTCTTTTCAAAAAACCCATTTTTTGCATATCATACAATTATTGTAGTCCATAAAACTATAATATTTGAAGAATTTTTTTTGAACTATTCACATGCATCGACATGTTTCAAATCTCCTATCTTTTCACAAGCTATAACATGCTAGCAAAGGTGAACTAATCATGTTGGACAACTAGTGGTTGCATTACATAAAATATGAATGCTTCATAAAGATTCACATGTCTTCTATAAGCTGCAATTGTTATATTTGTTGGTAGTTAACTACACATGCAATCCCCATCTAAGGGTGCTAAAGTATTTTTAGGTGATTATTTTAAATCCATGGTTGTGCCTGATAATAGTAAAGCTAACTTATCTTTATAACTTGATTTCATTGTAAAATAAGTGGATCTACTTTAAAGTATTATTTTGATACTTTCGCTTTATTTCCAAGCAATAATAATCATCTAAAATTATTTTCCCATGATAAACATTGTGTTAATTTTCTTGTTATGTTCTAGTTTATTTCAGATCTACTTATGTTTTGCACATTATGGTTTAGTTTATTTCTTTCATGTTTTGCGTAAAATCCCAACATATGGTATCGAATCTAGGTTGTAAACTAGGTGGGATTTTTTCTTTTCTTTAAATATTTTTTAAGTTGGAAATATGGTATTTAGTAGAATCTATAATATGGAACCAAGTAGCACAAGATTTGAGTTTGACGAGTTTGATGGGAAAAATTAGTTATCGAAGTTGTAGATGGAGGATTTTTCGATAGAAAGGGACTAGTGGATATTTGTTAAATAAACAAATCTTGGAATTTTAACAGAAAATGAGATGCACAAAATTAATAGGAAGGATAAAATTACTATCAGGTTATGTGTTCTTGACATTATATTATTGAATTTTTTTTACTAAGATAATAACATAGTTATGGGATTAGATAGGGACACTTTATTAGGCCAAATATTTGGTAAACAAGATATTTCTAAGGAAGAAGTTGTATTATTTATGGATGAATGATGATAACTCATTTACAAAGCACATGAATAATTTTAACTCTATCATAATCCAGTTAATGTCAATTGATGTGAAGATGGATGGGTAGGAGAGGTATATAACCCTTTTTTTATTTATTTTTAATCTTTGGAAAATTTGATGATGACTATTACCAGTACGACTACAAAAAAAAGCTTTATGAAATAGTTGTAACTTTAATATTTGAAGAGATGAGAATAAAGTCTACTGATGAATATTACAAAAAGGAATAGTTATCAGTTCCACAGAGAGAGAGAGAGAGAGAGAGAGAGAGAGAGAGAGAGAGAGAGAGAGAGAGAGAGAGAGAGAGAGAGAGAGAGAGAGAGAGAGAGAGAGAGAGAGTCTAAAATTATATCCAAGACTCTACATCAAAGTCATAAAAAGTGTTGGAACTATGGGAAGATAGGGCGTTATAAGAAGGATTGTAGGTAGAAGAAGGGAAAAACCACAAAAACATTCACGTTCTAAATATAGAGGAGGAAGCATAAATAATGGTGATGTTTAACTTACATCCCTCATGCATTTATGCATGAATAATTTATTCAGGTGTGTCATTGCACATGACCCATCACAAGGAATGGTTTATTGAATATGAGTTTTATGATGGTGGCCAAGTGTTTCTAAGAGATAACACAATCTATATAATTATGGGGAGAGGAAGAGTGAAGTTGAATTTTAGAGATGGGAGGATCAAGAATCTCCCTGGTATTTTACACATGTCAAGCCTTTCTAGAAATCTTGTTTTAGTGAGAAAGATGAATGATGTAGAGTATAATTATCATTCAATAAAAATGGAAACAAAATGGTGTGTGGATATCTGGTTTTGGAAATAAGATCATACACATGAAATTTGCTTAAACATGATGCAAACATGATAGTTAGTGCAAGAAACAAATCTATAACAGATTCCTAGAACTAGATTAACGAAAAATTTGGAGGAAAAATTATTGCCTAAATGAGAATTATGGAAGAAAAACTCCATAAAATGGTATGATTAGTATCCTTAGAGACATTTTTTTAGAACCTTAAATGTGGGCATAAAAGAGTACTCACCTAAAAAATATAGTAAAGAATACAAAAAGAGAAAGGGAGGGTTCTCACCCATAGAGAAAACGGTGAAATTTTTTCAAAGAAAAACATGAATGAAATATCCCCAATGTGAGTTCTAGTGGGTGAAAACAAAGATTGTTATGGAAATATTGTGAAAATGAGATTTAGTTATAAAGAAAGAATTAATTTTAAAGGATACAATTTTTTTTTGTCATGAAAGGCTGGGTTGTATTGCTTAAAATGGAATTCATTTCTTGCAATCAAAAGACTTGGTTAAAGGAATTTCAAATTATCTCTTGGAATTTGACTTTTGTGAACATTTTATGTATGGAAAATAGAGCAGAGAAAGGTTTTTCACTTCTACTACTCATTCAATTGGTATTTTATAGGTTATACACAACATTGTATTTGTACCAGTGAAGGTGCCCTCACATGAAAAGTCATTATTTTATGTGTCTTTCATTAATTACTATATTAAGAACACCTCAATATGTTTTCTGAATTAAAAATCTGAAGTGTTAATTTTTTTTAAGTTCAAGACATTTTTTGAGAACCAATCTAAGAAAAGGATAATGGTTTTGCACATAGACAATGGAGGAGACTATTATTCAAACTTCAAAGTAATGTGATGAATTATGTGATTTTTTTAATAAGGAAAATATAATTCCTATACTCCACAATAAAATGGATTATAAAATTGCATGGATAGAACATTGATAGATAAAACCATGAGTATGCTAAGTGGTGTCATATTTCAAAAGAATTTTAGGCTGAAGCAGTAACTACTACATGCTATGTGGTGAAAAAATCACCTACATCAACATTGGTGGATAAGACCCCTCAAGAAGATTTGTTGTGAAATAAACCTCTATTGAACACCTAATATTGTTTGGTTGTGAATCATATAGACATATCTAAAGGGAGAAGAGAACAAAACTTGACTTCAAGTTTGAGAAGTGCATCATTTCTGGGAATGGGAATGGTGTCAAATATTACAAGTTGTGGAATATGCGACTCTAAAAGGTTTTTAAAAACACAAATTTTTCCTTCAGTTAATTTGAACGCATGAAATTCAAGGTAGAGAAATATTTGGAAAAGACATCTCAAGAGGCAAAGAAACTAAAGGTAGAATCTCTAGAGGTTTCCTCACTATGGGATCAATGAGAGGATAGGAGACCGGATAATTAGGCCAATCAAGATGTTTCAACACAATGAAAACTCAAAGATAATGAAGTGACGCAAGGGAGTCAAGAGCACTAATTAGAACAAGGAATTCATGAGATGACTGATTTTCAAATCATGTTAATGAGAAATCTAAAAGTTGATTTGGATGGTAGTGCTACTTTTAGACTTAGAAGGTCAGTAAGAGTTAAAAGAGCACCAAAAATTATAATCCCTTTTAATTACCATTAACTATTTCTATTATCAATAATAGATAATGATGATCGAATCATAGTAAATTAAGATATTAGTTTAAATGAGAGTAAGTCTTTGATAATGGATATGAAGGAGGAAATGGAGTCTCTAAAGGAGCTTTGAAGAAAAATAGTTGATTACAAATGGGTTATCAAGAAGAATTGTAACACATAGGAAAAATTGAATAAATACAAGGATCACTTAGTTGTGAAAGGTTTATCTCATGTCAAAGTAATTGAATTTGGTGAGTTATTTTATCTTATTGAAAAATTGAATTATATCATATTTCTTTTAGCTATTTCTCTTATATATGATTTGAAGATATAATAGATGTATGTTATGTTATACATATCTACCCCCCAGGTAAATATAGACAATAGTAGAATATAGAAATCAAGGAAAATCAAAATCCCTCATTTCGGGTTTTAGAGGTTGCCAAACAGGTCCCCAATCCTGAAATCATTCATTTTGGGTTTTGGGGGATGTATTGCATGGCCAAAAACCTGACACAAATAAAATATGTTACGCAGGTCTGAAAACCTGACACAAAGGATTTCGGGTTTCGGGTTTCAGAAAACACGAGACATGAAGCATGCAAATCGAAAGACATGTCCCGAGGCTGGGGAGTTCTGAAAACCCAAAACACTACCTAGGAAAATTGGGTCTTGGAGTCGGGGAAACAAGTCGGGAAAGCATGGGGTGAAAACATGTCGAGCCACCTTCAAAACCTGATGCATATACAGGTCCAAATTCTGAACCTGAAACAAAGGAAATGTTGGCAACACTGGAGGAAGTGGGTTTTGGGAAAACATAAGCATCAAACAAATGTTGAGGCACCCTCCAAACCCGATGCAAATGCAAAGGAGAACCCCGAACCTGAAAAGAAGCATACCCTAACTCGGGAAATATTCAAATGGCCATAACTTATCACAGGGAGCTCAGATTCACTCAAGGTTGAACTTTTCAAAAATCTCACAGGGTCCTCTGCCCAACTACGATTAGATATCTTTATTTGGGTGAGAAAAATTTCTTCAAAAATTTGAAATACAGTTCACCATTTTTCAGGTTTGTTAGGGTTCTCACCTACTGCCATAATGAGATGAATTAAATGCAATATGGAGGTGGTTGGGGTAGATTTCGAATTCCTCTCTTCTCCCTCTCTTTTCTTCCTATAAATTGTAAGGAGGGGCTTCTTTCTAAAGGTTGGAAATTCTTGTTTTTCCCCTCCCTTCTTATCTTATCTGCAAGTGGATTTGTGGAGTTCCAAACCTCCCATTCAAACTGTAATACGTGTTTGTGCCTCTTGGCCATTGTAATGGACTGTATCAATCTTTGGAGCAATAAAAACGAAGTCTGTGGATGATTTCAACCCTCTCTTGTATTCATTATGTTCAAGTGATCTCTCATTACAAATTTGCTTACTTGTGCATGTTTATTGTATTACATTTTTTATGGTTTTTGTTTATTGGCAAACCAATTGTTCATCATTCCTTTGGTGCATCAGCTTGGTTAGATTAGGTTTATTTTCTTGCATTTTCTCAACCCTGTCTCCTTGGAAAGTGAGATTAGGTTTTTTTAGTGAACCCTCTACAAATTGCTTGTGTGCACCTGGACAGAGGAATAGGAACTGTCCTTCATGTAGAGATCTTTCCTGATTCATAAGGTCCCACACTTGTGAAAATCTCCATGTTATACAATCACACTGAGAGATTCAACCCATCAAGTTGCAGATATTCAGGGGTGCCATGATTCGCCATCAACATATTATAGCAAATATTTTACATGTGGAGGGTTGACGAAGAAATCTACAAGAAAAAACTAGACACTTTCAGATTCAAGGGTAAAGAGGACATGGATTATCACTTGAAGAATCCCTTATACAACTTGAAATAGTCACCAAGCATGTGGAATCAAAATTTTGATGGGTGTGTTTGCAAACTTGGATTTGAAAGAAGAAATATGGATCCTTGCGTGTACTTCAAAGAAGAAGGGGATAAATTTATCATCATAGTGCTCTATGTAGATGATATGATATTGGTTGGAAATAACAAGTAAATGACAAAAGAAGTGAAATATCAACTTTTTGATTAGTTTGACATGAAGGATCATAGTGCTGCAATGTTAGATTTGGGCATGAAGATCAAAATTGATTTCTTGAATAGAAAGATGTGGATAAATCAGACTAAGTGGGTGAAGACAATGTTGGAAAGGTTCAACCTATAGGATAATGATAAAATAAGCACACACTCTCTATTTTTGTAGAAAACATTTGTTGAATAATCTCAGAAGACACAATAGGAGTTGAAGGAAATGGAACAAGTTCCCTATCAGAGTGCGGTGGGAAGCCTGATGTATGCAATGGTCTACATAAGACTTGAAATTTAACATGCAATAGTAGTGTTTATTAGATATATGGAAAATAATTAGAAGGAGCATTGAATTATGGTAAACAATTTTTTAGATATTAATAGGGAACTAGTGATCAAAATCTAATATATTAAGGGAAGTGTAAGAAAATATTTGATTATACACGGTTTTGTGTATTTTTACTAGGGTGGTGATCTTGATCTATGAAGATATACAACTGGTTATGTTTAAAAAAAAATCAGGTAGAGTGATAAGTTAGACAAAAAATTTCAACCAACTATTGTTATTACCACCACAGAGGTTGAATACATGGTGACTACACATGCTTACAAGGAAGTGGTCTAACCTCAAAGGCTATGTTCCTTGGTTTGGTTGATATAAAAAGTCATGAGGATAAGCTTCTAGGACTCTCAGACTCCTCATTCATCTCCATTATTTCCTTCTAGAGATAGTTAAACCCATTAGAAAGGTGATATTCCATGAGTGAGAGTGTTTTCTTACACTCATCTCAACAACTGGGTTTGTGTCGAAGGTGACCTTGTGAAAGATCTACAGGACCAACTGGATATTCTAGTTAGGTCCCTACGTATATCTCAAAAGGTGGTTTATTTCAACCTTCCCAACATGTTATTTATCTATCAAGCTTCAGACCAATGTATTCATGATTGTCCTCTTCCTGCTCATTCAAATCCGCTGGTGACGCAACCCTTGATATCTAAGCTCAAAGGTGAACTACCAAGTGATGGTTAGACTACGATTGGGAATAAAATGGTTCTCATGTAAAATCTACTCCTATGATGCCACCTTCCCCCTCTCCTTCCCCTCCTCCATCTAAGAATGACTCCATATCACATCCACCCCTGTTTTTTAGTTTCCATTTCTTCCAAGCCCTCGCAGAGCCAGGTTTTTCCCTCACGATTTGATAACTGTGTGAATTTATCTTCACAATATCTTCCTTTGTGTCACTCTCGTATTCCACCCTAGGAAATGTCCCATGACATACAAAGAAATAATGGGGTCAAATGTCATTCTATTCATGTTAAGCTTGCTAATTTAGACAAAATCCCACTTGCTAATAATTTTTCCATTCTTGGGTCAGAGGATGGCACACAAAATGGGCATGGAGAGTTTGATATTCTTGATTTTTCATGAATTTTATATTATGTAATGTTAGGGACCTTATAGAATCCTCTCACAAATATTTTTTTTTGGTTACCCTGTAAGCATTTTAGCTTCCTTGATATTATTTTTCTCCAGGAAATGATAATATATGGTTTTTTTCTTTAGAATACGCTAACTTTTATTACTCTTACTTTTTCAAATTTTACTACATAGCAAATTGATTGCAAAGGTGGCACTATTATTTCCATTTCCCTTATATTCCAGGCCTTAATCACCTCCTGGGGCCAAGATCTTTCAAATATGGTTGTGTGGGTGATTATGGCGATTAATGATATTTATTTTGGTATTCTTAATGTTTATGCTCCTAATGATGGCTCTAAAAGAATAAAATTATGGAAATGGTTAGGTGACAACTTTCCTTTAGCATACTAGTTGGTGTGTGGTAACTTTAATATGATAGAACATACAAATGATAAAATTAGTTCCCTCTCTATGCGTTGGTGTGTCAGTGCGTTGTGTGTCTTTGTATTTATTTAAACACCATTGGGGGATTTCTAATCCTTTTCTATAACTGCACAAATAATTTAAGGTTCAATCTTGGTATACTTGTACAAATCTTCAAGAAGGATGTGATTGATTATTTAAAAGACTTGATCATGTACTTCTCTCTCAGTAGCCTATTTTTGTTTTGACATGCAAGGCCTCTTCCCTCTCATGGTGTGGTTAGATGTAATTTTTTTGGATCACCGTTTGATTTAATTTAAGACTATTTGGTGTCAGGACCCATTCAAAGCCCTGTCTAATTAATTAATTCTAAAATGTTTCATTGCCGAGTCATCCGTTTATGGTCCTGCTTATCACTAAATTTTGGAAAATGTTGTTACATCCGCCTTTTGCTATTAGATGGAATGAGTGGTGGGAAGTGGTGATTCAACACACCACATGATTCCTCCACTATTTTGGTAAACATGTTTCTCGAGTGCATACTAAGGTAGATTCAGATCTACACAGAATTTGGAAGTATCTTTGTTCTCTTAGAGTCCAATCCTTTCAACTTACCCCTTCAGTTACAGGGGTGTTGATATTCAGCACAAACTAAAGCTCATGGAATCTCATTTGGCCCATAGAGCATAGATCCAGTCGAGGCTAAATTAGATCAAGGTGTGAGAAAAATCCTCTAAGCACTTTTTAAAATCCCTCCAAGCTAGGCATGCTCTTCAAAAAGTTAAATCTATTCAAGTTTCTTAGGAACAAACCATGGATATTCCATAGATCACTAACACCTTTGTTGAGAATTACTAGTTAGTCTTCCAAAGCTCAATAAACTACCACTGAGTGAGTGAATGCTTTGCAACAATGTATTGAGGTAGTTTTAGTCAATCTTTCTCCTAAGGATCATGATCGACGCAATGCTCCTTTCTTTAGATGATTTTATGTTACTTTGTTGTGCCTTACTCATGATAAATATGTGGGACTAAATGGATTTACTTGTGAATTATAAAAATATAATTGATTTTTTTTGGTTCATACCTAATTCGGGTCTATAATGAAGCTCTCCAATCCAATTCTTTAGGAAGTTTCATCAATCAAGGAAACATTAAGTTTATTCCTAAAGATGACGACCCGGAGAAGACAACTAGTTAGAGGCCTATCACTTTGTTGAAAATTTCCTACAAAATTCTTGCTAAGGCTCTATCTCTTCGCATTGCTGATATTTTACCTATGTCTTTTCACCCTGAGCATACAAGATTTGTCAAAGGCCACTACATTATGGATAATATTCTAGTTTTTTGGGAAGGAATTGAATGGGCTTAGTTATCTCTGCTAAAATTTGTTATTTCTTAAAATTGACTTTGAAAAGGCATATGATCATATCGAATGGCCATTAATTTTGGCTATGCTCATAGCATTAGGATTTAGAGAATTTTTTACCTCAGTGATCTAAACTCTGTTTTCCAATTATTTTTCTCGCCTCACTATTAATGGGAATAAGTCCTCCTCGATTGGTCTCTTTTGATTTATCAAACAGGGGTTTCCTCTTGTGCCTGCCCTCTTTGTCTTAGCCACTAATGCTCTTGGATATCATATTTGTTGAAGTGTTGGTTAAGGATGCATTTTGGAAATTTTTTTACTAGATCATTTGACTCGACTCATTAATGGGAATTTTGTTGATGATTCCTTTCTTACCCTTGTTGAATCTGAGTATAATGTGGTTATTTTTTAATTTTTGTGACATCTTTTTTCTTTCTTTAGTATCCAATAATCAGATGGCTAAGAAATTGGGCGATCAACAAAGTTGTTTTCCTATGCCTGATTGATTGAAATCTTACCCTTGGAAGTGAATACAAAGTGGAGAACAATTTAAATTTTTAGGAATTCCTTTTTTTTTATAGTTATTCTACAACTCTATGGAAATATGCGATTGAAAGAGTTAAGCATAAAATTTCTTCATGGTCTTCCAAATCCATTTCCTTAGCTAGTAAATTTTAGGTGTGTACCCATTTTCTTACATCTGTCCATGTTTACTATTCTACGTGTTAGTGCCCATCCTAGGCTTCCTTCACCAAACTTTCCAAGATGTTTCGAGATTACCTTTGGTCTAAAAGTTTTGGTTCAGCTGCATTTTATCTGGTGGCCTAGGAAGTGTGTGTTTTATCTTGCGATCAAGGTGACATGGGTCCTATTTTTGTTTATAGGAAAATCATAACTTTATGTTGTAAATGGGTGGTGAAATGTCTTTTGAGTAGTCATACCTGGAAAATTATGCTTCAAAAATTCATTGATTTAAATGCTCCTTATGGATTTTTTTAAAGAATATTATAGGATTGCAAGCCTTAATTATCACCAGGGTTCACGTTGATATTTCTTGTACCTTCATCACCAAAAATATATGGAAGGCCTTTGAATATATAAAACCCATGCTACGTTGAATTGGAAATTCCTTTCACATTGGGATCTATTTCAATTCCCAAAATATCTGGTGGTCTCTCATTATTATAGAGGACAATATTCCACTTACAGAAACTCTGGGAATCAAATCTCTCCATTTATCTCACAAAGAGATTCGAACCATTATTGATTTGGTTTCCTACATAGAATGGATTGCCTAGCCCAAGGTCAAGAAAAAATATAAAATTGCAAATTCAAACTTTCATTTTATCTATAGAATTCAAGATTTGATGTTAGATGTTATGCTCCATAAATATGGGGTTAAGCATCTGAATGCATGGTGGTGCGATTGGTTGTGGAATCGTGATATTACCTTATTTCACTATAATGTCGACACCATATACAAGTTATTGAGTCCTATCTTTATTATCATTGCCCAACTAAACACAACTTGGGGCTTGTAATCTGTGCAATATACATTGATTTGTAGACTTTCTTGTGCTTATAAATCCTTTCTTGAGCCTAAATTTAACCATTTTATTTGGTTCCTTATTTATCAAGGTATTTCTATCAGCGAGCATCTAATTCACATCAGAATTACCAATCCCAAATGCCCTTTCTACTCTAGGCTTGAATATTTAAAAAAAAATGTTTTAGTCTTGTCCTCGTTTTCATGTTGTTTGGTTTTGGATTCATTTGTTTTTCAACTCTACCACCCTAAATTATTTCATTGGCATCTGCCCTTTTTTAGATATTTCGTTCCTTGGCCTGTTTACATTGATACTTTGTGGAAATTATTTAGCTCTTTTATTTTATTTCATATTTGGAAAGCTTGAAATTCCATGATATTCCAGAATGATCAATTTGTTTATTTATTCTCCACTAATGACAAAGTGGTTAATTTTTCTACTATGCGTATATAGATTCAATCTCAAGAAAAAAGGTTAGTGTGGAGCTTTCTCATTTGCAGAAATTTCTCACACACTAGGGGAGTGCTTTGTGCACATTGAGTCGGGTCCCTCTGTACCATTTTCCACTTTTGCCTCTGCCATTTTTACCTCGGCGACCACTTTTGCTAGGATTGTGTTGTAGAATCTACTCTCACAAGCACCACTCCACCTCTCCCTAGGGTCACCCTTCAGTTTCGTCCTCTTCTAGTCCAGGATAGAGTCCTCTTATAAAGGGAAAGACCATAGTAGGATCTCGGCTGTGGGGCCTCTCCATCACCTGGAATTTAGACGCTTGTTGGATCACTACCCCCTGGTTGGGGAATTATATTCCTTTGTAGATGTCGATACGAGATCAAGATGGTGAGAAGGTTGATCCTCCTTTAGCCAAGCTCTCGAGTGGAGCTTTCATTCCTCCTTGAGATGATCCTCCTCCTCTTCTTGTAATGGACGCTTGTGCTTAGTGCTATATTATTTTGTGTAATTCCTATTTTTTTCCCTTAGGGCATTTTTTGGTGACTACGTGGCATTTGTTTGTGGGACTGTGATTTTTCTAGTTGCCCCTACTCTTGTAACGCTCTTCTATTTTTATTAATATAAAGAGAATTCCCAATAATAAATATTGATAAATTAACTTGTAAATGTAAATTCACACCAAAACATCTAACCTTGTAATGGGCTTAATGAAAATTTCATTTTAAAGGGTATGTATTTGATTGTATAAATCATAACTTCTACCATGACACAAATAAAATTTGACAGATAATATATAAGTTAAGGAGACAAATTAGGAGCATCCATATACTATAGATATAATTTGTCCCATGTAATATCTCTAATAAATGGTTCAAATTTTCCATCAATGCTAGTTTATCCTATAAGAAACGATAATTATGACTACCTTGGCAATCGCTACATAAATTTTGTTATTGAGATAAAGGTTTTAAAAAATGGTGAGAACAGAGAGCATTCCCTTATCCAAAACATAAATAAATTTATCGGTGTGATTATAAATGGAAGGAAAGAAGCATACTACTAATAGGTGAAAAAAACATCATATAACCAATTCACCTTCATTAATTAAAAAATAATAACAGTACTTACAAGAACTCTAAGGAAAAAGGTTATATTATATCTTCATTATATTACAATTGTGAATTTAATAGCCTTGTAAAAAAGGGTTACAATACATAAATGGAAATAATAGGAATGAAAGTAATACTTTATAAAACCAATTTAGATAAAAATAAAGGCATCTAGTGATGTTAATGTAGTTCTGATCTAAATTATATAATTTCGAAGAGAATGAAGTGAATTGTCATTCATCATGGCAATTTATTCATTTTGTTTGGCATATGAGTTTCATGTGGAGCATCGGCTAATATACATTTGTTTATGTAGTCATCAAATTGATACAAATAAAATTGTGTTGTGTTGTTTTGTGGTACATAATATCAATCACATGAGAGGCTTTTAACACTCACAATTAGCAGTGTTATCATCGTAGGTTACTAATGAATCATTTTAATGTTAGGTTGAAATATTTTTACAAGAAATTTATTTAGCTTATTAATTTTTTGTGCATGTGTGTTTAAGTCGTCTCAAGATGGTGATGACAAGTATTCCTTAGCATAATGGTATTTTAATTCATTTATTTTTTGTAATAATCATAAGGAAAGGTGACTTACTTAGCTAATGAGCACCATAGTAATTTATTTAAAAAAGGGAGGAATTTTGAATGTAATCCAATGTTTTTTGTTCTTCTCACCATCTACCCTAAAACCATGTATTATGTTTAAATTCACCTATTTAAATGTGTACATAGTATTACAATTGAAACAATTAGGTGACAAGGATGGGGTCCATGTGAAGAAGCGAAGTAATTCCAATACACAATGCTACCTTACAAGAAATTGTAAAGTTTGAAAGGGTTTCCTTCCATTAGAAAATTGTTCACATTTCCCAGGTTTTGTCATTAAGAGAAACTAGAACCTCTAATTTGATTTAAGAAGCTATTAAAACTAATTTCATAGTCCAATCAAACATTGTAGTTTTATATATGATTAACATGTGTTGCATAGAGTAGTTCATACAGATAAATTTATTATATGTATATTTTTTTGGTTTTAACCAAACTCACTAATGTAATTGATGATTTGAAAACATATGAGGTGAATAATAGCCTTCCTATCCTTATAGTAAAAATAATGTTATTATTTAATAGTTTTATTGAAAATTATAAGTTGTAACATTTGTATTCTTTTGTCTAAAGTGTGGCACTTAACTTATGATTTATGACTTCATTTTCTCCACTACATACATGTCTATGTAATAGATATGTATTGTAAAAGTGTTTCTAATGCATACATTTGTATATTTATGCAATATTTTATTTTTTAATCCCTCAAAATATCAGTAAGAAGATTTCAGAATTTGTTTGATAAATATAAACTTTATATAGAGTGATTTCTTTATACATAGAAATAATGACACATTTAACATGTACACTCAATTTCTCGAGGCTGAGTTGAGATAATTAAAATGTAAGGAGGATAATGTGAATATGGGAGATCATATGTTATGATAGGAGTAGTGGGAAATGATATGAACATTGAAGGTATAAATGACTAGTGGTTGAGATGATGTGGATAGATGATCCTCTAACAATGGACTCAAGAAAATGCAACTTTCTCATATAGGGAAGTAAAACTCCTACCTCTCTCTTCATGCAGAGTATTGAAATAATAGTGTGTGCTATTTAATTTATATAAGTTTTTTTAGATAATATTTGATCGATCTGTAGGACCTTTGGAATGTGTCTATTTTGATAAAAATATTCCTCTATATAAATCAACAACATACATGTCGAAGATGATGAGTGATAAAGCTATAGATTCACACACTTGTGAGGGTGCAATTAATCAATCTAGTTTTTTAATGAAATATAGACATGTTTGATTAATGATTCAATTTGGTTGATGATCAAAGGTGGTAGAGGATTAGAGTGAAATACTATTGTGCATTTCCCTGATTCTATGTCTCCTTGATAAAGATCAATACCAACTACATTGAAAATAGGTTCAAAGAATCTACTATGAGGTTGATTTGAACTAGGAATGGTCATATGAGGATATAAACTCATGAGGGGAGGATTGATAATGAACTTTTCAATAAAAAGAAAAGTAAAATTTTTCAATATTATATAAAATTATTTATGTTTGTTTAGTTCACTTCTATCTATTCATTATCAAACTAAAATAACAATATACTCTAGATTTTTTGTTTTTGTATTTTGTAATAAATGTATTTTAAAATGAAATGGTAATATAATCAATAATTATATAATATGATTGGATTTTCTCAAATATCTGAAAATGAATAATGAACTAAGATCAAATAAAATAAATGAGAAGTTAAACTAATTTATTTTAAAAACAATAAAACACATTGAGACTAATAAGATGTAGTTATTTTTCTTTTGCGGAATATTAACATAAAATGGGAATTTTTTTTTTTTATAAAATATGACACAATGTTAATCCCTTGTTAAATGAAACCTTCTTATAAAAATTCCTTTAACCATAGTTTCATTAGGAGAAGAAGCTTCTCAAAAGCCTTTTATCTCAACCTAGAAAAAAAACATTCCCAGACAAGGATTACTTCTTGAATGTAAGATAGAATAAATAAAACAGAGTATCATTGCATTCTTCACTACTTCCAATCCTTCCCCAAGAAATTCCACAGGGAACGATATAAGGATTTATTATAAATAGTAGGGACTTCTTGAAAAATGTAAATAAATGGAATAATAAGGGAATTACTAACAATAATTCATTTCAATGGTTTCCAAATAATTTTTTTACAAAATACACTTCTAAAGATTAAAATTAAATACAAATATATTTTCATTATCTACTCTAATAAAACCAAATATAATTAAATCCACCCCAACTTGGTTATCAGAGTCTTTTGGTACCTTGTTACAAGTGTTCTAGTGGTGATTTGATGTCTCCTCATATTGTTTCTCTATTCAAATGTAGAGTCCAATGTGATCAAGCAAGAAATAAATCACTAAATAAATAGGTAGAAATTAATATTACAAGAAATATATCTAGTTTTAAACAAGGATATAACTAGAAAGTATATGAAAATATGGCTTAGAAACAGTACTAGGTGTTTATTGATTAACTAAAATTAAACCAACCTATGGGAAAGTATAACAATAGTTAATATAATATAGGAGGACAAAAATGATGTAAACTACCCTAAAATAGTATGGGATGATTTTAAATAATTATATCAAATGAAATAAAACCCTAAGTATGCAAAGATGTAAGAGGAAAGGACTTAGTTGATTTCCAAAGATTGCCACAGGGTGTCGCAGGTCTGACTGTGGATTCTAGAAGCATGTAGGATTGTACAGAAGTATCATAAAGGCTAGATCTAGAAGATCTGAATGGATTGGAGTGCCTAGGAGGGTACTAGGTTAACCTGGTCTATAGAATAGGCCCCTTGGTCTTTGTAAAATATCATATTCTGGTTATTTTAGCGTCATAAGATAATCTAAAATATTCCTTGTCTATCACAATAGATCTGTTGAACTGCACCGGATGTGTGAAATAATATAGGATGAAGGAATGACATGTAAAAGAAAAAGAAGTATTGAAACCCTAAAAAAAGATGCAAAATGAATGGATCAGACTAGCCTCATCTGCCACAATAGTGGGCTTACTAATCTAATCATTGCACTACATTTCATACCCAAATGTAGTTATGGTGTGTGTGTGTGTGTGCATGTCATGCCTTAGGCGTTCTTTTGTAAGTCACACTTTTTGAAGTAGCGACTAATAATAAATATAGAAAATGCAATAGAATGTGTGTACATAATAGAATAGAATCCCTCCCCTTATGTTGTGTGTGTTGATGAAGATCTCCTAGCCTTGATGCATGACCGTATTTGGATGTAAGTGATACAATGGATGCAACTATAGATGGAGTGATAGTAGTAAGTGACGCTAGGAACCTAATTATGGTATCATAAATTTATATTTATAGGGTTCTTTTGCTCCAATTACATAATTAACCACGCCATGGCCGAATAGGAAAACACTAAGTATGAAAAATGGCTAGAATGATCCCAAAAAGAGGTGAGAAAGTAAACCAAGAACTGGGGCACCTCGGGGTGCCCTAGTATAGGCCTAGGCGCCCTAGTTTAGGCTAAAATGATGGGAAAGTGACGAAATAGATGGGAATGTATATAAAAATACGTAACAATGACGAAATAAAAAGGTAAAATAAGATTGCCAAAGGGTTAGATTAATTAGTACTTTCTTCCCTTGAGAACCTTCTAAATAGTGTTATGAAACCGAGCTAAATAATGCCTGAAGTCCATGATTTTGTGACTAAATTTTACCCCCACTTTATCTTGGTTATTGGAACACACGGTAACATAAATTTGATATAGATGCATAACTAATATCCATGTAGAGTGTAGTAGAGACATGCCGATGGACTAGACTCAGGCGCGGAATGAAATAAAGAAAAAGTGAAGGAACATGGATTCTAAAGATGAAAAATGTGAATAAAAAAGTGATGAGAGTGAACCTAGGGTGGGACATATGTGTATCTGTTGTGGTGTGTAGTGTACTTGCATTTTTAGTAAAGGAAAGTGTCATCGCAGTTTGTTTTTATTGCGCTATTGTCATTATCCATGTTGTTGCCCCCAATTTGACTGCTTGTCTCTCATACGGTTGGACCTAAAAGGATAAAATGATTAATTAGTCAAATATCTATGTATGTAAAAATTATTTGTAAAATAAGAAAATGTAAAGTACACTAAAAGGAAAGTGTAAATGGAACATGTAAACCTGATCCATGTCAAACGTAAGGGTGTAGAAGGATATCCTTTACTGCCATGATTTTTTTTGGGTGATCTCACGCCACCCTGGCTAAAGAAGTGTAGGGAGGAATTGATTTGTGTCCTCTAACCTTTGACCACTTCTATTAAAATGTGTATGAATAAGTCTCTATAATTTTCTGGTATTTTTGGCAATCCGTCACCTATTGGCAGAAGTAGTGTAGAGAGGCATGCCCATTGTAACCCCCAAGCCTATAACTGCTTCCTAGAAATGCTAAGGACATTATGTCTTATAAAAGCCACTATGTATAGAGTTCATAGACTAGTTGTGAACTCACTTCCTATGTATACACCCATAATGCCAAGGGCAGAAAATGTATTGTACTGAACCAGTGTAAATACGTTATGTTAGTATGTAAAACCATCATTGATTCCCCCACTCTTTGAGGGTGCATAATATGTGACTAAAAGGAGAATTTTTCCCCAAATGAGAACCTACGGTAGTCTGACCTATATAAATTTTATCTATGGGGGAAAGGGAAAGTGCTTGGTAGAAACCAAGGTGTGCACAAAAGGAGATGGCTAGCCAAAACAAGTATTAGTCCAAAAACACATGCATGCAATAAGACAAGTGTAAAATATGCAAACAATGTAGAAACTACTAAACAAAATAGTGTAAACATGTAAGAAAACAAGTAGACCACACAAAGTGGGTTGAAAACATGGGACATCACTCACGATGGCGCAAGTAAATCAAGGCATTCATGGCAAAAAAAAAACATGTGTGCAAACAATCATCGGGAAAATCCGGCATGCGATGGTAAATAATGGAAGACAAGTATAGAGAAATAACAAGTAGTCATGGAAAGATGTAATCCTGCAAAAAAGTTTTGCACATGGGACACGTGTTAGCATATTAGAGAAATAACCAATATGTCAAAGTGTGTAGGATCAATTAAAAGTAAGATTATAAGTACAATATGAAATAGTAACACTTGGATAAGATGAATGTGCATGCCCCCAACAACTAGTATAGGAAGGGTAGAGGGCGATCATCCATGCCACATGTAAAATTCATGTATCTGTGATCACACTAAACTAAGGCATGAATGTGCATGTGTATGATATAGATGATGACATATAAGAAATCAATATAATATGTGTAGCAAAGTAATCATGAACAACAATAACAATTAAGAGTAAATGCCTCCAAGACAATGTATTATGTTGTGCATGGATGGAATGGAATGAAAAATGTAATAACAGGAGCAGAGTGCTCCCCAAGTGGATGGAAGTGTATGCAATAAGGTTAATTTTGTTTTCCTCCTTAGCAGTCCATAATGAACCATAAACAAGAGTGCATCATAGGGAAATGGTGGAGTAGTGTGTTGTTGTGTTTAACATGTTATAGTGAATGTGTATATGTAGTAGTGATGAAATGTGACATATATAAGAGATGTGCATATCTCTTAGAGCTGAAGTGTATACCATGATTATATGAGATGAAGTGTGGAGCGATGATTTAGCCCTAAACATATATCACTATAATATGAATGGGTGAGTGATGATTTAGCACTAAGTGTATATCACTATAAGATGAAAGGAGGATGTGGTGATGTAACCTAAGGTGTATAGAACTAGGAAATGATGGGATAGGTGATGATTTAACGTAAAGTTATATGTCACGACAAGATGAATAATAAGGGAGTGGTGTTGTAACCTAAAAGTGTATACCACTACAAGATGATGGTATAGGTGATGATTTAACCTAAGTTGTATGTCACTAACACTTGAAATGTCACATGAAAATAGAAAGTGTAATGAACATAAGGTTCATTGGATTTTTAAACCCTTGGCATTCGAGTATGGACCGAGAAATTAAAGTACGTCATAGGGTGGTGAGTGCAACATGCGTAGAAGACAATGTAGCACATAGGTGGTAGTGAGAATAAAGTGACCAGATGTTGATGAATGAGTATTTGTAAATGCGCAGTGTGGGAAATGATAATGTAAGATGTGTAGAGAATATAGGATACATGTTACTGTAATGTGTAAAATGTGATGTAATAGGTGTAGATAGAAATGGAATGTGTAATGGTAAAATGTAAAGCTAAACTGCATATGCAATGTAACCTAGCATAGTATGTAAAATGTATGTAGGAAATGTCAGAGTGGATGACATGACTATGTATAGCTTATGTGTGGATAACCAAATAATGTATGTACTGTGGAGGATAAGGACTGAGTATAATTTAGAGTAAGTGAAGAATGAAATGGTGTATGACACATGCAACGTATGATGAAATGCAATGGGTATACTGCCTAAAGTGTGGTATATGGGGCTCAGTGTAATGGTAATCCCTAGAATAGTCAAGTGTGAACATTAAGCACAAGAGTGTGTCATCAGTGTAACGACGATGTAGGATGTGTGATTGTATATACCTATATGAAAATGCAATGATGAAAAATGCACACTATCTTAGCATATGATTGAGGGGGGATTCCTACAAGTGTGGCGATTCTATAAACACCACCACCAAACTTATCTATGATAATGCATGTACTATGCCAATTGGGCTTAAATTTTAATTTTAGGAAGGTGCCTGTAGCATTATAGGTTTTTCATTTAATTTTACGATGATGAAACTGATACGTTGAAAGTATTGATAGAGAGTGTGTTGATGTATAGGTAGTGATGCAATGGATGATTGAATATCGGGAAGTGTGTAATGATTAAATGGGGCTACTGTTCATTGGTGAAAATATCCTTGAATAAGTCATGCTAAGCACTTACCATACACATTTATGAGTGTGTCATCATATTTGCGAGGTAGAGTAACTAGAGTCACATTGACCATAAGGCATAAAGTTTATGCGTGGTGGGACCTTATTCGAAAAAGTATTATAGTAGAACTAGGATGGTGGTCCTTGAAAGTTAAAATGTATCATAAACACTGATTGAGGAGGAATTAAGTTTCACCTTAAATACACTTAATTTGTGAATGGAGTGTAGATTATTAGAAAGATGCCATAAAACCCAAAATTAGAGTCTGATAGGGAGCATTGTTTAGGTTTTTGCTAGATAATGCGAATTGATATGCTGACCTAGTAGGAGTGGATCACTATGTGAACTAATTTTTATAGGCAACCCCAGATCTATTGTTGACTTGGGAGAAACCATATGTGACCATCTTAGGTAGCACTTGACTAACCAAAGAAGGTGTATGAGAAGTGGTATAGTGATGCTCAAATCAAGTGCAAAAGAAACAACATAAAAAATAGGAGAATTTATTGTTGAACTAGAAGAATTGATCATTAATGTAGATCAGCGAGGGGTTGTCAATATCATCACATGTAATGAATAAGAGAAGATATCCATAAAAGTTCTTAGAAATATTGTGAGGAAGGCTCACTAGTATCTGTAGCAAGCTTAGCATTCTGAGATTTCTGTGTGGTACTAAGCGATGGCGGACATAGGACTTAAGATCCCATGTGTGATATAGACCTCATGTGTAGGAAGGAGATGCAATAGTTGTAAGTTGTCTAGTGATTGAAATACAATCCCTGAGGCACTCAATATGTTCAATGTACTCTATAGTTGCATTCATAAGAATATAAGATCTTGGTACAATATGATCCATAATATTTGGCTAGATCACATGGTGAGTATGTATGATCTTGGTGTTAATAACATGCCTAAGTCATGATACATAGTAGAGATATAGATTGAATAGGTCGGTAGAAGAATCAATGGGAACGACTAAGAACGGGTGAGACAAAATTTAACATGTAAGTCTTGGCATTACGATTGAATGCTTATTGAGACTGTTCTGGTGATGGCAAATGAACTTGAGGTTCAACTATATTCCATGTAGTGGATAGTAGATGTGAATAGGATATCATGAAGAAGAAGAAATTTGATGTGATTGAGAAGCATCGGATAAGCTGTTGATTTTTTCATCTAAGAAGCGATGTGAGTGGTGGATTCCATAGATTTCATAGAGGCATGTCATGTGATTGAGAAGAATATTTAAGTTTAGATTTCAATATCTAAGAGATGTTGATCATTGATTCCATATATTGCATAGAGGATGTATGTGACCCAAAGAAGACATCCTTTTTGGACTAATGACCTTCATAATCTAAGAGCATGTGATCATTCAAATGGATATCCGATAAATCCTTTGCATGTAGGATTGAATCACCAGTCTTACATGGGTTGGTTAGTTGGAATGTCACTACATAGGTCCGCAGGGATCAACATTGAATGTAGTCGTGGAATTAATCATAGGTACTTGTGAGTCATGATAGGTAGCCCCTAAATATTTAAGGCTAACATGCATAATACTATGGTGTCTAGAAGTGCTTTCACAAAACATGGCTAGAAAGTAGGATATTTCTTAAGTAAATCAGGATAAATCTTGATTTGACTTGTAACCCATGGTAAAGCCATCCAATAAGGAAAGGATGTCGTAAGCAGTGGTAGGACGTCAGGTTCACTAAAGTCAATATGTGGAAGATAGAAATTAAACTTAGGGAAAGGTTTAAAATTATATCACGGAATATTTAATGCTAATAGACGCACATAAAACATCTGGTTAAAAATGCACTAACAAGGACAATATTAGAATACCCAGTCAAGATAATTGATAGTAAGTGGGTAAAACTAACAACCATAAGTGTTTGCAAGGAAGTATTTGACTAAGATGGCCACTTTAGGATGCATCTTAGAGAAGACTTTAGTTGAACAGAGTGTTGCATGTCTGCATTAGTAAAAATCCATTGTGCAGTAGGATAGAGGTGTCACTCAACTTGTATATCCCAAAAAGTCCCAAGATCTAGAAGATCTTAATCAGTCGTGAAGGACTCCTAATTAAGGTATCCTGGGGTTCAGTAGGCATGAGAGAGTGCCCTGGTTTCTAGTAAGATCTAAAAAACTGGATTTTTGCAGATGTCGCAAGATAATCTAGAATACTACCTGTCTTTCACAATAAATTTTCTAAGTTACGTTAGAATGTATCTATAATGATGAAGGATGAATTGTAATGACCTATCAAAAGAGGATTGAATTATTGGTTAGTATAGGATATACCAATCTCTCTAAAGAAAACTATATTCTTTCAGGTGGGGGATGACGGTGAAACCTTACTTCTGGAAGGATGGGAAATGGTGATCTTTGCACATATAATCAGAGCTAATGCATTATCTCTTGTACTAAGTCTACAACTTGTCCTATAAGAAAGAGGCATTGTCCATTGATCACTTCTAAGCAGTGAAGAATGTAACAATGACATCAAACACCACTTGTAGTATACCTATCCTTTTAAATATTGGGTTTTAACATGTATTAGGAGAGATGGCACCCTAACATGAAACATTTGGGTACCTGTGCAGGGATCTCTGAAAGCTATGGAACCACTATTCTCTTGGTGATTTCATCAACACTAATGATAGAAATACTCCTAAGTCCTCTTAAGCATCTCTAGCTCAGATCTCCGGATTCATTGTCTTCTTAGGGAATAAGATAGTTCTAGAGTGTGCTTCAACATGAGTTTACAACACTTGAGACAATATGAAGGGTCTCTTATTACCTTTGTAAATACATGCCTTGATAATGAAATCCTTCCGAAGGTATTCATGTACCCCTAGAAGTTATTGCTTGCATAACATGAATCCAAGGTCTCTCAAGGATTATCTTATAGTTTAGGTTCATTGGCCTTGTAGCCCTGACATGGGTCATATAGATTGCTACATGAACCGATAAACTTATGGGTGAAATGAATAGTGACAAAAAAATTCTGTGTTCTAGTGACCAAACTTTATCAATAGAGATAGTTCATGGAGAAAGAGATCCACCAAATATGTTCCTACATATTGAAGAACTTGCACTTTCTTTATAGATGTGGCCACACTAAATTGGGCCTATTATGAGGAAAGTCTCATGATAGTACACCCACTTTCTTAGGATACATTCCACTTGCATATATAAGCATAGGGTCGTGCTCCAAACATGCCAACAACATGGAGTATGGTAGGTCATCGGAAGCTTGAATCCAGTCATTTCCATCTACATGCATTTCAATTCTTAGGGCCGAAATAATCTCATGACTATACATATGTCACGGCTTGAATGTATTTTTCAATATATTTTTCCCATGTGCACATATGGATTCCCTGAAATTTGGTACATTACTAGGTGTTCCCTGGGTAGAGGTTGCTCATACAAGTTTCAATAGATATGTTCAATTGTGAAAAACAAAGTCTATGCTCTACCCTAAGGAAATCAAGTCGAGAGGAAGAAATTTTTTTCTACATGTCAGGTTAAACATTGTTTCAAAAGATTAGGAAAGAAATTGAGGACTAATCTCCTAGTCCTGATGGCTGAATATATGTCGTAAACCTTAGAAGGTGCAATGAAAAGATATCGGGTTCACCAAAATCTTCTCAAGTGATTGTTCGTCTTTCTCTTCTTGGAAGGTAGAACTGGGAGTTTAGTTGGATCTCATACAGGAGGACTAAAACATTGTAAAATACATTAAAACAAGGATTCCATCACCTGCAATATCAATAAATACATCTTATTATCAAACTCAAACCTTACATTTCTCTTGAAGTCATCACCATAATTCAATCTCATCAAGGACTTAGTTGATTTTCATATACTGTTACTAAGGTAACTAAATTCTGAATCTTTATCTCCCAAAAAGCATGCTACAACAATACATAAGTCCCGTAAACTCTAGTATCTGGAGGATTATCAATAGACTGAACTCACTTTATGTCTCCTACTCATTCCTATCCCTGATCATATCTTTATGACACAAAAAATATGCCTTATTAGGCTAAAAAACAACAAATTCCACCTTTGGTTCCCTTTAACTATGCACATAAACTTACATTTTCACAACATGTTACCTATTTGTGACATCTAGATTACTTAGGTAAGATCATTCCCACGTCTAGTCACTCATGTATGAAATGGTCTTGTATGAAGCTTATTACCTATCCCATGATGCTCTCGCATCAAGTATGAAAACCCTAAAAATAAAGATGCAAAATAAATGGGTCAAACTGACCTTCAGTCTGGCACAATAATGGGCTTACTAAACTAAGTGATGCACTATATTTTAGACCCAAATGTAGTTCAGGTGGGGGTGTACATGACGTGCCCTAGGTGCTCTTGTGTCAGTTGCACTTTGTGAAAAAGTGAGAAATAATAACTATAGAAAAGTTACTAACATACGTACATAGAATAGAATAGAATCACACCCAATTATGTTGTTTGTGTTGATACAGATATCCTCGCCTTGATTCATGACACTATATGGATGCAAGTGATAAAATGGATACAACTCTAGGTGGAGTGATAGTAGTAAGTGATGCTAGGACCCTCATTATGATGTCATAACATTGTATTTATAAGGGTTCTCTTGCTCTAATTTCATAATTAACCTATCGACATGGCCGAACTAGGAAAAAGATAAGTATGAAAAATGAGCTAGAAGAGATCCCAAAAAGAGGCAGGAAAGTAAAAGATGGATCAGGGCACTCTAGGTGGGACCAAGGCCCCCCATTAGTAGCCCCAGTACAGGACTGGGCCCTGTTTATGCTAAAATGCCGAGGACAAGTGCCAAATACAACTGGGAATGTACTATGAAAATATGTGGGAATGATGAAATAAAAAGGTAATAATAGGATGGCTAAAATGTGGGATTAATTAGTACTTTCTTCACTTAAGAACCTTATAAATAGTAGTGTGATACCTAGGCTAAATAATGCCTAAAGTGCATGATTTTGTGACTACATTTATAAGGAAAAACCTCAAAAAATTGACATCATAACCTCCCTCAACATTCAAAAATAAATATCCCATGAATAGTATGAAAGAGATTTATTTATAAGGTGTTATAAGTGGAGGAATTAACAAGTTAAATTTTTATCATGAAAGACTTGGTAAACACAAAAAAATCAACATTATACACATAGTGAATCTATGAAACATTAAAAATAAAAATAAATTTACAAGATTATTTTTTAGTAAAATTGACCAAGTAAAAATGGATAAAATCAAATCACAACTAAACTATGTGTATGGAAATTTGTACTTAATCACCCATCTTGCTAGACTTGAATTTTGAAAACTAACATGACAATTATAAAAGTATCAATCTTGATTGACAAGAGGGTTCAATATGGTTGAAAAAAAACTCAACTTATAATGAAAAATATTAGAAAATAGGTTTCAAGAAAATATGGGGATTATTAGTAATCTTGTAGATTGAAGTTGTGGGGATAGGGTCTATGTTCTTATTTGAATGGAGATTTATCATTAGTAGAGATGCGTTTTCCACATAATGCACCATGTGAATTTTATATGCATACATATATCCCCCTTAGAGTATCTTGTATAACATTAATGGGTGGGAATGTGATTTTCGAGTATGGTATGTCCCAAAATTGGAGATTTAACAAATTTACTTGACCCTTTTTCATGGTGAAGCAATGCCAATTAAGATATTACATCAATTGGGATCAAAATGGAATCAAGTGAAACGATGTGATAAAACTAAATAAAAATTAAAATGAGAAGAAAAAATACTTATTATCTAAGTGAGGGATAAAAATACCACTTTATCTTTCTCGTCATCATTGGTAAACGTCCACAAGTGTTACTATTGTATATATCTTCCCTCAGGTAAATTTAGACAAACAGAGGAATATGGAAATCAAAGAAACTCTAAAGCTCGATATTTATTGCGTCACCAATAACCTGGCGCAGGTAATAAAATGTCAACATGAAAATGGATGCACTCTGGTGTAGGTAAGAAAATGTTGGCATGGAAAAAGTCGCGCCCTAGCGCAGGTTGGAGGCGCAGAGCAGAAAATGTTGACATGAAAATGGATGCACCCTGACGCAAGTAAGAAAATGTCGACATGGAAAAAGTCACGCCCTGGCGCAGGTTGGAGGCGCAGAGCAGAAGATGTCGACATGAAAATGAATGCGCTCTGGCACAGGTAAGAAAATGTCGACATGGAAAAAGTCGTGCCCTGGCGCAGGTTGGAGGCATATAGCAAAACATGTCGACATGAAAATGGATGCGCCCTGGTGCAGGTAAGAAAATGTTGACATGAAAATGGATGTGCCTTGGCGCAAGTAAGAAAATGTCGACATGGAAAAAGTCACGCCTTGGCACAGGTTGGAGGCACAGAGCAGAAGATGTCGACATGAAAATGGATGCGCCCTGGCATAGGTAATAAAATGTCGACATGAAATTTTTAGCACCTCTGGCACATGTAAGAGTATGTTGACACAAGGATGGTTGCACCAAGGTGCACCTTCAGGAGGCACAACATTTTCATCATTGACACCCCGAACCTGATAGAAAGCAAACCCTGACGTAGATATTCAAATGGCCATAACTTCTCATAGGGAGCTCGGATTCACACAAGGTTGGAATTTTTGGAAATATTACAAGGTTCTCTGTCCAGCTACAATTGGATATATTTAATTGGCTGAGAACAAGTTCTTCAAAAATGCAAAATATATTTCGCCATTTTTTGGGTTTGCTAGGGTTCTCACCTACCGCCATAATGAGATGAATTAAATAAACCTAGAGGTGGTTGGGGTAGATTTGGAATTCCTCTCTCTTCCCTCTCTCATTCTTCCTATAAATTGTAAGGAGGGGCTTCTTTCTAAAGGTTAGACATTCTTGTTTTGCCCCTCTCTTCTTCTCTTTGACAGGTGAATTTGTGGAGTTCAAACCTCCCATCTAAAACTGTTATGCAGCTTTGCCTCTTGGCATTTTGTAGTGTATTGTATCAATCTTTGGATAAAATAATGCATGTCTATGGATGAATCTCAACCCTCTCTATGTTCATTCGCATCCTCTTGATCTTTCGCAGCAAATTTGGTTATCTATGCATGATCTTGCATTACATCTTAATGGTTTGTGTTTATTGGCAAGACAGATGTTCTTCATTCCTTGGTGCATCACCTTCGTTAGTTTAGGTTTATTTTCATGCATCTTCTTACCCTGTCTCCTTAGCAAGATAGATTAGGTTTTTTAGTAAACCCTCTACATTTTCATGTGTGCATCTAAACAGAGGAATAGGAACCGGCCTTCATCTAGAGAGCTTTTCCATTTTCACAGGGTCCCACACTTGAGAAAAGCTCCATGTTATGTAATCGCACTGAGAGTCTCAACCCATTGAGTTGCAGACATTTAGGGGTGCTGTGATTCACCATCAACAGTTACCATAAAAAATGTGGGTTGAGAACACTCTCTCTGTCTCTCTGTCTCTCTCTCTGTCTCTCTCTCTCTCTGTCTCTGTCTCTCTCTCTCTATATATATATATATATATGAAGCTATTCATAATTTTGGAAATCATTTGTCAGTTGTGATTTTGATATTATTAGAGCTCTAGGTTTCTAGTAATTGTTTGACACATAGAGACAAACAATTTGGATATTTCTTAGAAAGGATAGAATTAGGCCTAGCGGAATCCGATTCACCTCACATAAAAACAAGTAATAATAATTGTTTTCCCATTCCATATGTTTAAGGTTATTATTTGTAAAATAACCTAGGAGGACGAAATTATAAAATATTATAGGTAAAATATTTTATGGGGATGGGGAATAGAAATTTTATATTTATTTTCTTATTAGTTTTTTTTAGGTTTTTATGCTTAAAGAGTGATAGAAACCATTAGAGGAAAATTTTTTGTGGTAGTTTTACAACAACTACTTGAAGTAGACGAGTAATTGTGTAACTCTCATAGGGCTTATGCAACCACTACTATGTATAGAGTAGAATTTATGTAACTTCCACTTAGAAGGCCTTTAAAACTTTCTAATTTATTATTTCTATTTTTTTTAATAATTTATGATATGGGATATAACACCTTTTTTGTTCTTCAATACAAGGGGAGTATTTGAGGTGGAGTAGAGATAAAGAGGAGTAGTCAGCTCGGGTTATTTGTCTATTGAATTAGGAAGAGATTGGTCATTTTACGGAAAAACCATATGGATGTTTGCATATTTAAAGCTAGTTGTTCTCGCTAGAATATTTTTTATTTGATATTTTGACCTAATAGGATGTAGATCAGTACATGTTCTTATTTTTTTATGTTTGTAGAGAGTGGAATATCACTCTAAAATATGTCTATATGATTTTGGGAATAATTTTACAGGGAGGAAGCTATCCCTAAAGGAGGATAACTCTCCATGTGAGGTCCACACATGACAAAATGCTTTTTGGGATGCAATATGGGAACTTGTTTTCGGTGCCACACAAGGTGTTATATTGGTTAGTATGTAGAAGGCTCGCATCCTCAACCTACTCAAGGTTGTTATTGGTGATATTGACTTACATTTTTCTAGAGGAAAATGAGAGGAAAATGTATTATGTTGTTGTGACCCCATTATCTAGAGCATAGAGGACTATGATAGGTTTTTTTTTCATGTCTAATTAGATAATACATATCATGAACTGTACTGGATTTATAGATCCAATTTAATTTTTTGAGCCTCCCCTCTCTAGTTGTTTCATGGGTGTAGGAGAGAGTTATCCCTTATAAGGGGGATCTTTAAATTGTAGATCCAAATGCTATTAGGGTAGAAATATGGGTTTTTATGGCTCCTATAAAGGTGACATGTTAGGCAGCTGACACATTTATCATCATTGACATGATTTCACATAATTATGAGGACATGTTTAAATCATGGGTAAGAAATGAGAAATTTTTATATTCTTGGTCGGTACTACAAAACTGATTGACATGATGGGGTGGAAAAATGTGGATTTGATAGCATGGGTGACTCAATAATTTGGGAACCCATATGTTGATAAATTTTATTTATACTAAATATAATCAAATAGATTAGAGATATTATAAATAGTAGGATCCAATGGTTGTAATGGAGACTCATCGTGTCAAGAGTACTAATAGATCAACATTCATATACACCTAGATAGATTGTATGAGCCATAATATTATAGGGAGTTTCTCATTAGAATGAGGGAGTCGCCATAAGAGGGGATAGATATCCCATAGAGGAGAGTAATGAGGAGGAGAAGGAAGAGGATTCATAGGAAAATTCATTTGATGAGAAATACCTAGATTGGCATAAGTGTGATATGAGAGATAAATTCTTGATTTTTTCCTCTTTATCACTAGATTAGGTTTGATTATTTACTAGTGTGTTATGGTTTTAGGCATGAACTCAAAGTGCAGAGAACTCATACAACATACTATTTTTTACCTCTTTACCTTTCCCTTTGGAAGGACACGTAATTCCTTACTTATAGATTTAGGGCTATCAAACCATGTTGGTCTTCATAAATTATGTTTTACCCAAAATGTTATGTAATAGATACATTTTCCATAATTCATCTATTGCATCAGGATCTTCATGTAGAGAATGTTTCTATGCATAATTAATTGTAATTTTCCATAATTCATATATTACATCAAGATATTCAGGTAGAGAATGTTTCTCTTTGGTAATAAGTATCATATCATCATGGGATTCTTACTAGAGGAGGGGGATATACAAGTAAGAGTGGAGATAGATGCACTGGGGGTTATCATGGACATTCTCACCTATCAATACATGGAGGATCCTAAGAAGGAATTTGTAGAAAGTGGCATAGTATCTATATTAGGATCCCTCAACCCAATATCTTTGTAGGGGTCGCGAAGAGATACATAGGCCTAAGCATTTTTATTACTTGATATAATTTGTTTTGTATATAAATTGTTTATATATTTGATTCATGATTGATTATCAGACTAAAATTTTCCATTAGATGGAAATGTATTAAAGATTTATAAATGCATATAAGCATGTGTTTGTGTGTTTTTGTATGCACGTTGTTTTGGTTTGACACTTACTAACATACATTAACTTTAAAATATTTATTTTTCTAGTTTATACACTTTGAATAGCTAGGAATGTCTATTTTTATGGATTTTAAATTAATACTATGAGAGAAATGAAAATTACATAATAAAATTAAATATTTGTGAATGATGTATTAGCACATGATAGTACTAAAAACTACTATGTATAAAATTGCAATACTTTTCAATTCACTAGAATAACTTTGTGATAATGATGATATTGAAAGGAGGAAGCACATCTTATTCCACTTTTAACCCCACATAACTAATGGCATGCGAGTCATCATCATTTTGGGTTAAGAAGGATGAAAGATACACAAATGAATGTGTAGGATATGAAAATTAATTTTTAATTAAGTTTTTAAAACAATTATAAAGTTAATGTTGAATTGACGAAAGTTGTAATATTATCTATTAGTATTTTCCAACTAGAGTCATAAAAATTATACTTTTTATGCTTATTCTAGACGTATTATCATGGATGGCGAGCTGATTAACAAAATTTGTTTTAGGGGGTGGTTCTCTCTTTTAGCATAGGATACTAAACAATATTTTGGGATTCTTGTATTTTTGAAAAATTTCACAACGTTACATTGGTTTATAACTTTCTTAGAGACCCCTACATCTTTCCCCATTCTACTAATAGGAAACAAGATTTCATTAGCAAATGTAAGACAGATATGTGAAAGGAAATTTACCTCAAATCCTATCCTCTCACCATTAGTAATAGGTGTGCGATCATCATCAAAAAATAGAAAGAACAAAAATATGAGAAATTACACACACACACAAACAATGTAGACATAGAATTCTGTACTTATTTATATAACATTACACCTATAGTATGTCATTATATGAATGATTCCTAAGAAATAACATTAGACATTAACACCACTTGTATATTTTAAATTGAAATTAATTTATATTTTCTTGATTTTGTCCTCTACTTTTATGGAATTATCCCTTTACTTTTGCACATCACACAACTTATTATGTAGCTCAGTACTTCATGTTTTGTCTTCAAATATCTATAGACTTTAGCACCCTGTAAGGGAAAGAAGAACTCAGGAGCTATTATCCCCTTTGAGTGCTCTCTTCCTTTCCCCTTGTCTTCTTATGTTTAAAAAGACCCATCACTTGTTTATATTTCCTAAGTTTGTATTGATCTCTTTGGATCAAATTTTAGAGTTATTAATGATAACATTAAAGAAAAGGAATTATATATATATACATGGCCTGATAACTACTCTAAGGGGAAAATAAAAGGCAACTGAGATATTACTCTCTATCTACTACATGGGGAAAAAGAACACTTGAGGACTAGATTTGTGTTGGATTATTCACTACATAAGAAGGGAAAATTCTAAATTCCATCTCACACATTATCTTAGGGGTAAATTAGTTGTATCCCATTATCTTGGTGCAACTTGCATAATATATACCTATCTTCAAGGGACACAATTCTATCGCAAACACACCAAAACGATAACGATTCTACAATATAGTGTATCACTTTGTGAAAATCACATTGGGGTGACTTCTGAGGTCATTTTAACTCAAGAAATTACATATTTAATTTAGAATAATGTGTGCTTTAGTCTTTTTCAGGTACTCAGGGCTTATTTTGTAGGTATATGTATGATAGGAAAACCCTACATTGAAGTGGATGCGACACAGAGTAAATAAAATGTGACATTATCATACCTTTAAATATTTGTATTCACACCCATTACTATGACACCAACATCAATATTAGACATTAGCACCTCAGGTGATCTTCTCTATACCTAATTGTTACTGTCCAACACACATGGAGATCATTGTCTTCCAATAAAAGCATGTAGAGTTTGGATTGAGATGGTTCTACCATCACTCTAGCTTAGATTAAACATAAAAAGTTAGAAATCACATTAGGCACTCTCATCCTCTTGTTGCTTGTGCTTTTTCATCATTATGCGATTGTATTTTCCTGTTTATGATATATCTAATTTATCAACATTTCTTTGATTGAGATTTAATTTCAATTAAATAATTGGGTGAAGCTAACTATTGCATATCCTTTATCAGATCTATTCTTCTCCAAATAATAGTGGTCATAGTTTTTTCATGTTTTATCTTTTATTCCCATTGCACATAGTGGTCGGTTTAGTCCTCCATAACACACTAAGTTACCCTTGCCTACTGATAATCACTCCAACATTATGAATAAATCTACACACATTGATCCTCTCCTACATTCTAATCATGTACCCCTACATGAAATTGAAGCTTCTAATACTGAACATTCTTATGAAAAGGACACTAATGTTGATCAAGATCAACTGAATGCTCTCACTAAATTTGGTTCCAAAATATGTAATATTCCAATTCATGTGCCACATGTTCTAGATGTTTTATAGGCTACCAATCATGCTCTTGAAAATGGACCCCATGTTAGTATTATGTGTTACTTAGGGATTACTACTACTAACACCCCTTCTATTCAACTTTATTTCCCCCACTAATGCAGGGGAATCCACCGTCCATATGCCTATTCCCACAACTAACACTCCTTTTCTTCCACTAACATCTCTTACATCTAACCTAACTCCTCTTACGCAACCCATGACTTAGATTTTCAATACCATGATTTAGAGGCTCAAATTATTCATTTACAACAAACATTTTCTTCTTGATCTCCCTCTCTTGATTATTCACTTCTCCCATATATTCCTCTTATACATGGAGTTTCTTCTTGCCCACTTCCCCTTTATTTTATTTCACCAAAGTTTCCACTTTTCGATGGTCACAAAGATCCACAAGATCATATTAGATTAATTCATGATGTATGATTGGACTATGCTTTTCGATACATAATTGACCAATTTGTTTCCCAGTAGATTGCATGAATATGCTTTGTGATGGTTCTATGATTTACCTCTGCATTCTATTAAATCTTTCATTTCTCTAGAAAATCTATTCTTAACACATTTTTCTATGAACATTGGTACTAAAATATCATATGTACAAATAGCTAAAATGAAGCAATGGTCTAATATGCATATTTGTGACTATGTTTTGTGTTATGAGTACTCTTACTAAAATGAAAAATGTCTTGGCTAAATTTGAATTACAAGATCTATAATATCCAAAGTCTCTTTCCTCCTTTACAAAAATTTGTGTTGTTTGATTAATTTTGTTCCTTTGATCATTTAAGTCATACTCGTAAAGAACGTGAACATAAGTTACTTTCTATGAGAAATCTTAACTATGGTGATAATATTTCCTATCAATATAATAACAAATTCCATTAAAGTAAGTTTTCCTCTAAGAGAAAATATAATGAGCATAAACTTACTATTAATGTTCTATCTCAACCAAAAAAAGCTCCAATTACAACTTACACAATGCATTTTTACTTGATTGTCATATCCACCTCACATCCTGTTACCTAAGCTCATTGAAAGAAATATGATTTCTCTTCCATCCCCTCTTACACTAGATTTTAATCGGCCTCATGGTAATAATTTTGATGAAAATGAACATCATTATTATAAAAGATGTAATGGACATTCTAATAATAGATGCTTTAAGATTAGTCCATTGTGTCATTTATACCGAGGATTAAAGGCTAATAGAATACAATGTGGACTAAGGTTCATATTTGTCCCACTGTTACTGTGTTTACCCTTTTTCCTTGATCTCAAGGAGAGTGACCCCTTCATACTCTAGTGTATCACTGATCTTTTCAATTTCAACAGTCTTTCTTCCTCAACTTTGCGGAGGTTTTTTTATGTTAGATTATAGTAGTGGTTAATCTAGATATTTTAAGAAAAAGAGTCATCCTTATTCTAGAGGATTATCTCAAGGGTTAAAGGTCCCAAACCTTAGAGATACTCCAATTTTTGTTCCAGAAACCATTAGACACTTGAATAGTTGCCTAAATCACAAGGTTGCACACAATTCCATGCCAACACTATGTTTAGTTGTAGTATGGTAAATTTTCAGTCACTTAAAGATTTGATTTTATTCATGTGACTACAAATTGTCCTTACGACAAAATCAATAATAGAAAAAATACAATATGTTCCATGTTCGAAATTCAATCATAATGCTTGTTTATTATAACCTATTAGAAGGGCCCATTTCAATTTTAAGCTCGAACAATTGAAGGAAAACAGATGATACACACACAATATAAATCTAAAATTAATTACTCACACTTGCAGATTGTCTCCTTGATTTTCACACATCCGGATGGTTGCAAATGTAGCGATGCTCCAAATACTTTATACCAATACATGAATAGCATGGCCAGCCTGCCAGGTGAACTCTTGCTAACTTGTTCACGTACAAACATTTAGTCGAAGAAAATTTTAGAAGTTATCACTCAAAGGAAGAATAGCAAATAAATTTCTCAGGACGCGGTTGTAATCCCTTGTATGCAAACAAGATTACCAACACCAAACACAACAATCTTGGTGATACCATGATTTAGGGCATGGTCGAGACCTATAAGAAGATATTTGTACTCTACAACATAGTTGTTACAATAAAATTACCGAGCAAAATGCTGAACTTCTCGATTTCCATGTGATCATTGGGTGTGTAGATATCAAAATCGAAGCTGCCATGGACGGGATTTTGATATTCTCATTAGGTGTGAAGATATCAAAATCGAACAATTGTGAGTAAACACACGTCGCTAGGCACTCGGCAGATTTTGATTCTGGAGCTCGTCAGAAGTCAAATGAGTGGTTACATTCGATAAACTCTCGATGCAAAGATCTCCAGCGTTGACGACACTACATCCAAAATTAATAGCTCAGAAGCTCATGTTGTTTCATTGTGCGTGAAGCTCCTACTGTACCCATTGTCCTATGCCTCCGAGGGATAGTTTGTCTACAGTATGAAGAAAGGATATGAAGGATATGATGTAATCGATTATGTGGAAGAGCAGGTTGAGGGAGGGAATGAAGAATAAGGAGAGGGTGGTTTATATTAGTTCGTATTATTATCTGAAACGAGAGGAATTTGAAGATGTGGTTGTGATAGTGAAGCCTCATCTGCGTATTTTCTACACAAGTTACCTCCACTATATTTATCACCTTATAAAGCGTGAGATTCCAGAGCATATAAGAATTTATTATACATCCGGGGAATGTGGAATTTGCATTGAGGATGTGCTGAAATCCGAGAAGCCGAGAATCACACGCAGTGGGCATTTACTTGCATTGGTTACCTTGAAAAATGTTGGGCGAAAAGAATTAATTGGCCCCATAATGACTTCTATTCCTACCAAGAAGTTTGATATAATTATATGGTTACTATATTTTTCATTAGAAAACTGTTTCCAATTGAGTATTCCTTGCCATGATACTTTCAATCCCGGGTATCATATTACCAAACTAATCACTTTAGATGGCCAATAATACGTTCCCCCATGTTAGATGGCCAGTAAGTATAACATTGTTATATTTGATTAAAAAGAATAATCACTTTATTTGACTCTGGATATAGAGGGGAAAACTCTACAAATAATTCAGCAAAACGTGAATATGTGGTAACTGGCCAAGGCTTCTCTTATTAAGTCAAGACGTTGGAGGATTCTACATTTGCACTAATTTGGTGCCATCTATACTATAAAACCAGATTAAGAAAACAAAGTCTTTATGACTCACTCATGAAAGTCCATCAGAGTAAAAAAATATTGGTGTGTTCTAAATATGAATATTAAACTAGTAAGTGCTTAATTTACTACCGTGGATGTTTAAATAAAATATGGGAAAAATGTGCAGTTAATATTCAAAATATAAGTATCATGATTAACCAAACAAAAATATTGATAGCCTTATTGAAAAGTACATATGGAAAAATGTTAGAAGAATATATATTTGTTGTGCGGCTTAGTTCTTTGGGCATGTTCTGATAGTGGTGTAGATACTAGACGTGCTATCTGTTGTGCGGCTTAGTTCATTGGGCATGTTCTGATAGTGGTGTAGATACTAGACGTGCTTTTGATTCACCTTAGTAATCAAGACGTGCAATTTTAAGTAGCCCTTTTATTTTGGTAAGAAAATGTTTTAAGGATTGAAAACTGACCACATATCATAATATTACTAAAAACATGGAAATGTCACACTTTTTAAAGACAAATTTTATGTGTGCCTAACAATAAATAGAATGTTCACATAAACTTTTAAACATGCACTCAATATTAAAGAGAGTAGCATCACGCATGAATATTTATTTCTGTAAAAAAAAAATGTACATTTGTTTAAAATAATTGTACAATGTCAAAGGGTCCTTGATCTATTGGTGATGATGTATAGATATTGATGAGCCCACCAGGGATCAAGCCTTGCTAATTGCAAGGTCTAGAGACACCCAACAAGGAGAGTCAAATGGCTGAGGCCAAGATCGTGCCATTGGTGATTTTGATGGTGTGGATGCCCCTCACTCGTAGTTGCTTAGTTGAAGTTGATCATTGGTTTAGTTTCTTCACTTACTTTGCATTGTTGAATCTATATGTTCTGAGATGCTTTATATATTTAAAATATGACCATCAATTTTATATAAATTTATATACAAACTATATTGATATATAAATATAATTTAAAGAGTACAAAAATAAAGGCTTTCTTTAATATATGTGTCATTATATTGTATTAGTACTTAATTTTTGCACAATTTGAAGGGTAATATTAAAAAATTACCATAATTAAAACATTGTTTAACAAACATAGTGGCTGTGAAATTTAAAACTTATTCACATGCATAGTGGTAGCCCACATCACCTTGAGTAGAAAATAATAACTTTTTATATATAACAAATAACTTGTAAATTAATTATAAAACACTATTTATGATGAGAAGAAATTCTACATAAGTGGGCTCGATGCCCAACATAATGATAGTGGATATTTTTTGTAGATTGTAGAAATAAATTGTAAAGTGTGCATCACCCCAACTTGTATAAAATATTGGATTTTTTGTAATTATATGTTCCTCTAAACCATGTTTAAAGACATGCATTTATTAAACAAACACTTATAAATAATATCTTGTGTATGCCATAATATAGCCAGAGAATGTGAAAAAATGGCACATATATGTCAAAATCAAGAGATATTTAGTGGATCAATTTGAAAATTGTATAATTGTTAATACTATTATAGAAATTAAATATCAATCTCAATGCACTAAATTTTATTGCATGAAATTTTTCTAAATCGATTCCACTAATAACTGACATGCCAAAATTTTAAAGAAGCTTGAACCACTTAAAAAAGTGAACACTAGCTATTAAGATAGTCATCAATCTCTTGTAACACTTACCAGAAGAAATAGTTGTAAGTGTCCTTAGATTAACAAGGCCATTACATGGAGAATCTTGTTGAACCAAATGCATTTCTAAAAAACTAGTAGAAAATTATATATATGCTTATTACCTAATCTAATAAACAAAATACATATCCAAAATTTGGAAAAATATTTTAAGTAAAATATCTTGTTTGAAAAATATTAGTGTATATTATACACATTCATATTTATGATTCAATTAATTTTCAAGATATCATTGACTTATATTTGAAATAACAAAGCCATTTAGTATTTTTAATGTAAAAATAGGTAAGACACTCTATTATGATATGTTTTTTCTTCATTTTTGGCATTATACATATATTCTCAAAACACATACAAATGTTTCTCATGTGTATATCACACACACACGTACACATGCACACATCAATCGAGCTATAACAAATGTGATTTGTATTTTTATGAAATTCTTAATTTGTATAATGATTTCACAAAAAATATAATAAAATATTGAAAATTAAGAGTGCATAAGACATTTATATGAATTTTTAATACCGGTAGAATAAATTTTTATATTCTAATTAATACATATATGAAAATTTTAATCAATCTTATCAATAAGAATTAATCAAAACATAAGTATAGGAGAAATCAAACTCATATGAAATAATATATTATTTGTATGGGTATTGCAGATAAATTATGCCTACAACAAAATTCAATTGTTTACTTAAGCCTGTACTACCATATAAAATATTAAAATATTATAAATAAGTAAACATTTTATTTTTATGAAAATGCTAATGACTACATAATCACTTCATTTTTAAACACCATAAATTTAACAAAAGAATGTTTAAAGAAAAGACGAACTTGTAAAATTGAACTTAAGTTTACGTTGATGAGGTACCAAATAAATGACTACTGGAATTCGGATTTTGAGCATAAAGATTCAACTGACCTATAAAAAGTGGTTCTAAACCTTGGGAGCACGGTAATACATTTAAGAAATTATCCCACCTCCTAGAGTTCTAGGTTGTTGAGCATAGCTTTCTAACCCCATTTTCTAAGATATATAGAGAGGGAAAAAACTAATCTCTCACCAAAAAAAGGTCACTCTTTCCATTTTGTAAGATTATTTTTGTAGGAGGGAAAAAAAAGAAATAAAACCATTTACCATTTTAATATTACATAAAACCATTTATCTTATTAGTATTATCTCAGTTTCCATTTGAAGTTTTTAATGAATGAAATTAACAATAAGATATAAGTAATTTCTATTCTTTGGAGATAATGTCTAGGAAATCTAAAATAATATTGACTATATATAGAATTTAATTCGTATGGTTCAAATTATTTTTTCATCTGATAGATTTGTTTTAATCTAATGGAAAACAAAGAACCCAAAAGCATGGAAGACATAACATGCCAAAATATTGAATGTGTAAATTCTATATATGATGTTTGTGGACATTTTAATTTTCTTTATTACTGGAAATAAGTAAAGCTATACAATTTTTGAAATCTTAGACTTCACCATAAGATGAAATCTTTAGAAGAGGAATTGTAGATTCTTTATATAAAATTGTTATAAGATTGTAATTGAAGATAATTTTTTGTTGGGTGAGTGCATGAAGTTGGTGGACAATTCCATGAACATAAAAACCCAAAATTTAGGAACTGCGATCGCGGTTCTTGAATTCCAGGTTCAGCAATTACCGAACCTAAAACTGCGATCATAGTTTAGAACCATGAGCGCGGTTATAAACCACGATCATGGAATTCTGAGACAAAAATTAGCAGTCCTGCGACTCCTTATTTTCCCCATTTTTCATTTCAAACCACAATTTTTCTTAGACATTTTTCACTCAAGCTTTGAATACCACCTCAAAATTGCTCATAGGACTTCTGGATCACGATAGATTCAACCATGCCACCAAAACGAGGAGGTAAGCCCCTGATTTTAATTATTTTTTTTGCATTTTAGGTTTTTTTTTGCATTTTTATGGGTTTTTTGAAATGTTTGTTTATGTATACAATTTTCTTGTTTTATTAGTTTGTCGGCAAGCTCGAAATCATGTAAACTTTTAAAACATTTTTCAAAACCCACTGAACATTCCTCAAAACCCTCCTCCAAACATAGATCCACCTCATGTGGCTCCTTCTATCCCCACTGAGCCAGCAGGAACACAAGATAATATCATTGGAAGAATATGAGAAAATAAAATTGTCATTAAGAACCTAGTTCAGACTATAAGATAAAATCATGCCATAAATCCATCTCGCATGAGTTTAGCCAATACATTGCAAACATTGATTTGCAAAGTCAAGTTTGCAACCAAACAAATACATAGATGGAATACCTTTATAGGTGACTGTAGGTGGTGGTATGCGGATAAACTATCCCATGTGGTCATAAAAGACAAAAAAATTAGAAAAGACCTCATTTGTGCATTATTTACCGACCCTAAAACCAATGCCCCCCCCCCGCAGCTACTTGTAAACGATTCCTAATCCATTGGTGCCACGATGACCGAATCAAAAACAATTTTTGGGACCAATGGTGGATGTTTTTTGATTATCCACCATGCAACAACAATGAAGTTCCTCTTTATTTTTTGAAGAAACTATATTGTGAGTTCATGCTTAATGAGGTCCCAAATTATTTTGACTTTTCTGACATTTTTAGTCGAGGAGGTGGCTCTGCACAAAGTAGACCTAGTGCACGCATAGGTCAACCTAGGATCCCCCATGCCCCAAAACCCCCACTGCCTTAAGTTATCCCTCCTACAGTGAAGGAGGTTGTGGAGATTGATACACTGTATGCATTGAGGGAGCTCACTATGGGTCTGACCCAGCATAGTGACCAGATTACATCTAGTGATGTTGATGGAGGCATCAGTTCTAGCGCACCACACCACTGCGGATCATGTGGTGCCATATGCACTGCGGGTGAGACATTATTTGCTGGTTCACAGGATTACTTTTCTATAGATGAGATGTTGGGGAATGTTTTTGGAACTAGTGCCACTGATATTGGTCTTTCACAGGTAAATTTCAAATATATATATATATATATATATACACATATAGATATACAATAGTTTAATTCACATGTTTGAGATTTTAATATATATGTATTTGATTGTACATCATGTACATACATGTAAAAAACTAATTTTTTATTTTATTTTAAATAGTAAGATCCCGTGAAGGAAACATCCGGTGTCGACATGCTAGCTACTGTAGTTGGGCATGTTTCAAACATAAGTTTCAAGTTTTACAAAATTACATTTTTAATTTCATTTGATTGCACTAGATTATTATTATATTATTTCACGTGTATGTTGTACATATTAATATGTTTGTCTTTTATACACAAGAGCCTGGCGGGTCGTCATCTGCTCTGGGAACTAAGGCTATTGGCACACCTCACATGAGTTTTACACATGTTAGTAAATATCTTTACACTTTGTTTCTAATTACTAGAAGTTCACGTGGATTACATGCTTCGGACCTCTGTTATGTGGTGCACAATCATGTAGATTTTAATATTGATTTGTACATGTTTTTTTTATAGCTTATGATTGCTAGAGAGACTCCTCCATATATGTAGACTATGGAGGCTATTGTAGATACTGCCATAGCATCTGCAGATCCACTAACTGAGGTACAATTTTTCAAATTTTTTAAATTTTGGAGGTTCATTATTTCTTATTACTTAAATCTACAATATCAAATTTTGTATGTATGTGAAATATTTAATTTGAAAATTAATTATTTGTATGTAGCTTACCCCTCATGAGTCTATTGTTGTCCCTGTGATGCATGAACAACAAATTGATAGGGATCATGACATCGTGGTAAGATTTCACATGCATTTTAACTAAATTGTACAAGTTTCTAAATTTTGTGTTAATTTTTTTTTGTTTATGAATGTGCAGGTTAGGTTGCAGGCATGCTTAGAGACACCTAGGACCATATGGATGAAATCCGTAGTGGAATCTCCCTCCACTACATCCCCAGGTCATGGACGTGCTACTTCTAGTAGGGCGAAGATTGGGAAGCTGTTTCATGAGTAGATTCATAGTCCACCTAGATGTACATAGATATATATATGGGCCATATGGTCCTAGTGAACATGTTTCTTCATATAGTCCATTATATATATATAGCCTTTTGCGACCACATGTGGTCCTATATACATTATGACACACTTAGTTCGAGATGTACACATACATTATGAACTTACATATATTTTTAGAGATGTGCGTTTGGAGCACACTTTCTTTGATTCTTATATATCCATGTGTGTTGGTTTTCATAATGATAAATCTGAACTATATGTTTGATTTGATTTCATTGCATGTATGATATCCTTCTATGTTTGTTTTCAAAACCATTTAAATTATTTCTTTGATATGTATGTAAATGATTTAAAATTAAAAAACTATGTCCTAGAGCAGTACATGGTACAATTGTTAAGAAAACCTATTCCATTAAGCAAAACCATGCTAGGTGAACTACAAAAGGGCAAAATCTACGTATAATTACTATTTTTTTAAAGCTAACACTCAATCTGTTGCATATCAACTAATGCGAACATTGATATAAATAAGAGAGGTAGAGTTCATCTTGAACTATATATGAATATTTAACATTACTTATGGTGCAACATTGAATATTTTACAATTTTTCCGATTTTCAAGTTTTACAATTTTCATATTTCTAGAATTGAAGATTACACAGAGGTTTCAAATTTTTTTCTTTGTTATCAAAACTTATTATTTTTAGTAAGGCTCATATGCCAATTTAATAAAAAATATTTAATCATGTCTTCTTGTAATTGGATTGAGATGAATTTTTTTCATTAGATCAGGTATTTTCATATGGTTTCCTGCTTCAAATTTCAAGTGTTTTCGATCTCTAGAATTGCAAAGATCTAAAAAGGCAAGATTTTTCTTTGAAATTTTAAATGGGATGCTATAAAAAAGTAGGGTACTAATGGAAAATATTTTTAGATCATCTTCAAGAAGTTCATGAGTAGAAGTTACAGGCAAAATTGTAGGGGAAATGGAGGAAAAATGAAGGAGATATGAGCAAAAATGTGATTTTTGCAATAGGGTTTCTTGAAAATTTAGTAGCATAACTAAATACTAGCAGCAGTGAAGGAAAATGAAATATTAAAAAGGGATTTAAAAAATGGCTAAGTGTATGTTGATACTCACCTCTTAACATTAACCTAGCTAACTCACCTTCTAACTCATCCTTGACCATTCTGGATTACCCGGGTTAGATGGCATGATAGGGTAGGGTTACAAGCCTTAAATGAAAAAGGGACTTAAAGGGGTGATACTGTGAGAAGGGGTTAAGTATTCATGAGAGGCAGTAACATAATAAAGTTAGGGGGCTGAGGAATTGAATACCTAGTGAGAATGTTACAAGCCTTAAGTGACGAAAGGGAGAGATTTCATGTGGTGGTGCATTCTGATGTCCCAAGTTGAAAAGGGTAAAAATTTGATAGTAAGCCCTTATTAGTTTTCTTAGGTTCCACCCATCACATGAAGAATCCTCCTCTAATGAAGAATCAACTCATGTCTTCCTCCATAGAAGATCTTGAATGATGAGGCTTTTCCATAGACCATCTTGTTGAATATGAAAACTTCAAATGAAACTTTCTCATCTTCCAAGATGTTCACATGCTCTAATGTGTTGAGTCAATTTTCAGGAATGGCATTGATATTTCCACATTGACTAAAATATTTTTCATTTAACTCTTCATAGGATTCTAGAGATATAAGATCTCTATAAGGGCTTCTAAAGTATTGACTATTGAAGGAAAGGGTCACAAATATTTTCCTGAACCAATTCTTAAAATTTGAATCCTAAAGATTCTTTGTGTGGAATTATTCTCCCTGAGAGGAGTACCAAGCTCATGCATTGTTGTGCAAATATCTTCCAAAATTTTTGATACATTCTCCTCATGGGATTCAAAATCAGAAATGGCTTCTTTCGGAGCATCAAACCTCTAGGTGATGGTATGGGACAAAATGTCATACAAGTTCTCTGAGTTAGATGAAAACACACCTGAGCTCACCAAGTAATGAGAATCAAATTATTCACCTCACTCGCAAATGGGAGACTATTTTCCCAATGGAATTAATCTTTCTTAATCTCAACTCTATTCCTATTGATTTTTAAAAATATGACCAAGAAGAATCTAAACAAAGAGATAATCTCAGGAAATAGATCATGTTCCCTTTTTCAAGGATCATGCTCACCCAATGGTCACATGTCCTTCTTTACAATATGAATGCTTGATCTTGCTTGATGGACTAGGGGGTTGAAGTTTCAGATGGGAGACATTGTTTCAATTTGAGGTAGAGATAATTAATCTCATGCAATCAATGATGGAACTTATGAATAAAAGGTCCTCACACATGTGTTCCCTTAATTGTTTGATGATTTACTTACACTCCTAATTCTGTGTAGTGATCTGTGATGAAGAATCCTATTACAATACAAAAATAATGAGCATGTAAGCACATAGCTGGGGCAATAGAGGATGGAGAGATATCACCACAACAACATAGCTCAAAAGAGAAAAGCAAGGATAGTGATGAAGAACCTAAGAGGATAGAGGAAATTCCAAAGAGAACAAGAGAGATGGAAGGTAAACAAGTGACATTTAATGTTTTAAGTCCTAAGAAATGAATGGAGGCAAGGAGTGAGAAGTCATGCCTTAGGATGTCATGGCACCAAACTAACTATGCCAGAACATCCGTGTGGCTAGGTGAATGCTAGAGGAGGAAGTGTTTTGGTGCGCGATAAGGTCGTTGCTTGCGGGATACTTCATTCGGGTGTAGTCCCTTAAGAGCCCTGAGACAAAAATATCATTCGAATTCAATGGGTGACTACATGGAGTCCGTGGCACTTAGAGACACCTCACCTAATCCAAAAACTCAGTGTAAGGACTCTCTATAATAGCCTCTCTCAGTTTTTTCCTTCTCATTTCGATGCTGACATTGCCCTATTGTTTGCGAATGCACAAAATAGTGCAGTTGGAGACAGTGTAAGGTTGTCAAATGCTATATTTTGCAAATGGTGGGTCGTGGCACCAAATTGACTGTGTCGGCATGTCTGGGTGGCCAGGTGAATGCTAGAGGAGGTGGTGTTTTAGTGTGCAACAAGTTCATTGCTTCCGGGCTACTTCGTTCATGCGTAGTCCCTTAAGAGCTCTAAGACCAAAATATCATTCAACTTCGACAGGTGACTACTCAGACTCCATGGCACCTAGAGATGCCTCATCTAATTCGAAACCTCGGTGTAGGGACCCTATACAATAGCCTGATGCGCCCGAATTAGCAGGAACTTGACAAGGTCATAACTTGAGCTCCGGGTGTCCGTTTGAGTCCGTTTTTTTTTTGAAACCACGTGTTTTGATGAGACGAACGCAGCGGCAACCCGCCCTACCAGTTGGGGCAAGTTTTTGACACGTTTTCGGGCCCTAAATCCGCCATCTTGAGGCCGAAAATTAGGATTTAAGTTATAGTTTGGTTTTTTCCTACTTTTGAGCATTAGTTAATTTTAGTCTATTAATTGCATTTTGAGTTAGAAAGTTGGCAATTCCTCTAATTTAGGGATGTAGAAGATGCGTGGCAATTTCTGTGCCCGTAGGAATAAGCATGCGAACTTACTAAGAATAGCAGGTTCTAGTAAACTGCTAAAAATAGTAATTTCCGCCACCTAGAGTAGATTTAGTTAGAGTTAGCTAGAGTTTACTTGGAAACTCGAGTTGGGAGTTATTTTCCTATTTAGGAAACATTGTAATTCATTACTGGTTAACGAAGAAGGAGATCTATTTTCTTTTTGAGTTCATTTTATTGCAGTCTATCTGGTTGTTCTTAATTTGGCTGCATTATAGCCTCTCTTAGTTTTTTCCTTCTCATTTCGGTGCTCTCGCTGCCCTATTGTTTGCAAACGTGTGAAATAGTGCAGTTTGAGCCAGTGTAAGGTTGTCGAATGCTATATTTTTCAAATGGTGGGTTGTGGCATTGAATTGACTATGTTGAAATGTCCGAGTGGCTAGGTGAATGCGAGAAGAGGTGGTGTTTTGGTGCACGACAAGGTCATTTCTTCTGGGCTACTTCGTTTGGGCGTAGTCCCTTAAGAGCCCTGAGACCAAAATATTGTTCAACTTCGATGGGTGACTACTCAGACTCTATGGTATCTAGAGATGCCTCATCTAATCTGAAACATCAGCATAGGGACCCTCTACAAAAGCCTCTCTCAGTTTTTTCCTCCTCATTTTGGTGCTCTCGCTGCCCTATTGTTTGTAAACTCTCAAAAGTGTAGTTGGAGCCAGTGTAAGGTTGTCAAATGCTATAGTTTGAAAATGGTGGGTCATGGGACCAAAATGAATTTTCCGACACATCTGGGTGGCTAGGTGAACACTAGAGGAGGTGGTGTTTTAGTGTGTGACAAGGTTGTCAAATACTATATTTTGTAAATGGTGGGTTGTGGCACTGAACTGAATATTCCGACACATTCGGGTGGCCAGGTGAATGCTAGGGGAGGTGGATTTTTGGTGTGTAACAAGGTCATTGCTTCCGGGATACTTCATTCGGGTGTAGTCCCTTAAGATCCCTGAGACCAAAATATCATTCAATTTCGACGTGTGACTACTTGGACTCCGTGAAACCTAGAGATGCCTCATCCGATCTAACACCTCAGCATAGGGACCCTCTACAATAGTCTCTCTCAAATTTTTCCTTCTCATTTCGGTGCTCTCACTGACCTATTGTTTGCAAATGCGCGAAATAGTGCAGTTGGAGCTAGTATAAGGTTGTCAAATGCTATATTTTGCAAACGGTGGGTCATGGCACCAAACTGATTGCACCGACACATCTGGGTGGCTAGGTGAACATTAGAGGAGGTAGTGTTTTGGTGCATGAAATGGTCGTTGCTTTTGGGCTATTTCGTTCGGGCGTAGTCCCTTAAAATTCCTGAGACCAAAATATCATTCAACTTTGATAGGTGACTACTTGGACCCCATGGCACCTAAATATGCTTCATCTGATCTAACACCTCGGTGTAGGGACCCTCTACAATAGCCTCTCTCAGTTTTTTTATTCTCATTTCAGTGCTCTCGTTACCCTATTATTTGCAAACATGTGAAATAGTGTAGTTTGAGGTAGTGCAAGGTCGTCAAACGCTATATTTTGCAAACGGTGGGTTGTGGCACCAAACTGACTGTGCCGACACATCTAGGTGGCTAGGTGAACACTAGAGGAGGTGGTGTTTTGGTGCGTGACAAGGTTGTTGCTTCCGGGATACTTCATTCGGGCATAGTCCCTTAAGAGCCCTGAGACCAAAATATCGTTCAACTTCGATGAGTGACTACTCGGACTCCGTGGCAGCTAAAGATGTCTCATCTAATCTGACACCTCAGTGTAGGGACCCTCTACAATATCCTCTCTTGGATTTTTCTTTCCCAGATCGGTGCACACACGTAGGTATGGTCTTGTAAACACTTGGGGAGGAGTTGTTTTCAAAATTTACAACTTTTTCAAAATTTACAACATTTTCAAAATTTACAACTTTGTCAAAATTTACAACTTTGTCAAAATTTACAACTTTTTCAAACAATGAAAGCTTCTCTTAGCTTCGAGAATTTAAAATTCTCTACTATTAGTGCCCACCACGTGAAGGTGGAAGCTTTTTTGGAACCACTAACCTAACATAAAAGTGTTAGTCAAATAAATTTAAGTTTCAAATCAAAACCATATACTATCTATATATACAAAATACCCAAATTTAAAATAAAATATATTCAAAATTAAATCTAGAACTTTAAACTAACAAATATATATATATATTGAAAGGAAGTTATATATACTAGACATGAGCATTGTAAATTCATTCCAATGAACCATCAGGATCGAATCTACTCTGAATAGCAGAGAAGATTGCATCATGATCTAACTCTCGAACCTTCCAAAGAATCTTGTTATTAGGCCTTCCTCGATATCTATACAACTGAATATTTGTCACTAGAACTAGATGCAAATATAAGATTATTTTCTTGTGTGTCTCAAAGTCTTCAAACACCCAAACAGAGGAGTTTTTTAATGGATACCATCGAAGCCAAGTTCCAGTAACTACCACTGACCCTGTAGGATACTCAATATCTTTGCCATCTATAATAAGAGAAGTCAACTTCTTTCTTTCCTCGATGTAATGACATAAGAAATATTATGTTCCTTCTTCATTGTCTTCTATCGCAATTACTGCAAACACATGTCCTACAAAAAAAAGGTTGAACAACTCAAATTTAAATTACATATTAAAATTTCAATGGACATAACTCAATACAAAAATTAAATAAATAACCATAAATACCTTGTCGCACCAAAATTGAAATTTTGTCAAAGTCCTTGGATGTTGCAACTTCATCTGCAGAAACAAGTCGTAATGCTTGTGGAGGTTGATAACTAGGAAGTGGAGTTAGAGGCCTACAAATCCATCCAAATACCCATTCTTGTGAATCACACTCAATAGTGAAAAATTTGATACAAGATGCACAAAAACATGTCAACTTTCTTTTCCATACAGCCCATGAAGTAGTGTCTGAGCTACAAAATGAGTGCATATCACTAGACCTAGTGAGTGTCATACAATCCTCATAGTTAGCAATTTGTTGTTCCTCTATCAACCAAAAATATCTACGAACTATGGAATTTTCTTGAGAACCTCGGGCCATGTTGTCAATACAACATTCCACTATGCTCTTTGCATCTTTTAATTTAGCACCATCTTTATACTTCAACTCTTCTCTTGCAAGAGATCTTTTCACACATGCCCTTGCACCGTCATGCTCTCCTTTTCCATGTCTAGCCTTAGTGAAAATCCAAATATGTTGCACACCCATCTTGACGTGCATTATTCTCATCCAATAAAAAATTCGTGCATTCTTAAACTGAGACATGCAATTATCTAACCATATATAATGTTGTTTGAAGTGGATTTCCCTATTAGACAAGTTTCCATAAAATAACTGGAAACACCCTTGCACAAATTCAGTAGAATGAGTATGATCATTACTGATATAAAATTGGTAATCTCTTAAAAATTTTCGATCATTCTCTGTACTATCAGGAGAATTTAGAAATTCTATATGCACAAAAATGACAACTTGTAATGAGTTGTAATATTACGATTGAACCTCCATTTGTGGTTGCAATGTGTAATTCTCTACAAAATCAACCACTGAAATAATAGTACCAATAGGAAATGTGTCTTTGCATAGCTTGAACTATTCATCCAACCATCGAGCTCTATGTGTATGCCTCGCATACTCATAAAAAATTTCATCCTTAAATTTTCTCAAAAATTAGAAAACAGGCATTTGTTCTGTAACTAGCTCACACCATTTAGACTCTTTTCCGTTTTTCAACTAGTATGCAACTGATTTATATTTATCAAACTCAACTAAATTATGTCCTATTGTACCTTCAATTTTCTCATGGATGTAACTTTCCAATTTAGGTAATCCACCGCATGTGCTATAACTTCCATCTAAACAATTCTGACTATAAAAAATTGTCCAACTTCTTTTTCACAAAATATAGTAAGAATGAAATCCCTAGAAGATATTGGTGGAACTTGAACACCACATTCCGATAACATAGTTTCAGAATGAAAATTAGAATGAATATGTAAATATTTAGCATAATGCATCGCAAATTCAACATGTTGCCTACAACAACAAGTTGTGCAAGCTTGGTTGATTTTCACATAGAATGTTTTCAACATTTCAAAAAAATGTTGAATAATTTTAATTTATAGATTCTCTTGTTCAAACTTACAAAAAAATTGAGTTTGAGTCATATCTAAGAAATGTTTTGGATGTGGTTCACGATTAGTAGAACCAACTCTCCATTTTATAACATCTCTTGTATTAGGTGAAACTCTAGTGTTATCATGCCAAAATTTAATAACTTCTCTTATAGCATCAAAATTATTTTTGTCCTTAAGCGGTGCTCTAGCAGAAAATGCCCAAAAATCAACATTATTGAGTGATTGAAGGATATTACATCTTTCAATTGCTTTCATTAGAGTTTTTCAATTAACTTGCAACATTTGACTTGTTTGCGTAATCAAACGTTGTTTTTTTATTGATTCACTTACAATATTAGTAGTAAGTACACGACGCACAATATTACTATCCCTAGTATGTCTCTTGAGACCAACAGTGTGATATGCATCATGAAGGTTTTCAACAATTGTAGAGGTTTGACCACATATATTATATGTTTTCAATTCTAAGGTGTTTAATGTAGGTCTCATATTAATAAATTTCATCAAACTAACCAACAATTGACATCTTTGGGAATCATTTAAAATTTCAAAATGATTATCCCAAATTTCAGTGGCTTTTCTTCTGATTTGTCATTCAGAAAGTTTGTCAGACATTGGTTTCAAAATGTTTTCATCAATTTCAATAAAAAATTAGGTTTCTTACGTAAAATCCTAGGAGGTGTTTTTGTCAAATTTTATCTGTCTACAGTTTAACATGAATTTCCTTATTCACATTTTCATTATCTCCTTCAATTTCAACATTTTCCACATCATGAGTATTTAATTCTTCTTCAACATTGACAGTAAAAACATCTTCATCACGAGTATTTAATTCAACTTCAACATTAACAGTAGAAACATTACATGGTTCTTCATTGCTTATAATAGTTGGGGTTGAAGATGAACCTCTTCTTGATTCACGAAGTTTCCGCATTCGCTCAACATTTTGAATTTTGTTGGCCTCTAATTTGTTTGGTGGTTTTTTTTACTTAATGACTTCCTTTGTTGACTTTGGTTCTTGTCTCCTATGATGTTTTACTTCTGCTGATAAGAAAAACATGTTGAAAAAGATAGAATTTCACAGTAATTTGTACGGTAAGGTCAGAGAGTAAAAATCACATGGTAATTCAGACATTGGGATGTGTGTAAATATGATTTATGAACCGCGAGCGTGCTTTATAAACCGCGATTGCGGTTTATAAAGCGCACTCATGGTTTGTGTTAAAAAAACCACAATCGCACTTTATAAACCATGATCGCAGATCTATCTGCGGAACCTAAGCCTAAGGAAATCTTTGTTTTTAACCAACCAAAGCTATGGAAGGTCATTATGAAGTGTAAAAGGTCAAAAAACCTCAAATCTGCTCTTCCAAAGATTTGAACCATACTAAAAAACTAAAAACATTTCACCAAAATGGTGCCATCGCGTAGGGGAGACTGTTAGATTCATAGAAATATTGATTTTAAATTGAATAGAATAATATAAATATCATTTTATAATTTTTTACTAATAATAGGTCTTTAAGACATTTTTTCCTGTGAATTTTCATGTCTATGTTTAAGACTGTAAATTTTGTTTCTCTTATCAAAATGTGATAAAACTTATACCATCCCAAGCGTGGAAAAATTCTATACACATTAAAAAATATATATATTTGATTTCGATATTTTTTGATATAGTTATGGTGGGCAAACGAAAAGCGCTCCGTTTTCTAAATATTTTTAGACCACTTTCATGGAAAAAATCATAAAAAAAAAATATTGCTAAAAAAAATACAAAATAAAATCAATCCCAAGATAGACAACTACATCTAATGTTTCACCAAATGAAAAAAAAAATTACAAGATTTGGTCATCCAAAATGCGGGCAAACTGACTACAATCTTATAAGTTTTTTCAAAATAAAAAAATAAGTCATATAATTTTAAGTGTTTAGTATATCTAAAATTATCCATTTTTATAAAAAAATAATATTTTAGAAACTAGATTCTAAATTCTATGATTCATATTTCTATAATTTTTTCTAATTTTGAGTGCGCGTATAGCTAATAATCCCTACAAGTTGAGATTTCATTATTTTTTACAATATGACGTCCACGAATGACCCTATATTTGTCCATCAACTTCCTGCACTTACCCTGTTTCTTATTAATAAGTGCGCCTATGATCTTACTTCAAGGTGAGATATAACTCAGATAAAAGGTTGTGTGGTGCAAAGTGCCCTTTCATTAGGAAACCTTACCACAACTAAGCTAGATTTTTAGAATGACATATACATTATACATAACATTTAGCTACCATAATTTTGTTGTGAATGGGATTTAAATTGATAGGAGTATGAATGATTTTTTCATAATTTGAAAAATTGATTGGCAAGAGTCGTTTGTTCACATGTATGATATCCTCCTAATTCTTAAAGTGTTTTTTTGACAAATCATTCTATATAATTTTGTGGAATGTTTATGAATTTGTTCTCTCTTAGGGTTTTATTTTACTATATAAGGATGTAAATAAATATATGATAATGTCGGGATTCTCAAATGATAACTTCTTGTGATCAAACCTCATATGATTGGGAATACAATAAATAATTATTTGAGATATAATGTTAATACTGTAGTGCCCAGTTCCCTTTGATACCTTTTGATACTGATCATGACACTACTGAGTATATTATGGACATTATTATAGTGTTTATTTAGTATGATGTTAGATTTTAGAGCATGGATTATTGTTGACTTGATTCATATCTGATACATTGTGTTATTGGGGACATTTTATACAGTTTATATACTATTGTTGATATACTGTTTGACATGGTTATATTATAGATGTTGTTCAGACTTGCGATAATTGGATATTTTGAGTAGAGCTAGAAAACAAAAATTGAATTAAAGATTGATAATGATAAAGTTGATGAAATTGTAAGTGATATTATTGATTGTCTTGAAGATTGTTGTGATTCATATATATATTGATGACCTTGGAAGTATATTATATTCATTTGGATGTTTTGATGTGGCCATGAGGCCGAATGAGGTATTTGTATTTTGCAGGTTTAAAATATCACAAAAAGCATCAGGGGATTGGAGACCAATCACTTTGGAATTCTAGATGAATTCAACAAGGTCAACATGGTAACTATATTTGTTTATGCATGTTTTTTTGTGTTAGGGATTCCCATCGGGGGATCACCTTTAAATATGACCAAGGGATTTTATGTATTTTCTTTTATTTGGTTACTTTGTTAATGTTTGCATGTGAATATTTTGTTGTGCATTGATCCTTTCATTATTTATTAAATGGTGTGTTAATATTGTGAGTGATCACGTTGTAAAGTTAGTTAATTAAAATATGTCAGAAGAAGGTAATTCATAGAGTTGTTGGTCTTGAATTAAAATTTTGTAAGACATGTGTAAGTGATGTGTAAGAGATATGTAAGCTGATTTTGGAGTAAGAAACACTTCATCTTCTTTGAAATTCAAATTTGTCCTTGGAGGCTAATTTCGGAGACTTGTGGGACAAGTTAAACTTGTCTCATGCCTCTTAAATTTGTATACCAACCTTACCTATGTTTATGCATTTTTGTAAGTCTCGTTGAATGTTGTAATTGAACTTTTCTTACATGTTTTAATTTCAGTCCTTATGGGGTGTGGGCTTGTTTGAGTGTGTAAGTAAAATTGTCATATTATTCACCCACCTATTGATTATGCATTGGAACATAAAGCTGAATTTTGTGTTGGAGTTGAGGATGTGTGAAGTGGCATCTAACATGGATCCACCTCATCCTCTTCCCTTTCCTCTTCTATTAATTAGAATTCTTTAGCTTGTTTTTGGAGACACATATTTTGAGTTTTTTGGGAGCTCTTACTTTTGGAGAAGATTGGAGATTGTTGCATGCTTGTGGGTTGTTGATCTTGGACTATTTTGCATTGGAAATCTTGTTGTTTTGGACTAGGAACAAACTAGAGCCTGGCTCTTGAAATACCCTTGTTTCTTTATTTTATTGTATATGTAAATGGTTGAATGTTATTGTTGTGAATGTTTTATGATGTTTGTGGGTTTTTGGGTAGATGGCCTAGAAATAGTGTAGGAGAAGGCTATGGGGTTTATTTTGTGGGAGGCATAAGTGTTTTGGGGAGGTATAAGTGTGGAGGGAGTTGAGATTTGGGTTCCACCTTACAAAGAAATAGCTTGCATTTCTTTACTCGTTATGGGGTGCCATAAGAGGTTGGGGAGGCATAAGGAAATGTGAGGAATAAGGGGTACTTGGGGGAGGCATAAGGGCATGTCAGGGATTTGAAATGTTATGTTTTGGTAGTTTTTTCTTAGGTGGTTATACCCATTTCCACTTTGGGAGGCATAAGTAGCATCCGCCATAGTTTCTTTATCCTTTGGCTTACATGATGAAGCCAAGTTTTGTTTGTTATGTCTCAATGTGGTTGCAAACCACATTCTATTTTGGACTGTGTTTTTTAATTTGAATTTGCATGTGTGTGTGTGGAATCTTGTTGTTGCCATGAGTTGAAACACATTTCTTATTATATTGTGGTTGGGGCTTAGGGGCCAATGAAGAAGGATGGCTTCTCCTTTCATTGGATGTATTTTTTGGGCTAAGAGTGTTGCCTTTCCCCTACCTTTGTTGTGATCAAAATTGGAGAATGATGGATTTTCATATTGTTGTTTTGGAGCAAAGGAAAAGATAGTTTTGATAGTCCCTTGTGAGAGTTCTATTTGTAAAACCTTTTTCCCACTAAAAGTGGATTACTTTGTAATATATTTTGTGATGGAAATATATTTTTTATGGGATATGATAGCTATAATTCAAAATATGAAAGAGATGTGCTTTGTATTCTTGTTTTGAATAAAAGAAAGGAAAGATTTGTATTCTGTATGTTGTATTTCAAGGAACAAAAAAAAGAATGTTGTAAGGATATCATTTTGAATTAATAGAATATTGTATTATATTCCTCAAATGGTGTTATTAGGAATTGAAATCTAATCGTTGAATGTAATTTCAAATCTCTGTTGGAAAGAAGAAAAATTGAATACGTATGAAGAAAATACATTACTCTGTTTTGAAGAAATGCATGATTTGAAAAAAATAGATGTTGTATTCTTGTTTCTACATTTGATTGAAGGAAAGATAACTATATAAAATTATCATGGAATGAATTCATTGTTTTTATAGTGTGGAAAAATAAATAGATTAATCTTTGTTTTGAAATGTATAAACTTCATATTTCTTTCACTGTAAACTCTACAATTTTTTTTATCAAAATGTACAAAATGACCCCTGCAACAATGAACAATAAAATGAAAAATTGAATTGAACTTAATATGTTTAAGGCCACCCTAAACAAACTAAACCACTTAAGAAATGGTTAAGGATCCTTTCAAATTGAACAAAGGAAAAACTGCAGTCATTTTGTTGTCAAAATTGAGAAATTTCAAATCGACCTTCAATCTAACAATTGACCCTTGAAATAAATCCTAAATTCCTCTAATAGAAACTCTCCATGTATGTTTGGCATATTGGGAAAATAAGGAGGTTGAATTGAACAAAATTTTATAAGTCGAATGTTACTAGTTTTCGTTTTATAAGCCTGCAGAGCGTTTTCTCAAAATTGACCCTTAAAAATTTATCCAAATTAAATTCTCAAGGTTTTTGTGCAAAGAGGACATCGAATATTTTTGAAAAGTCCTTGTTTTCAAAAAAAAAAGTTCCCTGTAAAAATTTGTGGCCTTCATAAATTCACAGAACAAGAAAAGCCTCTTGTGCGCCCATCTTGTGATCCCAGATTCTCTTGCGCACCCGTCTTGGGTGCCCAGAGCTTCTAGTGTTCCCATGAGAAAATGAGCTTCTTGTGTGCCCATATTACATGCCCATGAGAAAATAATTCTCTTCCTCACCCATCTTGCATGCCCAGGAGAAAACAGAGTTTCTTTCCGCGCCTAGGGAATTTTCTACTGCATGCCCGCAAGAAGATAATCTATTTGTTCTACAGATGAATTTATCTCTCTTAGTGTTTTGTAGGATGTTTTGATAACTGTTGTCATTGACTCTAGAAATTTTGTTGGGAACACTTAAAAAATTTTAAAAAATAAATAAATAAATTATTCCTTAACTTTTCCTAACTAAACCTAGGTTGTTCTTGGTCTCGAGTGTGGAGAATTTAGGTGGTGCTACAAATACTAATTTTTAGAATATATGAACTTTGTAAAATCTTTGAAACCTCTCATTCATGGCACAAGAGGAGATGAAATTAATAGTCAAACTTAATGGATTAAAAGTGTTATTATAGAACTGTATATGAATTATAAAGGTTGAAGGATATATCATAGTGCATAGCTAGAAGGGAAATAATGGAGAAGAAACAATGGGTACATTATGTTTACTATTTAAAACCTATATAATACAAATAATTCTATACAAGATATATCATATGTCATTTGTATGATGTCTATGTACTTTATAACTAACTTCTCTCAAATACTAACTACAAAGAATATAATTGTTGTACATTAATAAACAAGAGAGGAAGATGAACCATCATTTGAACCACTGGAATGGATGGTAATAATCACTTCATAACCAATAATTAACATGACATCTTTGACTAACATTATTGCGAAGATGCACATTACACTATTGATAGTGTAGGACCATCATGAAAGGAGGCTTAGAGTTAGATTTATTTGAGCTAGGGAAGCTATGAACATGACATGTAGTTTTAGATAAAACGATTCTTCCACATTGTCCTCGCATATGCTTATGTAATACACATTAAATATCAAAAAATAAAAATGTTAACTTTAGAACCAATGGATAATGATAAATTATAACTAATTATCTATTTCTAATTATTAATAATATATTCCAATATGTGGAGGTAAGATTTGAACATATCATGCAATTGTTTTCTTAAGTGATTCTCAAAGTAGATTTTTACTCGTCAACAATATAAAAGATACAAAAAAGGACAACATCATATCTACTTGCATATGATTCATTCAGTCATATCTTAACCTCATTTAAGAGGAATACACAAGATACAAAAAGTGAAAAGCATCACCTCTATGAGCATAAAATGGAATAAGGATTTCGGTAATGTTGGTATATATAAATTTTTATAGCTTCCCACATAGAAAGGCTACTAATTACAGTGTGATTAAATTTTTGAATAAATGATTATTTTAGAGTTAGAAAATCATTTTTGAGATATGAATGTCTCAGTTAATCAAGCATTATGGTAGTAGGAATGAATCTTATCCATTGTAATTGGGAGTAGTATGATCGTCTTAGTTTCAAGTGAATTGGTGTAATACCATTATGCGGCACTTTCTTCATCGACTTCAAAAATATGTCCACTCACATTATTGCACTTACTTAAATCACACGAGTGGAATTAAAATATATATGCCTAATTTAACCTAACTGAAAATATATCATACCAAATTCATGTTCACGAAGTCTACCTCTTTGCACACAATCATAGTGTTGTGAATTGTTTGAGTCTAGATTAAAAAAGTATTAGGAGGCTACATCAACTTATACAAAACTAAATGGGTTATAATATCGAACTATATATGAATGGTAAGTGCTAAATGATATATCATAACACGTGCTATGAGAAGGTAAATAAAGGAAAAGAAACTATAGGCACAATATTATTGCTATAATTATAATAATCTTATAAAGTGTTATGTACATATCTTAACAATTTAAGATATTGTTTTAATAAATAGATAGTGCAAAATAGTTACAGACAATGCAATTAAAATACCCAAAGAAGATCATTTAAATCATGTAGCTACTCTATGATAGACTAGCCTTCTGCATATAGTAGTTAGTCATCACATTTTTTATCTAAAAACATTAGCCTTTCGCATCTCCCAACACATTCCCCTAATTTGGATGGATTGAATTGTATGGTCGTTTACATGTTTTTAAAAACTCTATTCATAAAATTATTTACAAATGGAAATAAGTGTCACTTATGACTTATAAATTTAAAAATATGACATTCAAATATGTTTATATTTAAAAAATTCAATAAAAAAATATTATTTTAAAATATTTTATTAGTAATGTATAAGTAATAGTATTCTATATTTGTGAAAGAAAATATTTAAATATTGTTATCACGTAAAAATTCTCTAATACGGATAAGTGGTTTTCAAATTTAAACCATGAGTCCAAAAACTTTCTATCATTATCCTTCGTACACAACACTTATACAACCCAATACTTGCATGATCTTCGCCTAATGTTGCATCCACCTTGTGATCACCTCAGCAATCGCCGTAGTCTAACCATCTAAAGCATCGACATAGGAATAATGTTATTTTTTACAATGCCAAAAGATATTACTAAATGGCAATTAATATGGTTGCAACTCACAAACAAGGTGACTGCATCTAACACATGTCATACATTGGACGGTGAAGTTTCAGTTTAGGTGGCTCTTGAGGTGTGGTTTGATTACAGTAATTCCTATCAAGGCAGTTGGAAAAGTATTTTTCATCTTTGGTTGTCATGAGATTCGTGATATCATGGGACTGTTTAATCACTTTAGGCGCCATTAGAAATGGTAGCAAGGATGGTGAGATTGAACTTGTGATGGCCATGCACCACTAATGTGAGGATATATACTTTTCTTCACTTCTCCAAATTGTGCATCATTAATTTTTGTACATCCTAGATTCTCTTGACATGTTTTCATCCATAAGATTTCATCCATGCATCGGATAAGAAATAGACATGTGTCAATGACCATCAATAAAACCAATGATAAAAGGAGTAAAATTCTTTTAAAAGCATAGCATAAAAAGGGTTACACGTGGAAAAAATGTATTGGAGTATGTGCTATGATGAAAATGATGCATATGTTATTAATAATGATAGTAGTTATACAATTTTCTACATGAACCTTACAATGTGTCGAAATTTACTCTTAATACATATTGTTCCTTAGATTTTTTTTGTTTTCTTTTTTCATTGTGATTACAATTAATTTCCATGTATTTATTCAATGTAAATTATTAAACAATATGATAATGTATTTGTAATTATCCCAACATGTTACAAAACCACTAAAATCATGATTTTTAGGTTTAATGTTACTAAATAGAATAAATATCTACATCAATTATTAATATCTAAGAATATAATCTCATAGTTGCAACCTATCACATTTATTGTGCCTCGTGCTACAAGTCATAGGATTCATGTACAATATAGCTCAAGGTGAACTTGATCCTTTTAAAAGGATTCCCATGCTATGCAGGTCATAACATTTTTCCATCATGGGGTGTAACTTCACTCATTAACTCAAATCAGTTATACACATTGTCATTTATTTATACCCAAACACAATTATCCTATATGAGGATTATGAAAAAGGATTATGCATCAATGGATGATGTGGGATAATAGTCTCCCTTAGCTTTGTGTATCCTTCAAACTAACTCATTATGTGTTCACCTTGTGCCATATGTGAGAGGATCTATTATATATACAATCAAATGTGAAAATAGAGCTCTCTTATCTTTTTGTGTTCTCATGTAACATAAGAAGAAGAATTTTTTTTTGGAAATTCGGTACTTATACAAATAATCATGACATATAATTTTAGTCCCACATCAATGTTATTTTCAGTGTAAGACCCCCCCTCCGAAAATTATTTTAGAATGGGTAGCGAATCTCCAAAATCGACTTTCGAACTGATGTCAAATTTCTGAAAAATGTTTCGTGGTAAAGGTGATTTGGCATGGAAAAATATTCTTGGAGGAGGTAAAATGATAAGAAACATTTGCGAAATACATTCATAAGTTAGTTTAACATATAAATAGTAGGTGAATTCACGCATATAAATGACTTATTGGTGGAAATTTTAGGCGAATTTGGTAGGAGCCGACTGCTGAAAATTAGCCATTTCCAATTTCCAAAATCCCTAATATTTGTGAGTTTATGAAAATTTGCCACTAAAATTTTCCTTGAACCAAAATAAAATCTCCATATAACTTCATGTCCCTTATCTAAAATTGGTCCAAATGGTTTTAGGTTCCATGTTTAAATGGAATAAGGATTTCGGTAATGCTGGTATATATAAATATTTACAGGTTCCCACATAGAAAGGCTCCTATTAACATGTGATTAAATTTTTGAGTAAATGATTATTTTAGAGTTACAAAATCATTTTTGAGATACAAATGTCTCGGTTAATCAAGCATTATGGTAGTAGGAATGAATCTTATCCATTGGTGTAATTGGGAGTAGTATTATCATCTTAGTTTCACATGCATTGGTGTAATACAATTATGCGGCACTTTCTTCATCGACTTCTACAATATGTCCACTCACATTTTTGCACTTACCTAAATCGCATGAGTGGAATTAATATATATATGCCTAATTTAATCTAATTGAAAATATATCATACCAAATTCATGTTCACAAACTCTACCTCTTTGAACACCATCACAGTGTTGTGAAGTGTTTGAGTCTAGATCAAAAAAGTATTAGGAGCCTACAACCACTTATAAAAAACTAAATGGGTTATAACCTGGAACTATATATGAATGGTAAGTGCTAAATGATATATCATAGCACGTTCTATGAGAAGGTAAAGAAAGGAAAAGAAACTATAGGCACAATATTATTACTATAATTATAATAAGCTTATAAAGTGTTATGTACATATCTTAACAATTTAAGATATTGTTTTAATAAATATATAGTGCAAAATAGTTACAGAAAATGCACTTAAAATACCCAAAGAAGATCATTTAAATCATGTGGCTACTCTATGATAGACTAGCCTTTTGCATATAGTAGTTAGTCATCACATTTTTATCCAAAAACATTAGCCTTTCGCATCTCCCAACACATTCCCATAATTTGGATGGATTAAATTATATGGCTGTTTACATGTTTTTAAAAACTCTATTCATAAAATTATTTACAAATGGAAATAACTATCACTTATGACTTATAAATTTGAAAATATAACATTCATATATGTCTATATTTAAAAAATTCAATAAAAAAATATTATTTTAAAATATTTTATTAGTAATGTATAAGTAATAGTATTTTATATTTTCGAAAGAAAATATTTAAATATTGTTATCACGTAAAATTTCTCTAATAGGGATAACTGGTTTTCAAATTCAAACCATGAGTCCAAAAACTTTCTATCATTATCCTTTGTACACAACACTTATACAACCCAATACTTGCATGATCTTCACCTACTGTTGCGTCCACCTTGAGATCACCTCAGCAATCGCCGTAGTTTAACCATCTAAAGCATGCACATAATATAAATGTTATTTTTTACAATGCCAATAGAAATTTCTAAATGAGAATTAATATGGTTGCAACTCACAAACAAGGTGACTGCATCGAACACATGTCATGCATTAGATGGTGATGTTTCAGTTTAGGTGGCTCTTGAGGTGTGGTTTGATTATAGTAATCCCTATCAAGGAATTTGGAAAAGTATTTTTCATCTTTGGTTGTCATGAGATTCGCGATATAATGGGACTGTTTAATGACTTTAGGCACCATTGGAAATGGCATCAAGGATGGTGGGATTGAACTTGTGATGGTCATGCACCACTAATGTAAGGATATATACTTTTCCGCACTTCTCCAAATTCTGCATCATTAATTTTTGTACATCCTAGATTCTCTTGACATGTTTTCAACCATGCATCAGATAAGAAATAGACATGTGTCAATGACCATCATTAAAACCAATGATAAAAGGAGTAAAATTCTTTAAAAAGCATAGCATAAGAAGGTTTACATGTGAAAAAAATCTATAGGAGTATGTGCTATGATGAAAATGATGCATATTTTATTAATATTGATAGTAGTTATCAAATTTTCTACATGACCCTTACAATGTGTCGAAATTTACTCTTAATACACATTGTTCATTAGATTTTGTTTTGTTTTCTTTTTTCATTGTGATTACAATTAATTTCCATGTATTTATTCAATGTAAATTATTAAAGAATAGGATAATGTGTTTGTAATTATCCCAACATGTTACAAAACCACTAAAATCATGATTTTTAGGTTTACTGTTATTAAATAGAATAAATATCTACATCAGCTATTAATATCTAAGACTATAATCTCATAGTTGCAACCTATCACATTTATTGTGCCTTGTGCTACAAGTCATAGGATTTATGTACAATATAGCTCAAGGTGAAATTGATCCTTTTAAAAGGATTCCCCCTGCTATGCAGGTCATAACAGTTTCCCATCATGGGGCGAAACTTCACTCATCAACTCAAATCAGTTATACACATTGTCATTGATTTATACCCAAACACAATTATCCTATATGAGGATTATGAAAAAGGATTATGCATCAATGGATGATGTGGGATTATAGTCTCCCTTAGCTTTGTGTATCCTTCAAATTAACTCATTATGTGTTCACCTTGTGCCATATGTGAGAGGATCCATTGTATATGTAATCAAATGTGAAAATATAGCTCTCTTATCTTTTTGTGTTCTCATGTAACCTAAGAAGAAGAAAACACATTTCACAAAGTCAGTACTTATACAAATAATCATGACATATAAGTTTGGTCCCACATCAAAACAGATTTCATTTTAAGACCCCACCTCCGAAAAATTATTTTAGAATGGATGGCGAATCTCCAAAATTGACTTTCGAACCAATGTTTTTCTGAAAAAAGTTTCATGGTAAAGGTGATTTGGCAGGGTACAATTTTCTTGGATTTGGTAAAATGATAAGAAACATTTGTGAAATACATTCATAAGTTAGTTTAACATATAAATAGTAGGCGAATGCACCCATATAAATAACTTATCGGTGGAAATTTTAGGCGAATTGGGAAGGAACCGACTTCTTAAAATTAGCCATTTCTAATTTCCTAAATCCCTAATATTTGTGAGTTTATGAAAATTCGCCACTAAAATTTTCCCTGCATCGAAATAAAATCTCCATATAACTTCATGTCACTTATCTAAAATTGGTCCAAATGGTTCTAGGTTCCATGTTTAAATGGAATAAGGATTTCGGTAATGCTGGTATATATAAATATTTACAGGTTCCCACATAGAAAGGCTACTAACTAACGTGTGATTAAATTTTTGAGTAATTGATTATTTAAGAGTTACAAAATCATTTTTGAGATACAAATGTCTCAGTTAATCAATCATTATGGTATTAGGAATGAATCTTATCCATGTTGGTGTAATTGGGAGTAGTATGATCATCTTAGTTTCAAATGCATTGGTGTAATACAATTATGTGACACTTTCTTCATCGACTTCTACAATATGTCCACTCACATTTTTGCACTTACCTAAATCACACGAGTGGAATTAATATATATATATATATATATATATATATATATATGCCTAATTTAATCTAACTGAAAATATATAATACCAAATTCATGTTCACAAACTCTACCTCTTTGAACACCATCACAGTGTTGTGAAGTGTTTGAGTCTAGATCAAAAAAGTATTAGGAGCCTACAACCACTTATAAAAAACTAAATGGGTTATAACCTGGAACTATATATGAATGGTAAGTGCTTAATGATATATTATAGCACGTTCTATGAGAAGGTAAAGAAAGGAAAAGAAACTATAGGTACAATATTATTACTATAATTATAATAAGCTTATAAAGTGTTATGTACATATCTTAACAATTTAAGATATTGTTTTAATAATTAGATAGTGCAAAATAGTTATAGACAATGCACTTAAAATACCCAAAGAAGATCATTTAAATCATGTGGCTACTCTATGATAGACTAGCCTTCTACATATAGTAGTTATTCATCACATTTTTATCCAAAAACATTAGCCTTTCGCATCTCCCAACACATTCCCATAATTTGGATGGATTAAACTGTATGGCCGTTTACATGTTTTTAAAAAATCTATTCATAAAATTATTTAAAAATGGAAATAACTATCACTTATGACTTATAAATTTAAAAATATGACATTCATATATATCTATATTTAAAAAATTCAATAAAAAAATATTATTTTAAAATATTTTATTAGTAATGTATAAGTAATAGTATTTTATATTTTCGAAAGAAAATATTTAAATATTGTTATCACGTAAAATTTCTCTAATAGGGATAAGTGGTTCTCAAATTCAAACCATGAGTCCAAAAACTTTCTATCATTATCCTTCGTACACAACACTTATACAACCCAATACTTGCATGATCTTTTCCTATTGTTGCGTCCACCTTGCGATCACCTCAGTAATCACCATAGTCTAACCATCTAAAGCATCCACATAGGATAAATGTTATTTTTTACAATGCCAATAGAAATTGCTAAATGGGAATTAATATGGTTGCAACTCACAAACAAGGTGACTGTATCTAACACATGTCATGCATTAGACGGTGATGTTTTAGTTTAGGTGGCTCTTGAGGTGTGGTTTGATTACAATAATCCCTATCAAGGAATTTGGAAAAGTATTTTTCAACTTTGGTTGTCATGAGATTCATGATATCATGGAACTGTTTAATGACTTTAGGTGCCATTGGAAATGGCATCAAGGATGGTGGGATTGAACTTGTGATGGCCATGCACCACTAATGTAAGGATATATACTTTTCCGCACTTCTCCAAATTGTGCATCATTAATTTTTGTACATCCTAGATTCTCTTGACATGTTTTCATCCATAAGATTTCATCCATGCATCAGATAATAAATAGACATGTGTCAATGACCATCAATAAAATCAATGATAAAAGGAGTAAAATTATTTGAAAAGCATAGCATAAGAAGATTTACATGTGGAAAAAATGTATAGGAGTATGTGTTATGATGAAAATGATGCATATTTTATTAATAATGATAGTAGTTATCAAATTTTCTACATGACCCTTACAATGTGTCGAAATTTACTCTTAATACACATTGTTCCTTAGATTTTGTTTTGTTTTGTTTTTTCATTGTGATTACAATTAATTTCCATGTATTTATTCAATGTAAATTATTAAACAATATGATAATGTATTTTTAATTATCCCAACATGTTACAAAACCACTAAAATCATGATTTTTAGGTTTACTGTTGTTAAATAGAATAAATATCTACATCAGTTATTAATATCTAACACTATAATCTCATAGTTGCAACCTATCACATTTATTGTGCCTCGTGCTACAAGTCATAAGATTCATGTACAATATAGCTCAAGGTGAACTTGATCCTTTTAAAAGGATTCCCCTTGCTATGCAGGTCATAACATTTTCCCATCATGGGGCGAAACTTCACTCATGAACTCAAATCAGTTATACACATTGTCATTTATTCATAACCAAACACAATTATCCTATATGAGGATTATAAAAAAGGATTATGCATCAATGGATGATGTGGGATAATAGTCTTTCTTAGCTTTGTGTATCCTTCAAATTAACTCATTATGTGTTCAACTTGAGCCATATGTGAGAGGATCCATTCTATATGTAATCAAATGTGAAAATATAGCTCTCTTATCTTTTTGTGTTCTCATGTAACCTAAGAAGAAGAAAACACATTTCACAAAGTCAGTACTTATGCAAATAATCATGACATATAAGTTTAGTCCCACATCAAAATAGGTTTCATTTTAAGACCCCCCCTCTGAAAAATTATTTTAGAATGTGTGGCGAATCTCCAAAATCGACTATCGAACTAATGTCAAATTTCTGAAAAAAGTTTTGTGGTAAAGGTGATTTGGCAGAGCAGAATTTTCTTGGATTTGGTAAAATGATAAGAAACATTTGCGAAATACATGCATAAGTTAGTTTAACATATAAATGGTAGCTGAATTCACCCATATAAATGACTTATCGATGGAAATTTTAGGCGAATTGGGAAGGAGCCGATTGCTGAAAATTAGCCATTTCCAATTTCCAAAATCCCTAATATTTGTGAGTTTACGAAAATTTGCCACTAAAATTTTCCCTGCATCAAAATAAAATCTTCATATAACTTCATGTCGCTTATCTAAAATTTGTCCAAATGGTTTTAAGTTTCATGTTTAAATGGAATAAGGATTTCAGTAATGCTGGTATATATAAATATTTATAGGTTCCCACATAGAAAGGCTACTAATTAACGTGTGATTAAATTTTTGAGTAAATGATTATTTTAGAGTTACAAAATCATTTTTGAGATAAGAATGTCTCAGTTAATCAAGCATTATGGTAGTAGGAATGAATCTTATCCATTGGTGTAATTGGGAGTAGTATTATCATCTTAGTTTCAAATGCATTGGTGTAATACAATTATGCGGCAGTTTCTTTATCGACTTCTACAATATGTCCACTCACATTTTTGCACTTACTTAAATCGCAGAAGTGGAATTAATATATATATATGCCTAATTTAATCTAACTGAAAATATATCATACCAAATTCATGTTCACAAACTCTACCTCTTTGAACACCATCACAGTGTTGTGAAGTGTTTGAGTCTAGATCAAAAAAGTATTAGGAGCCTACAACCACTTATAAAAAACTAAATGGGTTATAACCTGGAACTATATATGAATGGTAAGTGCTAAATGATATATCATAGCACGTTCTATGAGAAGCTAAAGAAAGGAAAAGAAACTATAGGCACAATATTATTACTATAATTATAATAAGCTTATAAAGTGTTATGTACGTATCTTAACAATTTAAGATATTGTTTTAATAAATAGATAGTGCAAAATAGTTACAGAAAATGCACTTAAAATACCCAAAGAAGATCATTTAAATCATGTGGCTACTCTATGATAGACTAGCCTTCTGCATATAGTAGTTAGTCATCACATTTTTATCCAAAAACATTAGCCTTTTGCATCTCCCAACAAATTCCCCTAATTTGGATGGATTAAATTGTATGGCTGTTTACATGTTTTTAAAAACTCTATTCATAAAATTATTTACAAATGGAAATAACTGTCACTTATGACTTATAAATTTAAAAATATGACATTCATATATGTCTATATTTAAAAAATTCAATAAACAAATATTATTTTAAAATATTTTATTAGTAATGTATAATTAATAGTATTTTATATTTTCGAAAGAAAATATTTAAATATTGTTATCACGTAAAATTTCTCTAATATGGATAAGCGGTTTTCAAATTCAAACTATGAGTCCAAAAACTTTCTATCATTATCCTTCGTACACAACACTTATACAACCCAATACTTGCATGATCTTCGCCTACTGTTGCGTCCACCTTGCAATCACCTCAGCATTCGCCGTAGTCTAACTATCTAAAGCATCCACATAGGATAAATGTTATTTTTTACAATGCCAATAGAAATTGCTAAATGGGAATTAATATGGTTGTAACTCACAAACAAGGTGACTGCATCTAACACATGTCATACATTAGACGGTGAAGTTTCAGTTTAGGTGGTTCTTGAGGTGTGGTTTGATTACAGTAATCCCTATCAAGGTATTTGGAAAAGTATTTCTCATCTTTGATTGTCATGAGATACGTGATATCATGGGACTGTTTAATGACTTTAGGCGCCATTGGAAATGGCATCAAGGATGGTGGGATTGAACTTGTGATGGCCATGCGCCACTAATGTGAGGATATATACTTTTCCGCACTTCTCCAAATTGTGCATCATTAATTTTTGTACATCCTAGATTCTCTTGACATGTTTTCATCCATATGATTTCATCCATGCATCAAATAAGAAATAGACATATGTCAATGACCATTAATAACACCAATGATAAGAGTAAAATTCTTTAAAAAGCATAGGATAAGAAGGTTTACAGGTGGAAAAAATGTATAGGAGTATGTGCTATGATGAAAATGATGCATATTTTATTAATAATGATAGTAGTTATCAAATTTTCTACATGACCCTTACAATGTGTCGAAATTTACTCTTAATACACATTGTTCCTTAGATTTTGTTTTGTTTTGTTTTTTCATTGTGATTACAATTAATTTCCATGTATTTATTCAATGTAAATTATTAAACAATATGATAATGTATTTTTAATTATCCCAACATGTTACAAAACCACTAAAATCATGATTTTTAGGTTTACTGTTATTAAATAGAATAAATATCTACATCAGCTATTAATATCTAAGACTATAATCTCACATTTGCAACCTATCACATTTATTGTGGCTCGTCCTACAAGTCATAGGATTCATGTACAATATAGCTCAAGGTGAAATTGATCCTTTTAAAAGGATTCCCCCTGCTATGAAGGTCATAACATTTTTCCCATCATGGGGTGAAACTTCACTCATCAACTCAAATCAGTCATACACATTGTCATTTATTTATACCCAAACACAATTATCCTATATGAGGATTATGAAAAAGGATTATGCATCAATGGATGATGTGGGATAATAGTCTCCCTTAGCTTTGTGTATCCTTCAAATTAACTCATTATGTGTTCACCTTGTGCCATATGTGAGAGGGTCCATTGTATATGTAATCAAATGTGAAAATATAGCTCTCTTATCTTTTTGTGTTTTCATGTAACCTAAGAAGAATAAAACACATTTCACAAAGTCCGTACTTATACAAATAATCATGACATATAAGTTTAGTCCCACATAAAAACAAGTTTCATTTTAAGACCCCCCCTCTGAAAAATCATTTTAGAATGGGTGGCAAATCTCCAAAATCGACTTTCAAACTGATGTCGAATTTCTGAAAAAAAATTCGTGGTAAAGGCGAAATGGCAGGGCACAATTTTCTTGGATGAGGTAAAATGATAAGAAACATTTGTGAAATACATGTATAAGTTAGTTTAACATACAAATAGTATCGAATTCACCCATATAAATGAATCTTCGGTGGAAATTTTAGGCGAATTGGGAAGGAGTCGACTGCTGAAAATTAGCCATTTCCAATTTCCAAAATCCCTAATATTTGTGAGTTTATGAAAATTCACCTCTAAAATTTTCCCTACATCAAATTAAAATCTCCATATAACTTCATGTCCCTTATCTAGAATTGGTCCAAATGGTTTTAGGTTCCATGTTTAAATGAAAACTTGTATCATAAATAGCCATAGTAATAATGAATCAATTTTTTCGTTTATTATTTTAAGGAAGAATAACAATAATTATGATATGGACTATTAATATCAAGGTCAATATATTTTTCTATATATGATTTGAGTATTCCTCAACCAATTTCTCCTTTGATCGGTACACACAAATAACATGTAGTCAATATGTCACTCACTACAAGAAATAACAAGACCATAAATGGTGGAGGGAATTGAGTTGCTGTAGGATTTTCACTTGGATGATCATCTCCCATTTCTTTTCTAGTTGTATAATCTTTGAATCCACTCACGTGGTTCACACTTCCTACGACAGATGACAATATTCATTTATAATATAGTCCAAAGTGAAAATTCTCAAGACTTCCACGTGTGAATATTTTGTGCAACAATCTTTTGTTAAATGCCTAAAAAATATTGATACTTATTTCTTTTGCAAATCGACATAATCAAGAGAAACATAAGAAATTTGAAACCAAATAATGTGTACGTATTTTAGTATATCCTCTTAGTCTTCCATTTCACATGACAAACCATATTTCAGTTGAATTTTACGCTTCCAGGAAAAATGCATGGCCATGAACAAGGTGAAGGAATCCATGATTTATGTTGAGAAATGAGAAAATAATTTTTAAAATACCATGTCACATGCTCACATGTTCGAAATCATAATTCTATAAATTTAAATGAAAATTAATTCAAGAAGTTCACAAAAAATGACATGTAGTTCATTTATGACTTTTGAAGAAGAATGAGGATTTCCTACTTTCCCTGCCACATTTCCCCTTCCACTATAAATCTTAAAGTTTATTTGAATGATATGGTTCTTTAATTTTTTATAGTTTATGTAACATTCATCTTAGTCCAGATGGCCTTTATTGGTATCAATAATATAAACATTAAAGTTTATGTGTGACTACATTGAACGTGTTGCCCCTATTGGATTCGAGGATAGTCTATTTGACACAGAAGGAGGCTAGTACAACTATGATGGAGTTTCGACGGATGTTGATAGTAGGGCACAATACATGTCGTCTATGTATGTTTTTTATCCCATTCAAATTGTGAGATAGGTGATGTGAATCCCAAATTTCAAGACATGATGTAGGCCACCGAGGTATTGAAAATAGTAAAACATCCATTACGTAACATTCCTCAGAGAAGATACAAACCCCATCTAGTGAAGACCATTACAATCATGTTTCTGTAGAAGTTAATAGGAATAAACACTATCATACTTATTCTCCCATTATTTTCATGACAATAGTGTTTCAAGACAATGTTTCCCTCGTGTCTTTGGTGACAATGGGTTGGTGATTTTTTTAGCCACAGTCGTCTCCATTGTCACTTTCAAAAAACATCTAGTGAAGGGGCTTAATTATAACTATTGTTTTGTTCATCCCCTGGCATCGTACAATTAGACAACCTTAAAATTATAGTTAAGGATACAAAGTGCAAGAACAAGCCAAGATTGCAGTTGGGTTTTGAACAAATAACCTATTAGATTTTCCTTATTTATTTTTTGGCCCCATTAACTTCAAATCACACTCTTGTAAATAATGTGAGAAAGGTTGAGATGATAATGTTAAGCACATATAGTAGATATTATTCTCATATCAATGTCGTACACATGAATTTCATTCTCTTGGGTTCCACCAAATGTTCTCATATTTAGGTTCCTTGACCATCTATTGCACGAAAAGGCTTGAATCGAATGTTTTGAACAAAAAATTCATGAGTTATGAACTATCAGTACACCAAATTATGCCATCATAGTCCACATTTCATCCACTCATTGGTTACTAAACTCTAGACTTAAGGAAAAGGATAGATGTATCCCTTTGTAGAGTCATTAAGCTTTCAAATTTATAATATAGGTGCAATCTAGAAGGTATAAAAGATTGTGTACTTTTCCTAAATCACGTCTAAAATGGGAAGAGCCTTTCTTATTTAAATTTCCACAACTAGTACATGTCTATAATTCTAACGCATGGAAATTGTTTTATTTATGATATTTTGTGGAAATATCATCAACCATTCCATTATTAAATTTCTAAAACAACACCAACGTCATGTTGTGTGATTTCACGCATCTTCTCGCATACAAAAATTATTGCAATGAATGGATCCACTATACTATATTATTATTGATGTTGACCCACACAACCATAACCCTTTTAAGTTAAGACATATGTAAGTTTACCTTCAAAGTATTAATAAATGATGTCTTATTTTAAGTGGCATATCCAAAATACATTTCCTTAATGACTTATACACCACACTGTGTTTCTCTTTCAGATGATTGGAAAAATCACATATGCTTCATATGTGCACTGTCATAAGAACAAAGATTTTTCCACAATGGTTCTCCCTAGAATTTTCACGTCTTGTTTACTTATCCTCTCTCAAAACCCTTCTTCATTGCCTTTTTTCCTCCTTTAATACTTCTCTCCCTCAAGATTAACTTCTTAAACAAATCCCCTTCATAATTTCCATCACACATATAATGTGCGATCACTAGTGATATCACTACTTCAAATTTTTATTGGATTGAGAATGTTTATTTATTTATTAGTAACAGTTTTTAATTTTCTTTGTTTTGTTTTATTTGGTATTTTTTGGAGCATATGGATATTTTTCCCTCCCTAATTGTAAAGGCTAAGCTTCCTATTGGTAGCACACACCTTGCTTGCATTCTTTCTCTTGGGAATTAGGAAGGATGAAGTGTTGGCTAAATGTGCTACTAACATTTAAAAAATAAGTTTTCATGTCCATAAATGCTTTTATTTTTCTTAAACATTGTCATTGTTTTCACACTTCATACTTATTACTTTCTATAACGCAATTATAGCTCTGATACCACTTTCTATAACACAAGTATAGCTCTGATATAACTCTGATACGAATAACACTGCTACAAACACTCTTATATATTACTTTCACAAACAAGAAATCTAAGTTCTTTACTAATGACTCCAATAAACAATCCCAAATCTCTGATGTAGTGAATGAGTCTGAACATGTCCTTATATAGGAATGTGAGAGGCTTTTCACTAGATCAACGGGAAACCTAGAGACCAGAAATTGGTAACCTAGGTGAACAAGAATATTCCCACTAAAGGAAAAGTAGGAAAAGAAATTGAGTACATGTCACTCAACATGACACCTTTATCTAGTGGGGAGGTCCACCATGCTTTCTGAAATGACTAAAGAGGAGTCACTTCAACCTTTATTGACTGGATGACAACAATCCTATCATCATAGCTTTAAGGACTGAAACAGACTCTAGGACTATTATCATTATCCGATGAGCTGGAGGAATCTTCTCACTATTATCTTTCAGCAAAGTAGATATCACGGGTGTTCCACTCGTACCATAATCTGGATAAGGATGATGTTCCATCATTATCTGTAAGTAGATACCTTCTAGATGGAAAGAGATAATTATCCAAAATATGGAGGAAATGACCCAGTGTAGGTGGATGCACATTCATTGTGTGATGAAGATAAGTATTTTTCTATAATTGTTTGTTTAGATGAGCATGGTGACCCTGTACATGATTAGTCCTAATATGATAGGAAAATTTAACATACCAAGGTATTTTACAATTGATTAAAATATTTCTAACAGTGTCAGGTTCTAGATTGAGCAATGGACTGTCAGAAATTTTTGTTGGCAGATATTTAGAAAGAAAATACTTAAAATGATTTACAATATACTGCCTATCTCCTGGAAGGCTCGGCCTATTCCATGCGTCATTCTCGATGGGATGTCCTTCTGGCCAATGCTTGGAAAATTCAAATCTCCAGAGTGTGCTTGGTCATGGGACCAATTGCCTTAACCGAATTCCTTCTATAAGAATATCTTCAGGAAGAGGTTCCACATACCTCAAATTTCTCCCCTGCCATTGTAGAGTACAAAACACCACCGGTTCTTGCTTGGTGTGAAACTCTGTAGTTGGGATCTCAGGGTCAAAAAAACATGATGCTACTTCTATCATATTATAAGGGGAGATAGAAATGATTCCTCTTGAGAGTAGCAGGTGTTGTGCTTCATATTACATTTCATTGTCATTCCTTTTTAGAGATTCAAGATAGTTCTGACAAGTGGAAGTATTCTAGATTGATTCAACAAACTCATATGATACATGAGTAATATTTATATTTGTTGAATGATTTAATTCTTTGCTAGAAAAATCAGCAAGAGAATTATCTTTTCCTTTGATATATTCAACTTCAAAACTAAAATTATCAAACCACATACCCTAGAATTGAAGTCTATTGAATGCAGTCTTGTTTGCAGGATCACCATTGTTTAATCTGGCCTTAAAATCCTTTAAATCAGAGTGCAGAATAAAATGTTCATTTTGTATGAAAAATAGGAAAGCCTTTATGGCCTTCTTAGCAGCCAAGATTTCTTTATGAGCTAAATGATATTTCAACTATGATCCTTGAAAAGATCCAGACGTGTATCTACAAATTTTTTCTTTTCCCTTATCTGTCTTTTCTTTCAAGACAACTCCCCAATATTGTTCACTGGTATCTATTTCTATAATCTTTAATCCTTGTCTAGGTAAGGACATAGTAGGGATATTCTGAACTTGTGCTTTTATTCCTTTCACAGTCTGAGTCATTTCATCTAACTAGCTGGGTGCCTTATTTCTCAACCTTTTATTGAGCATAATCCTGCCTACAACAATATTCTTATAGAAACCAATAATGTAATTAATACAACCCAGAAATCTTTGTAACTGAATCTTTTCTGAAATTTGATTTGGTAAATATTGAATCTTGGACACAATATGAGCTTGCATGTCTATTGATCCATCTTTAATTCTGATTCCTAAGAAATTCATTTCATATTTAAAAATCTTCATTTTTGTAGGAGAGAGACATAAACCATTATTATATACTGTTTGATAGAATTTATCAAGATGATCTATATGATCTTTGGGAGACTTATAAAATATTAATATATCATCAATATAGACTTTTAAGAAGTCAGCTAACTCACCAAATATAGAATCCATTTTCTTTTGAAAGATGGATGGTGTAGTCTTCAATCCAAATGGAAGAACTTTCCATTCATATTGTCCTCCAGGGACTACAAATGGTGTCTTGTAGGTATCTTCTAGTTTCAAGAATATCTACCAAAAGCCACTCTTCCGATCAAACTTGTTGTATACCTTAGATCCTTTGATTCTGGCAAACATGTCATGCTTTGCCGGAATAGGATGCTGAATTGTTGTCAAAAACTTGTTCAGAGGCTTGTAATCTTCAACAAGTATTTTCTTTTGGCGGATCTGTTCACTTATTTTTTTTGCTTAGAATGTTGCACATGCCCAAGGAGAATTAGATTCTTTGATAAAACCACCTTGAATTGACTTTTTGATTTCTTCATGGCATTCTTTTCTTTCAGAAGAAATCATGCCCTTATGATGTGCTTTGATTTTAGGAATGATATCATTCCCTTTATAATCTTTTATCAACTATAGATCAAGTGAACAAATATGCTTTTTTCTATCAATGAAAGCATGAGGATTCTCTGAACAAAGATATTTTGTAATCTTTGTAATGATATAATCAATATTTCCTTTACACAAGGCTATGGACTTTTGAATCCATTCATGATTGGATTCATTCTTTTGTTCTGGTAAAGGAATTATTTTTTTGAAAGAGTACTTTCTAGGTATCTGAACATCATGATTGAATAAAGATATAAAATATTTATTGAGACTGAAAGTACCACATTCTTGCAATGCTTCTACTCCTATCAGACAATCATATGAAATCATGTCATGCTGATAGAACTGCAATGTTATTTCAAATCCTTCTATTCTAATAGGAACATATGCTATGTATCTAGAAATCACCTCCTTCTTATCAAAGTTTATTTTTAAATAAGTCTCAGTCCAAAAGTCAGGTGGTATGGCTCTGGATCTGAGTAGGCTTATGTCTGCTCCAGTATCAATCATTACATCAATTTAATAGGGCTTAATATTTGGGATGCAAAATATGATACTAATGAAAGGGTTTTGAGCTCCCTTTATAGTGCATGCCTCTATATTGAATTCTTCTTCTGAGACTGATGATTCTGCATCTTGATGCAGTATTTGCTTATAAGTTTCTTTAAATTGTTCTTCACCTTAATATTATTTTTTATCTCTATCTTCTTCTTCAACAAGGCACTTATACTCATTTGTAGCTTTAGCAATAACCTTTTGAAGAAAATCTATTCTATTCCTTCTCCATAATCTCATTGTTTCAGTAACTGGAATAACAACATCTGTGCAAGAAAGTAGTTACCTGAAATTCATTATTTGGATCTTCTTTTTGGGAATAGAAATGGAAAATTCCTTCTTGGTGGATAACATCATCCTCCCCTTCCACGACCTCATCCCCTGTAGGGAGTTTGTCTCTGACGAACACGTCCTTGTACAAGAGGCCTTGATGATGATCTTTGTTGAAGAGACCATCTTTGTATTTCTTCCTCTTATTCTCTTTTTTCTTTGGCTTCATTCTCAGATCTGACTTGGATTGAGAATATTTTCTTTCAAGTTCTCTGACCTTTTGTGAAAGAAACAACTTTCTTTGCAGTATCCCATGGGGGACAGTCTTCAAATTCACTTTATCCTTAACTCTAGTTGTTTGAGAAGAACCTCAGAAGATACAAGCATCATAGGATGAGGGAAAGCTGGCAATCATATTTACAAAAGAAGGTAAAGAATCATATCCAGATTCAGTACTATCTGAATCAGATTCAGAATGTTCTATAATATTGACTTGGAAGTCTTCATCAGTAGAAACATATCAAATATCTGAAGAATAACAATCAGAATCAAAGACTAAACAATAATATTGATCTTGTTATTCCTTTTGCTGTAAGATTGCATTTATCTTTGCCTTACCTTTATCTGTATCCTTTTTCAGGCAATCACTTCGCATAGTGTTTTCCTTTACAGATAAAGCAAGTAGGTATAAATTTTCTCTTTTTCCCCATATGCTTCTTCTTTCTAAAGTATGACTTTCTATATGGGACTTCCTCCTGAATTTTTATCTCTGGAAATTTTATACTTGTCTTCTTATACTTACAGTAACCCTTCCCCTTTGAAAAGGATGAACATTCATGACAAGTCTTCTTTTTTTGGAACTTGTTTAGGGGTTTACAACCAAACGGGGTCAAGATCTATCATCTCACAAAATTTATTTCGTAAGGCCTTTTTGGGCCTTAGTAGCTTCCTTGTGATCCTTTTTCTCTTCACAGAGACGAGCATTCGTCTCATCTATTATCTAATTTAGAGCACCCAGACTTAATTCTTCTGTGCTTCTGCCATGCAGGGCTTTCTTATATTCTGTAGCAAATAAAGCAGGAAAAGACTCTATATACCGAAGTCTCAAATTAGGATCATTAATATTACCAGAATTGTAATATAATTTTTGCATGTAACATTGATATTCTTTAATCCTACTCATATCATACAGTCTAGCTCTAAAGATTAAAGATGTATTCTTAAGTTTATCATTGTCAAGAGTTCCAAGAAATTCTTGAATAAGAGCAACTGTTAATGAAGCATATCCTCCTGCTAGAATGTCTTTCTTGTTGTGGGTTAGCATCCCACCATTATTTTACTATGCCAACAAATCCATTGGCTATAATCTTCAACTCTTTGAATGCGGATCTTTTCTATACAACAAAAGGTTGAGAATTAGCCCATCCAATCATTCCATGAATCAATTCTTTAACTTGCTCCGGTGTGGGAACAATCTAACTTATACCAATTAGGCTGCAAGATTTGAGTTCTTGCAGTATTATGCAGGGGCTTTGATGTTGATGCTCTGGATGGTTATCCTAAAAAACATATTTTCATCTTCTTCTGGAAGAAGCTTTGCCATACTGATTGATCCTTTATGTGGATTCTTTTTTTTTGTGATGAACAATGGACTATGTTCTAGTAGAACAATCTTATGCTCTGGTTGAAGATCCTGAAACGATCAACAACTTCTTTATCAAGATACTTTTTGGGACCAATTTGGTTCTATTTCTTCTGGCTTTTTTGTGTTATCTAGAATCTGTTCTAATTGTGAGGAACTATCTCGGGGATAGGACTGATAGATTCTTGGACATTGATCAACTTTATGACTCAACTCCTTAGTGGACTCATGTAAATTGATGCAAACTATTTTGTACAAGTTTGTGAGGTAGTACCTAACTTAGAGGAAATATCTTTCTTAACATCCTCAGTCTGACTGATGATGGGTTGGACAACATCAATAACTTCTCTAGTTACAATTTTGGGTATATTAGGACATGTGGACACATATCTAGTCTTATTTTCAAGATTTTTATCTATTTTCTTCATATGATAATTAACATCATCAATCTTAGTATTCAGCAATCTAAGAGCAGAGGATACATCTCCTTTATGGTGAAGTTCTAATGGCTTTTAATAGTCTTTTCCATTTCAGCTAAAATAGGCTATTGAGACTGAACTCAATCATGGACAGACTTAACATTTTTGTTAGTCCAATTTAGCATTTTTGAGGACTCAGAGGGATCAATATGTCTATCAACAGATCTTTGGTACCAAAAAATAGATTTTTTGGGTTTCATCTGATGACAACAATTCACTACTGTCCAAGGGATGGAAAAGATGGAGAAATATTAGTTTCTCTAGAAGCCATTGCTAATGGTTGGACCATTAGAGGGGACATATTTTTGTTTTATAATCTACTCACAATCTTTACACCATAGATAATCTTTATTTGGGTCATAAACTAGACTATTATGACTACAAATATACGTTTGTTCTTTTCAGAGATTTTTTCGAAGGTTCACCAATCGAGAAGACAAAGGTATCTGATCTAAATGAACTAGATCTGGACATATTCAGACACGAGTTTCTTAGATCTGAAAGACAAAGTAACATTAGACTTAGATTCATTTACAATCGCTGTAGCACTTTCTAACTTAGGTTGATTTTTGTCAATAATTTTTGTTGGATAAGGTCCATTCCTTTGGGAACTTTTATCTGGGACCATGAAATCAACTCAGGTTCTATTTTTTGATTTTCTATAGCTAGCATGACTCACCACACTGTTACCTTTGGAAGCACCATGCTTGATGGCCAGATGCATTGTATTGACAAGATGATAGATAATCTTATAATGAATAGCTAAAGGGCACGCACCAGGCTTCATATGCAGACCTATAGTAGCAAGGTGTAGACGTAGGACTTACTTGAGAAAATATTCTTTTTGAAGGCTAACTGGATAATTTGGATAGACCTCAAAGGATATGGGGCCATTATGAAGACCAGTTTGGATAATAGCTAACAGGGAATCTTTAAAGGTTTCAAAATGCAAATCCATAAGACAACATAATACAAAATCATTTAAGCTACGATGAAACAAATGAGTAATACCTATTTGCACACAATCTATATGAGAAAACTTGAAGATTTTTTTCTTCTTAAGGGATTGAATATCAGCAGGATCTATCAAAGGAATATCATATTCATTAGTAGATGTTTGAGATACTTAAATAACAGACTCTCGGGTCTTTAATGTAGTAGTAGCAATCAAATGAAAAGAACTCAACTTATCATATACTTGGTTATAGGGGATCTTAGGCAATTTCCATGCTAGTAAAGGGTCTGATTCTTGTTGAACATCTACAGCAAAATTTACAGGAAAGACATCAGATAAACTTACAAGATCTTGATCTTGATGTTCTTCAGAAATATTGAGATGATCTCCAAACTCCATATCTAGTACTGATAAGAAACTCTTTAGCAGGGCTTACGGTATCGACCTTCAACCTAAAACTGTGCACATCCACAATGACTTACAAAGCGGGAGGCTCGCCTCTTTGCCTGACTTACATGGTATGAAATTAATTCACATATGAAGAAAGAGAGAACCTACAATAGATCTTTAAGATAGAAATTTGACGCAACAAAATCTTGCAAATTTTATTGATTTTGAAAATCTATAATACATAGAGAACCATCTCTGATACCACTTTCTATAACACAAGTATAGCTCTAATATAACTCTGATATGAATACTGTGTCTCACATAAACACTGACACACTGGTACTGGGATAAAACAAAAAAAATTGTTATCTTTTATGACTTAGTATAAGACTATATTATACTTCTGTGTTCACATGTAAATATAAACTAGCAAAAAAAATGTCATCAAGTATATGTTATAAAAAATACACTATTTAACTAGGAATCACACATGGAATGTGTGATGGAAATGCCGAAGGGATGCGTTGAAGGAGTTAAAATTGAAGGAAATAATCTTGTGAGTATGGCGGCAAAAAAAAATATTGAGGGAGGAGAAGTGACAACACCGTTCACTAATACTTGCATTTCGGAATGTTTTCTTAGGTTTTTCAATGGTTGACGCATTGAAATGAGAGGGATTTTTTTTCTGTGCACACCATGTCCTCCTTCGATCGACAAGGTCATCCAAGGTTAAAAAATTGCAAACGTACAAGAGAAGAGGTTGATTGAAAGTGAAATAGCAAGGTGGTTGACAACCTAGGCGGAGGAAGCACTAAGAAGCACCGAAGGGATGAGTCAAGAGGGAAACAAGGAGGATCTCTTGTTGCAATGGGAGAATGGACGTGTGGGTTTGAGAAATAGTAGATATACATGTGTACATGCCCATTGCCACCTTTGGATAACCAAACAGTTCTTAAAAAGCGTCTAGAGATTTGGCAGTGTTACCTCGATGTTTGCTTTAGTTATTTCATCACTTGCCCCACACCTACACACCTGTCTGCTTCAAATATTTAACCCAGATGCCTGCCTGCTCTCACATTCTATACCAAAAGCAACTAATAAATTGGAGCTACATGTTGAAATCTATTTTGTACAACAGATTATAGATATTAAATTATTGTGGGGAGGTGGCCATGAGATTTGACAGTCATTAAAACTATGTCAATAATGGTAGTAATTACTGTTATAGTTCAGAACATAAGCCGATAGCGTTTGCCCCAAAGAAGAGGATTAATAAAATCCCTGCAAAATGGTCGTATAAAGGGTGCATGAAAACTATTTTAATAGTCAATTTACCACCTAAATATAAATCCATATATTTATGTTTTTTGTGCTTCATATAGGTTCCATTTTTAGTATTGAAAGATTAATTAGGTGAGACTATCAAAAAAATTATCTAATGGTTATACACAATGATACACATTCTCCATCATTTTCAAAATGTTAAGAATTTAAAAAATTGAAAGTATATGAAGTTTTCAAGCAATCTTTTGTCCATTGATTAATTTGTAAGGATAAAAGTTATATAATTTAAATATAATATTTTAAATAAATTTAACAAATTATATATATCTTAATAGTTTAATATATTTATATTAAATGAAAAACTCTTACTTTCTTAATGTTAAGATATATAAATCCATGTTAAGCAGATTTATTATGATGCTAGTGGTATCCTAGGGGAATCCTGGAAGAATGGAAGGATGAAGAAGAAGACTGTTGTTGAGAGAAGTTACGATGGGGAATTATGAACTACCATCAACCTCTATAAGGCTCTGAAGATTGCTTAGAAAGTTTTTAACAAGTGTCTTACTTAGTTCTTTACTACCATTTTGGGGTGGTTTTAGTGGTTGCATTTTTGTTGTTTTATGTATGTTGTTGGGCTTCTTATAGACAGTATTCCCCTTCCTTTGTCTTTATCATAATATCTAGCTCTTCTTACACTTTTGTTGTTGGGGTGTGACACCCACATATAAAAAGAACTCTACTCTTACTGTCTATCCTAGATTCTTAGCCTTTTTGTACTATAAAGTATGGGTCCCTACCAAACCATTTACCAATAATTAAATAATAATTAAGATATATAAAATAATTTGTTTCTTGTAAAATCTTTACAAACTAAATAATATTAAATCTAATTTAAACTAAAATAACATATAACCAGAATATAAAAATAACTATAAAAAGAGTTATATTTTATTCGGAAAATACCTTCTAAAATTATAAGAAGGGAGAGGTGTGTGGCAAAGGACATGGGTGAAATGGTTTCCAGAGAATTTTACGAGGAATTTTGCTAAACTGAGCTTTCGCTAATAGCCTTCCTAAAATCAACATCATTATGGGTTAAATCAAACCTACAAACAGAGATAAATTTGTAACCCTAATATCTCCTCATTTTACTGTATATAAATTGATTGATTTGGCTATGTATTTGTATCTAGATCATGTTCATTGGTTTATGAGAGGAAATTACTGCATGCTACTGTTTTCTTTGTTGTATGTAGCAAAAGAAGAAGTTTGAGGATTATGATGCGCTTCATTCAGGGGTAACCTTTGATTTTGCTTTTGAGTACCTGAGCAGGTTGTCTCATTATATTGATTTTTCTTTTGAGCACCTGTGCCACATGTATTGTAACCTTTCCAACACCCTTCTCGAGGTATATGAGAGTCACCAGTGAAATGTGTCTCCACAATGAATGTGTATGTGGACTTGTTTGCACCCTTCAATTTTCAATGCATGTATGAGAACATGCTCTAGTCTGTTAATCTCATGTAATTGTCAGTTTCAACAAGCCTCACCTTAACTGTATATATGTCTTTGGCGTAAATATCTTTGTATGGAAAATATATACCCATCAACATCCAGAAAAAGGCCCTAGTACAATGACTTGATGCTAGAAGCAACACATCATACACCAACCCATATATGTTGCTATGTTCGTCTTCATTTTTAGAATAGGCCACAACATTTAATAATTATTTCAAATCCATTTAACCCAAAACAATTACAGTTTGCCAACAACTTGTTGTTGTGCTAGTTTGGACTCGTAGCAACCACTGAAGTAAAGAAAGCATTCAAACTACTTTTTCAAGGCATCGCCATTATATAGAGGGAATGTGTTACACTACGCCGTGAGGTAGGGATCTATTTCTTCCATGGTTATTTCTATGTAAAAAAAGTTATTTTGTTCATGTTGTACATTTTTCAAGGAAAAAACACAACCCTATTGTTCTAGTTTTTATAATATTTGTAGTATTTTCTTCAAACATTCTCATGATATCCAAAGTGTTTGTGTTTTCAATCCACACATTCTTCAATAATTTTTTTGGTGTGTAACTCTCTATTTTATCAAGATTTTCTACCTTAGACTGTGTTTTCTATGTAATTTGTATGTAGGATGGTGTATTTTTTATAGAGTATAATCCTTTCCTTGTAGGGTCGCATAGGGAAACTGCTATTCTGGATTTACTAGCCCAACAGACTAGTACATGTATTCATAGCCTACTCTTACCACCCATATATGGGGGTTATGGGCGAAACCGCAGTTTTTCTAGTTGAATTTCATGTTATAAGCAATATTCATATGGTGTGTAACCAAGTGGAGAGTGATTCATTATGCTAAAATTGGCGCCAAATTAAATGTTTGGAGCATTGTGTGCAATAATTGGAGTAGAATCCCTTTTAACAATTTCTGTGGATTTATTTTCCCATCAAGAAACTAAATAAAAGTTTCTTGAATTTTTGTATTTTAGAATTGACATAAGGATCACAATAAATTAAATTTTTTGGGAAAAACTATTATACAAAAAGAATAAAAATATCATATAAAATTATAACATAAATATGAAAAATATTCCAATGGATTGAGAGAATTATATGTAGGAGGTGCTCAAAATGCAACAAATACCAATTTGTATGTAAGACTTCTTGCAAGTCCAATTCACCAATATCAAGTAGGTGACGTGACTCAACCCTGAACAAACCACCAATTTTATTGCAAAGCAATAAAATAATATTTTTTAGCTCGCATGGTTATTTTAAGAGTGGTATATAGACTAGGTATACCAATTCCTTCATAAACATAATTAACATTTCCCCTAAAAAAATTAGGAATAGAGAGTTAGATACGTCTTTTCTTCAATTGTACTTGCCTCTATTGGCTATATTAGTAACATTATAAAAATAATGAAATATTTCCTTAAAAAACATACATGTTTGCATAATCTAGAGCTACATCAAAGAATGGGTAACAAAACTAGAACAAAATCATATGAGCTCATAAATATTTCATATTTGTTGTTACTTGAAAACAATTATAGTATTTTTATGTGTATGCATAAAATTTATGTTACTGTATAATAATATCAATAAAAGGGTCAATTAATATTGAATCTTCAAATAAATTTTTTTAATATTATATTTAAAAAGTAACTGATAATAAATAAAATATTTCGATATATGCATCATTGAATAGTGGCACTCTATGCAATTGCCTAATTTACCTAGCTAGGGCTTAACCCTATGGCTAAAATCATCTACTAAAATAAATAAAATAAGCGAAATACATATTATCTAAAGCTTGGGGTTGAAAAATTTAGAGGTAAAAGCATAAGATACTTACCGGAATTTTAATTCTTCTAATACTAAATTTGGTAGAAGTCACAACTTGAGTCGTCTAGTACTCAATAAATGATAGACCATGTAGATGATGGAATCCCATTGGCTTTGGTTCATTGAGTCACCAATATGTACATTAATCTCTCTCCCTCAACCTGTACGACATATCAGTGACAATGAATATGTAAGGTGTACACAAATATGCTAATAGAGTACAAATCTAAAGCAAGGCAATTAAATAAAAGGCTTGGGCCAATTTAATTCGAAACTAAAAAGTTTTAGGAAAGATTATCTATAAAACAATTTAGCTCAATTTGATAAATTTAAATGACCTATTTGGCTTAAGAATCATGTAATCTTATTTTCCTTTTAAAGAATATATGAAAGAAAAAAATGAGAAAACACAATAAAAATTGGAACAAAATCCACAGTTTTATACCTACCATTGTATGCTACAACCCTATGGTTTTCATCAGCATTTTTCATAACCACCATCTTGTCTCCCATTTAATATAAAATTTAGCTTATATAATACATGACGATACGTCCCCTCTTACTGTAAAGAGGATGGGAATTATATTTGACCCATAATCCGCTGAACAAATTACATTTCCTCGATGCTGCCTCTCATTTGCTTACAGTAGCCAAATGTGATTTATTAAGCTAGAGTAATTTACAAATAGAACCATATTTTGAATTCCCCAATGCTGGAAAAAATTCTAGATGGATGATATTCTTTAAGATCATCTATAGTGTAGTTATTGGTACAAACTCTAACCAAGAAGAATAAGGAATAAGAAAATGTGAATAAAATTGACAAACATCTTTTTGATGCCACTGAGATCCATTTCCTAAATTTTGATTTGGAACCAAAATAATATGAAGGTGAATTTAGGAGTGTAGTGACCACTTTTATAGGATTGCATTGGAGAAAATAATAATTCAATGAAGATACATTTGATCTGGGGCCATACAAAATACACCATATATCTATGATAGAACACCCACTAGCACTTTTATAGGATTGCATTAGAGAAAAGAATAATTCAATGAAGATACACTTGATTTGGGGGCCATATAAAATGGACCATCGATCTATGATAAAACACCTATAACATCACCATAATATCTATGCATAGAACATGCATACCCATCATCACAGAAAAAGGCTCTGGCGCGATGAACCTATGCCAGCGGTGACACATTACATGAACTAATTAAATGTTAACACGTACATTTTCTTTCTAGTAATATGACACAAAGTTTCATAATTTTAAGAAACTTGTTTAACCTAAAACATCCACTTTTTAGTCCAAGTTCCTATTTGCAAACAACTTATTATCTTACTAGTTTTGACATGTCACGATGAAGCCAAGAAAGCTATTGAAACAATTCAAAAAGCCATCACCATTAGACTAAACAAAGAGGAAGAAGGTAGGGATATAATTATCCCATGTTATTTCTACTAAAATAAGCAAAGTTTTTCATTTTGTAGTTTTTACATAGAAAAAACAGAGCCCCGATAGTGTAATTTTTTTAAATAGTCTCTCTATTTACCCTAAAATGCTGATGGTGCATGTTTTCCCTATGCTTGTAGAGGAAATGATAGTAAGAATAATGAGTCACTAGGTCACGTGAAATAGGGATCTATTTCTCCCATGCTATTTCTACTTATATAATAATAATTTTATCATGTTGTAGTTTTTGCACAGAAAAACATATCCCTACTAGTGTAGTTTATTAAATATTTGTGGATTTTTTTTGCAAACATTCACATGGCATCATAAACTAGTCATGATCTACTACCTTGGCCTCTTTCATTTTGGAAATGATAAAATAACCATCTATGTAAGAAAGAATACAAAACATCTTTCTTAGGGCATGTTTAATGTGAGTTTTTTTTTCAATCCATATCCCTAAAGTGTTTACTTACAAGGACTTTGTTTCCTTTTCTAGCCTATATTTCTTTACCCAAATAAATTATTGGTATCAAATACATTTTCCCATATAATTGCATGGTTTGAGATGACTTACATTTTTTGTCCCCTTTCTTCTTTTTCCCATTATAATTGAGATAGGTCATTAAGTATTTCATGGATTGTTTGAACAAAACCACAAAAAACATGCCCTCTATATGCTGCTAATATAAGTGAACTAATTTGACCTCCCTATGTGAGTGGTTTTGAATTCAAAAGGCTATTAAATGAATAAATCTTCTAGCATGTGTAGACACAAAATAATGCAATTTACATATTATTTAGTCCTGGTCTCGTACTACTATTTAGAAGGTTTTTGAGTGAAGAAATTACTAATTAACCATCATCTTTTGGCCATATTAACTTATTTTATTTCATCATTCCTGACCTTTTACACCCACATGACCAGTCAGTTTCAGTCATCTTCTATCATTTTAGCCTTGATTGGGGTGCCCAAGCCAATACTGGGCCATCCATGGGCACCCTTAGTCCCATTAGAGGCGCCCCCAATCCTTTTTGAACTTTCCCGCCACTTTTTGGGATCTTTCTAGCCATTTAATCTTCTTATCTTTTTGGTGGGTAGCCATTTCAAGGTTAATTAGGAAACTAGATCAAGAGAACCCTATAAATATAAAGTTATTAGACCATAATGAGGGACCAAACACTAGTCACTACTATCATCCACCTAGAGTTGCATTCACTTGGAGATGATTTGCATCTATTAGCTCCATCACAAGGACAAGGGTGGTTCATTTTCATCACACTGGATAGGCGAGTATTCTATTATATTCCATGCACACATTCTATCACATTTTCTATATATAGTTATTGCTCACTATTTCACAAAGTGTGATTGACACAAGAGCACTTAGGGCACATGATGCACACACACACACACACACACACACACACACACACACACCAATACTACATTTGGGTATAAAATGTAGTGTATCACTCAGTTAGAAAGCACACTGTAGTGGCAGATGAGGTCATTTCGACACATTCATTTACATTTTTTTAGGGTTTTGATACTTCTTTTAGTCTTTTGGCAGGTCTTCTATACATCTTGGATTATCATCAACATTTGGATTAATGTAGTGAATCTGTTTACACACAACGAGGGTTTAAGACCACATGTCATACATGTGAAACTTAGTTCTGGATATTTTCCACATACCAGGATGCCCATTTTGTAGACCAGAGTTCCCGTAGGAGCCCCAGTCCCACTCTAAGTGATCTAGTCCAACTAGATATTTTAGTTCCATCCTTTTCGGGACCTATGCACACTCATTCCTTCTTTCTATTTAACAAATCACCTCTACAACACAGTTCAGATATGCCTCGGAATCAACTAAGTCTTTTCTATACTTCTCTTGCATATTAGGGCTTTTACCTTCATTAGACTAGTTGCTTGAGTCATTTTCCATAGTCATTTACTACATTTACATGTCGTTCTAGATTAGATTAACTATCCCCATATCTCCCATTTTTAGTTAATCAATATGTAACCATACTTAGGTTAATTTCAGTGACTATTATGCATCAATAACATAATCGTATTTTATTTTATAGTTATTTGATGGGAATAAAATAAATGTGAAACAACAAATGTTGGTCATATCGATCCTTTCAATTTAAATGGAATATGTTTTTGTCATTTAAAGAAGTAAATATAATTGATGAAAGTTGTTGGACATAATAAAAAAAAAATCCCCTTAGTTGGATTTTTAAATACAACGAACACGAGTGGATTTGAGTACTAATTAGTAGCCAAATGAAGCAATTCATATAGGTTTAAAATGTTCTTAGGTTACTGTTGAAAAAAAAACTATGTTTTTCAACAATAGCATAATAATATTATTTCCCTTTAAATGTATTGTAAGCCATCAGCTATTAACTGGGTTTGGGATGTTTCCTATATAGCTTGGATAGGGGTCGGTGCATTTTGTATAGATTATAACTGATGCCTCAGGCCCCCTACAAGTTTAAAATATTTTTTTTTATCAAAAAGAGAAGTAAATATTTTTTATGAAATCCATTGGACATAATCAAAACAAATATCTCCTAAATTGGATGTTTAAATACAGCGAATGTGAGTGGATTTGAGTTCTTAATAGTAGCCCAATGCAGTAAGGAAGATAGGTTACTATTGAAAAACACACCATGTTATTCAAAAATAACATAACCACATTGTTTCTATGTAACTGTATTGTAAGCCATCTACTATCAATTGTAATTGGGATGTTTACTATATAGCTTGGATGGGCATCGGTGTATTTTTTATAGAGTATAGTTGAGGACTTGGCCCTTGTAAGTTTAGAGAATATGTTTTTGTCAAAAAGAGAAGTAAATAAGTTTTATGAATTTTTTTTGACATAATCAAAACAAATATCCCCTAAGATGAATGTTTAAATACAACCAATATGATAGGATTAGACTACTAATTATAATCCAAATGCAATAATGTAGATAGGTTTAAAATATACTTATGTTACTATTGATAAAACACGTCATGTTTTTCAAAAAAAACATAACCATATTATTTCCATTTAAATGTATTGTAATCCATAAATTAATATTTGGTGGTTGGAGTGTTTCCTATGAAGTTTGGATGGGGGTTGGTGTATTTTGTATAAATGCATTATAATGTCCCATTGTTGTGTATTAAAGCATCCTTCTTAGGGAATGCATCTTGTGATTTTGGTCAATTTATCTTGGTCTGATAAGATTTAATAATATTGTATTATAAAGAAAGCTGTAACCAATTTAATTAGAGAGAACAAAACTATGTTTTCTATGAATGATTTCTACCAGAAAAAATCTACATGGAATATAAACTTTTCAATGTTTACCATATCAATGTACCATCTGGGACATTGGGAAGTTGGGAAGTGACTGGTGAATGATCATAATGTAACCTCGACTCTACAGTGAACCCATGTTTTTGTGTCTGCTACTATGAGCATCATGTCAGTATATGTTTTTTACTAGATGGAGATGGGTTTTCCATGGGAATACATGTGTTTGAAACATTTTATGGATGGGGATAGGTGCATTATAAATAGAGAAAAAACATCATCGAGTTCAAACAATTCTTTGTAAAAATCCTAATAGGAAAAACTCTGGATATTTTTGGTTAAACAAGTTTCAAAAAATTACGAAAAGCGTCGTGTCCCATAGTGCCAAAAAAGATACAAAGAGAGAGATAGAGAGATAGAGAAAAGGAGAGAGAGATAACATATAATTATTTCATGTGACGCGTCGCCATTAGTGTAGATTCATCGCTCCATAACCTTTCACTTTGATGATGGGTATGCCATGTTCCATTCATAAATATTATGGTAATGTTATGGGTGTTTCATAATGGTTATACAATGAATTATTTATAGAGTATAATCATCACCATTTTCAAGTCGAATAAATGTGGATGGATATGTATAGAAAAGAAGAAGCAGAGGGAAATATGCACCTAGTTTAAAACTATTCTTTTCAAAAACATAACCACATCTTATTTTTGCATTTAAATATAAGTAGTAGGATATGTGGGTGAAACACAATAGTAAAATGAATGTGAATATTTATGAATGCAAACTACCATGCAAGTGAATAAATGCACTTATCTTTAAAATGTACTTTTAGGTTATTGGTGAAAAACACTTGTTTTTAAACAATAACTTAACCACATCATTTATATGAATTTATTGAAAGTTGTGAATGTGTTTTTAGGTAGAGAGAGATAATTGGAGAGAGAGAGATAGAGAGAAAGAGAGAGATAGTGAGAGAAAGAGAGAAAGAGAGAGAGGAAGAGAAAGAGAGAAGGAGAGAAATAAATGAAGAGAGTGTGTGGGAGAGGGTGTTTTTTTATTATTTTATGTTTTGATCTAATTTTTAAGTGAGTTCTAATGTGCTCATGTTATAGTGTGCTTGTGTTATAATGCACTTGTGTTGTTTCTTTTTTGGACTGGAAATTGTCAATCCATAGGACTAGATTTTCCTAGGATATCTAAGCTCGAGGTTTAGACTGTGTAATCCATGAATAAATTATTGGTGTGATTTTTTTTCTACATCACATGGAAATTCATCTCATTTAGGTGAGGTCACAGGTCTAGGTGTTAGAGGGGTTATGATAGGGTCATCATTATATTCCTTACGCGTCATTATGAGTCAGTGTGTCAAATGGGAGTTAATTCCCATTCTAGAAATCTTACTTCCCTTATCCACTATATGAGATATGATTATAGGCATCAAGGGTTACATAACACCCCATATTTTAACCCCTTACAATTTTTAGATCAATGAGATCCATATAATAGTTTCCCCTTTTTGAATCATTGCATGCACATTCATGGTTGAAGCTCACTCCTTCACGCAACCTTTTCACACTCCCGGTGTGCAACTAGATCAATGTTGACATTATCCTCCATGATCCTCATGCTTTCCATTTTTATATTCTTCGACATGACCTATTAGAGCGCACATTGTTAAAATATACACTACTCACCAGTACATCATTTTTGTCTACTCTCATATTTTTGTTATTGATTTTTAGATTGCATGTGCGAGCACGATAATGGTTATTCCATCTGTGTTCTACATCATTGATTTTAAGTTTCAAATATTGTTCAGGTTTTTTCATGGTATGTGTTTTTGGTTCCCTCTGTTTTCTTTCCTTGCAAACAATGTTGGAGGAGTTTCACTACTAGTTCTATGATTTTTTTTAAGGGTGTAAAAATGTGTTTACTTGGCCTAACTCATCTCCATCTCGGTGATCTTGGAACAAAGCTAGCTCACCCATTTGACTCTAACTATCTCGTGCATTAGTGTTCACCTCTTCCCTCAACTTCTACGTTCTTTTTTTATGGATCCTCGGCCTTGGTATTCAAGTTGAGTTATATTGGTTGGCTTGAAACATGGCCTTCTCACGTGTTCTTTTATCCTAGATCTCCCCTAATTTTGTGTTTGAATCTACTACCTGTTGTGGTAGAATCACAACACCCCTGAAATTAGTAGCCTGATGGGTTAAGATTCATATAAACATATTTTTTATGGCAGTTATTCTTTGATGGCTCAAAAAGTAAAAAATCATAGTGGTTATGAGGATGAGGATATTTAGGATTTGTAATAACTTACAAAGGTGGAATCATAGATAAAGTAATGCGGCATGAAAGAAATCATTAGGCAAGGATCTGGAGGAGGAGCTATGCTTGTTTCGCCTCAAGGTACGAAATATTACTCAGCCACACTGATGAGTCCTGCTACAACACCCATGCCCCAGTCGTTGCTCCTTGATGAGAAAGAGAGGAAACCCATTCTTCATCATGGTGGTAGGTGGGAGACTTGACAACATAAAAAATAGCAGGCTAAAACATTAATGGTGGTAGGTGAGTAGCAGGTGCTGAGATCTTTCCAAAAATTCCTCTCCCACATGAATCCGAGCATTCAATCGAAAGATATGGTTGTTTGAAGATCAAGGTCATGAGCTCACAATAATTTAAAAAAAGTCCCTCCATGTAAGACCCATGTGGTAGCCCCACGTGTGTTGAAGATTCAGACCCTTCCTCTCACTCTTGAAATTGTGTCGAACTGACACGTGGCATCTTCCGTTGGCTCCTTAGTTTCCTATGTATTCTGCTTGAGTCCTATCATCACCAATCCGGCACTATAATAATTCTTTACCAATAATTCCTCGTGCTATGATTATTTACTAATGCACAACTTTTAGTTTGGTGGATGGAATCTAGAAACACAACAAACATAACACAATAATACCATAGACTATGATAAGAAGGAATGATGATAAATCTAAAATATAAGTGTAAATTATAATATCAACATGAAATTGTTACAATCTCACCCATGAGGTATTTCAAGTGTTACTGACTTCACTTGCCTTCCAACAATAACTATGGGAGAAACTTCACAATTACACCTCTTAATGGCTTCTTTAACACACCTTCAAAATGATGGCTTCCTTTACACATTTACTCCTATAATATTTCTCACTACTTCCTTCTATGCTAAATGAGGGGGGGTGGCCTCTTTATTTATAGGAATTCAGGATTATCCACCCTATCTCTAGGATAGGATAGGAAATCTCTTCTGGCCAATCATATTCCATTCTTAAACTCTTTCCTTTACATGTAGGCTTATCTTCTAAGATAAGATAAACCTTATCATCTCACATGGATTCCACCTTTTTAGAATTTTCTACAAATAAAATACACAAAATATTTATGACATCACTCTTTGTCCTTATTACAAATATAATATTTCTAATTCCTAATCATGCAGACCCTACTTCTCTACTTACCCCAAAGTTTGACATTTTAACATTATCGGACCACTTACGACAAATATTTAATTTTTACCACAACATTTCTATTGTAATTTGACTGTTACCATAATCTACTTTATTGGCAGCACCGTACTGACAGCGCCGTTATCTTCTATCAGACGCCACTACTAATCATACTTAACAACATCCTATTCCTAATACATACATAATAAAAAGAAATTACAGAGGAAAAATTTAATGTCTACATTTTCCTCCTTCCTAGCTTCTACTCCATCCTCAGAGTAGACTATTCTGGTGCTTGGAAAATATTTAACATGTCGTGGTTGACCCATTTCGTAATGGGAGTGCCATTCAATTCCTCCAGTCGATATGTACCATTTTCATGCATAGCTGCTATTTTGTAGGGCCCCATCCATTTGGGAATAAATTTTCTCTGCCTTCTTTTTTATATCTGGAATCATATACTAGAACTAAGTCATTCACATGAAATGGAGACCAATGGATATTTTGATCAAAGTATTCCTTCTGCTTCATTTTCTTCTTATAGCTTGTATCCTTCGCTATTTCCCTCATTTCCTCTAGCAAATGAAGATGCACCAAGAATTCTTTTACTAAATCAATTTCATCCATCCTTTCCTTTTTCATAACTCTCACAGTGGGAATATCAAACTCAATAGAAAGAACTGGATCAATGCCATAAGCCAACTGAAATGGGGAGTATCATGTTGTTGACTTTGATGTTGCCCTATATGCCCACAATGCTGCATGAATCCTTTTATCCCACTTATGTACCTGCAAGGCTACATCTTTTGCTAGAATTTGACACAACACAAAAAAATTTTGTTCCACTTGTCCATTTGTGCTTGACTTGTATGTTGTTGCCTTCCTGTGCTTAATAGAATTTTTTTTTATTGGGGCTTCTATTACCTCATTAATGAAGTGGATTCCTTGATCTGTTATAATTCCTAATGGGCAACCAAATCTAGTGACAATGCGTTCATATATGAACCTTGCCACTTCATCCATAGAAGTTGTTTTCAATGGCCTAGCTTCAACCCACTTGGTTAAATAATTTTTGGCAACTACAATATACTTATTTTGGCATGGGGTAGTTATAAGTGGACCTAAAATATCTATTCCCCACTTTTCAAAGGGACCAAGTAGAAAAATAGGGCGTAATGGAGCTGATAAAGTCTTACGGTTACCATGTGTTTGACAAATATCACATGTCTTACAATAATAACAATCTCCAAAAAGAGTGGGCCAGTGATAACCTGCATCCAAGATCCTTCTTGCTGTAAGTTGTCTAGAGAAGTGTCCTCCACATGTACCATTGTCGAATTATTCTATCAGATCCTTCCCTTTATCATGTTCAATTGCCCTCTTATACTGTCTATCAGGTCCTATTCGAAATAATACTCCATATAGAATAGAATATGGACGACTGGCTTGAGTAATCTTCCTCTTAGTCTTTGTATTGGCACCATCAAGAAACTTGAATTCATTCAAATAATTACAAATATCTATGTATTCACTAGGGATTGTGTCAAGGGACAACAATGTTGCATTGGGGAAATCATCATCATCGTGCAAGATGATCTTAAACCATCATAGGCTTGAGAGAGTGCATCTGTGTTGACATGCTTCTTTCCTAGCCTATCTATAATATCAAATTCAAATTCTTGTAGAAAAATTATTCATCTTGTTATCCTCCTTGATGGGTTAGGCTTATTTACAATATATTTTAGAGCCTGATGATCTGTTACAACTATAAATTTATGCCCTAACAAGTAATTTCTAAACTTCTTTACAACAAAAATGATAGCTAGAGCCTCTTTTTCAGTTACAGTATAATTTACCTCAGCACTGCTCATTTGTTTTCTCCTAAAGTAAACTGGATGATCATTCCCATTTTCATATTTTTGGCTCAGAGTACTTCCTAGTGTTGCATCTGAAGCATAAGTATACACAATGAATGGCTTGCTCCAATTTGGATTCTTTAAAATAGGTGAAGACACCAAAGCTTCCTTCAATTGTTCAAAAGCTTCATGCACCTTATTTCCTGGTTCATAAGTAACATCCTTCTTCAAGAAATGGGTTAGTGGCTGTGAAATCTTTGAGAAATTCTTGGTGAACCTACTATAGTAACCCACATGGCCTAAAAATGATCTCAACTTACTTTTATTCATAGGAAATGGTAACTCTTTGATTTTTAAAACTTTATCAAGATCAGTACCAATACCATCTTTGGATACAACATGCCCTAACAAAATGCCTTTAGAACATCCAAAGACACACTTTGTAGGGTTTAGTGAGGCTTGTGCTTCATCTAACCTTTGAAATGTTGTTTCCATCTGGTGCAGGTGGTCCATCTTTCTCCCATAGATGAAAAAATCATCCAGAAATACTCTGATGAAGTTCCCAATGTAGGGTTCAAACAACCTATTCATCAAACACTAGAACGTTGCTGGAGCATTACACAACCCAAAATGCATAACTCTATAAGAAAATGTTCACCAAGGAGTGGTGAACATGGTCTTCAGCTGATCTTTCTTTGCTATACGAACTTTGTTGTATCCGCTATATCTATCAGCAAAACTATAGCACTCCTGACCAGCTACTTCATCCAAGATCTGATCTGAGAATGGAAGAGGGTAATGATCCTTCATTGTTGCCTTATTGAGCTTCCTATAATCAACACAAATGCATAGCTTCCCATTCTTTTTTATTGAGATCAAAATGGGAGAAACCCATTCTGAATTCTCCATAGAAAATATGAATCCTACATCAAACAACTTATCTATTTCTTCTTTTACAGTCTTGGAAAAATTAGGATTCATTCTATATGGAATTTGCTTTATTGGCTTATCACCATCTACCAGTTGAATAGAATGTTCTACCCAACTTACTTGATGGAGTTACTTGTAATCAAAAGTGAATAGGTGTATGTACCCTCGAAAGAGCTGGAGGTAGGATTCCTTCTCACTCTCCATCACAACATCACCAATCTTTATTTTTTGGGGACGATCAACAATTTATTCTTCAAATAATCTTATGGGTTCATGAGTCGGTGTGACTAGAAAGGATATCCATGACCGAAACATCAACCTCACTTTCTTCATCTTCTGTGTCCACTTCACTGGTACTAGAGTAATCAGAGGATGTCCAATCATCAGTTTCATCACTTGAATCCACAGGTTCTAGCTTATGATGTCGAGGGATCACATTTATCTTCACCCTCTCTCTGCCATGTCTAAGTGTTATGAAGCCCTCATTCTAGTAGTTTCTTGCATGAACTCTCCTTAGCCATGGTCTTTCCAATAACATTGGGTACACAACAGTACCATTTTTCGTCACCTGAAATTCAACCACACATATAACACCCATAACAGATATTGCGACATTTGAAACAACACCTTTTGGTTTAGTTTTTCCCTTATTTAATGACCTTTACATAAGTGTTGAGGGGCGGTCATTTTTTAAACCCAACTTATTCATTACAGACTTGGTCATTACATTAACTACAACACCTCCATCAACTAAGACATCATGAATTGAAATACCATTACATAATACCTCAGCTTGTGGAGCATAGGGATCCACCTATGCCTCCAAAATAGGTACCTCAACCTCCTTACTTCGTCGAGCATTGAGTCCACTTCGCAGCTCCCACATCTTCTCAGAAGACATAGCCAGAAGTTTACCATATGTAATATTTGTAGGCCTTTTGGACAGATCTTCTAAAATAGAGTATGGTCCTTATCCCTGGGAAATTAGAAAATCCTGCACACCCAACTTTCTTCTCCTATGTTTTTTACTAGTTTCTCCTTTCATCTTTTTAGGATCATTTCCATCTTGGTTATCTTTGTCTTTCTTTCTTTTTGTTACAAACACATCTACTTCATTATTTATGCTCTTATCTACTACATCAAAAGAATTCATAGGTGATTTTTCTTTATCATTATCTCTTATACTAGATGTAGAAGCTCTATCTAGACAATTATACTTATAATGACCCTTTTTATAACAACCATAACATATAACTTCAGAAATATTTATTTTTGAACCTCTATCTCCTCCCTGAGAACTATATTTCTTTCCTTGAAGAATATTAATAGTTAACTGACCTATCTTCTTGAGCAGATCTTCATACTCAGTAGATGTACTAGGAGTAAGATTTGTGCTCACCGAGAGTGGTTGTGGATTCTGGATCGAAGGTGCTGGTGTAGGCTCTACTTTAGCAACAATTTCTTCGAGCTCCTCTTCCATGCTTTCTTCTTGCCTTCATGTAATCTCCTTTGCTTGTTTAATGGTAGGTGGGCGGTCATACTTCACTCATTTTTTGATCTCTGGCTTCATCCCAAGAATGAAGTGCTTACATGGGAGATTATCCGTGCCATTCATCAACCCATCCACTAATCCTTCCTTATGGATCTAGGCATTGAGCTTCCTCCTTAGCTCTAGAACACGAGCATGATAATCTCTTATCTTCTCCTTCTCTCCTTGGGCTAGCTTTGTGATATCGATCATGAGATCTGCATATTTCTGTTGTTCACCAAATTCTTCAAGAAAAATTTTAGTTAATAAATCCCATGAGTTTTTCACATTATCACCTAGTGTTTCAAACCACCTAAGGGCTGAACCATCCAAAATAGTAGGAAAAAATTCAGTCCATTGTTCCCTTCTTATAAGGCCATTACAAATATAAAATCATTTAAACTCTTGAATGAAAGATGAAGCATCTTCATTAGATTGGGCTGAAAAATAGGAATCTTCCCCATTTTAAAAAGTAACCACAGTGATAAACCAACTCACAAGTATAATCAATAAGAGTTATGTGCACAAATAATTGGACTCACTATAATAGAAAGTGACTTTACACCTTTCTACAATAAAATAGGAATGACCACAACAAAACTTGACTTACTATGGTAAAAACTGACTTTACTATGGTAAACACTATTCACAATAAAAAGTGAAGTTACTGCAATAAATACTATTCATGGTAAAAAGTGACTTTACTGCGGTAAATACTATTCACGGAAAAAAGTGACTTTACTATGGTAACTACTATGCACAGTAAAAACAAGGTTACCCTCCAAATGTTTTCTGACTAAGTGGGAATATCTCTCTAAAACATCCACCAACGAGGAATGGTCTCGGCAACGGAACCAGAATGTCATCACCAATCCGGCACTATGATAATTCTTTACCAGGAACTCCTCGTGCTATGATTATTTAGTAATGGAAAGCTCCTAGTTTGGTGGATGGAATCTAGAAACACAAAAACAAACATAACACAAAAATACCATAGACTATGATAACAACGAATGATGATAAATCTAAACTATAAGTGTAAATTATAATATCAACATGAAATTGTTACAATCTCACCCATGAGGTACTTCAAGTGTTACTGACTTCACTTGCCTTCCAACAATAACTATGGGAGAAATTTCAGAATTACACCTCTTAATGGCTTCTTTAACACACCTTCAAAATGATGGCTTCCTTTACACATTTACTCATAAAATATTTCTCACTACTTCCTTGTATGTTAAATGAGGCAGGGTGGCCTCTTTATTTATAGGAATTCAGGCTTATCCACCCTATCTCTAAGATAGGATAGGAAATCTCTTCCAGCCAATCATATTCCATGCCTAAACTCTTGCCTTTAAATGTAGGCTTATCTTCTAAGATAAGATAAACCTTATCATATCACATGGGTTCTACCTTTTTAGACTTTTCCACAAATAAAATACACAAAATATTTATGACATCACTCTTTGTCCTTATTATAAATATAATATTTCTAATTCCTAATCATGTAGACCCTACTTCTCTACTTGCCCCAACTTTGACATTTTAATATTACCGGACCACTTACGACAAATATTTACTTTTTACAACAACATTCCTATTGTACTTTGACTGTTATTGTACTCTACTTTATTGGTAGCACCGTACTGATGGCACTGTTATCTTCTATCAGACGCCACTACTAATCATACTTAACAACATCCTATTCCTAATACATACATAATAAAATAGAAATTACGAAGGAAAATTTTAATGTTGATAGTCCCTCCTATTGGCAGAGACACTATGCTCGACCCAAGACATGTGGAGGCTTCACATTCATTTCGAAAATACCCCCAGATTTTGCTTTTGAAGTTACACGAATGAGACATGTGGAGACCTCTGTAGGATTTTATACTTTTCAACGGTTGAGCTTACCTTTTTGGATTCTGACCACATGGCAGGTTGGCACTTGTTTGGGGTCTACCTCCAGATTATAACTCTTGAAGTTACGTCATGCTGACACATGACTCCTTCCACTGGCTTGCCTCTGTTTCCTCTTTTCAATGGCCGATTATGCCTTTTCGGGATCTGGACACGTGTAGGGCTAGTGCTTGTTTGATTCTCTGCTTTTGACCGTGCCTTTGAATTTTCACCAATGGGACAAGTGGAAGCTTCCACTGGCCCTTCCATACTTAGTAGATTAAACAACCAGAAATATCCCCTCTGTCTTGACTCCTATCCACGTGGTGATTTGGCGCTTGTTGGGAACCCTGTTTTGGACTCTACTATTGGAAAAAAGACCCATGCAGGCTCACGGGCCCACACTTGAAAACTACACCATTTTGTGGAAAGTTGTAAAAGTTCCAAAATGCCCCGCAGACCTACCGGCCCGTATTTCTACTTGGGTAAAATTTTCTCCGAAGCCCCACAAACCCACATTTTCAACTTTTGCCTTTTGTAAAAAGTGCAAAAATGTAAAGTATCTCCTACCACCCTACCGGTCTACAATCTTCCCATGGCGAAAATTCTTCCCCAAGCCTACCGGTCTGCATTTGGTGAAAAATCCTTCCCAGGCTTGTCGGCTCATAACTTAAAAAATATGAAGAGTTAGAAGGACTTCCTTACATTTTCGGAAAGGGGAAGAAATTTCCTATCTAATAAAGGTGTTTTTCAAGAAACTGTAAGGGCTAAAAATATATATAAAATCAGATTGACGCACAAAATGGGAAAAAAAGATGGTTAGTTGACCAAAATTAAGAGTGAGCCTATTTTAGACAACACTACCCTTGGTTCGATTTCCACACTCATGCATTAGATATGGCTGTCTTGCCTCCCTGCTTGTAGTTCGTGTATTTCACCTCAGTGCTACTCTGTGCTCAAGTTCCCTAAGACCCTAAATTACATTTTAATCTCGTCGATTCCTGCTTTACTCCCTGTGTTGCATTTAATTCCAACTGTGTGTGAGTGAGCTCAAGCTCTCACATTGTACCTCTTCTCTTTTCATTCATGCCCTATAGTTCATACGTAGTTTGTTCTCTAGAAATCTCATTGACCACCCCTACCCATGGTTACCTCTACCCCTCTACCTTGGGCATTCCAATGGCTTTCCTTTTTGACACCAGACACGCCTCTGACTCAGCACAAATCTTGTCAATCACCTTGGTAGTTACGCTTTGGAATTCTCCACATGTCATCTCTTCATTGCATTTCTCATTCAACCTGACACTCTTACATGTTCCATGGTGACCCCAAATACCAACCTACTTCCATCTTAACACCCTCTCTGATCCAACTCGTGCATCTCTCTATGCAACACGCAACCCTCCAAGCGACTTGCCCATCCACGTTGACAAATTAGTCATCGAGCCAGCTTGGATGCAACTCACCTGATTCCACCTATAAATCGCCCACCGATCTAGTCCAACGAGCTCTCCAAGCACCTTATTTGAATTTTCTATCAACTTACCCTCCTTTGGGCCTAGGAATCCCCTTCCTTTTTTTAATTTTTTCCATTTTTTCCTACCTTTTTTTGATTAGTCTCCTTCTAATAAATCATATGAATTTTTGAAAAGTACTCCAAGACCATACTTTTGCAATAGTCTTGAGGTCAAAAGCAGGAAGAACAAAAAATTTCTCTTTGTTATTCTAATATTGTTCTCCTCACTCCAAACCTCCTTGAAATGATAAACATGAAATGAGTTTGTTTGTCCATAAAACACGTGTGCAAGTTAATTCAAGCCCTCCTAGTTGAATAATTTTCTTCTTATGTCAAAATGATGGCATGGGTTCCCCAAAAGCATGATAGTTCCTTACAAGTCTTATCAGGGTTTGCAAGTTGTGCAAGTATAGTCATGGTTTTTGGGTATAACCTCAATGTTGAGATGTAAAATGTTCATAATTTATTTCTACATATCAATATTTATTTGATAGATCTCTTGACATGTTTATGTGATGAGTTTTGAAGCCTAAAATCTCATTACAACTAAATTGTCACGTATAGTTCCTCTCAAGAAGAATGATATCTAGGTAAACTTTGAAGTTACCCTATACAAGTTTTACATTCAAGTTGATGGAGGTTATGTAAATTATACTTTGGTTTATCCCTTTCATAGTTGACCAAATAAGTGGAGAAATGATGACAAGAAATGTACATTTTAAACTACCCTATGATATCTTAAGAAACAATGAGCTCATAACTAAAAATGTCTTCCTTTCATGTTAAAATTTATTTATTTGGTGATTGAAATCATTGTAATGAGGTCCATTGACAAATTTCTTCTCAAAAATTTGGTCAAGGTGAAATTTAAGGAAGGACTTCTCTAGTAGGAAATCTTTGGCTTGAATTTTTTTTATTCTCTGGGAACAATCAAGATTAAGAGTGTCATTGTCCACAAATCATGAAGTTATTCTATCCATCAATGCAAAATAAGGCATGAGAGTGTTGAGAGAATATCAATTCAAGGTTTTACTCACTTTTCTTGGCTCATAAAGAAATAATAATCTGTGGAAAGCTTCAAAATTGAGAACTATGGTTTATGTCTAGAAACCTTGATTGAGTAAGGTGTCAAGATCAAACACGGTATAGTGCATGCTTTTCAGAGTTTTTTTTTTTCATTGTCACACTCCATGAGGAAGGTAAGGATATTATGTATCTTCTTAACTGTAAAGAGTGTATTCAAGGTTTCATGTCATGCTAAAACCCTGATAATTCCTTGAATGCGTCAAATTGTGACTGTCCTAGCCTAGAAAGTGAAAGTTGTGAAGAAATTTTTGTACAAACTTCTTTATATCCTAATTCAGTATGTATTTGATGATGCATTCTATGCCCCTTGAAGTTGAAGATGACCTATAATCCTTAAACTTACTCATTCATGCTTGACAACACATGTAAACTTGATATTTGCAATCCCTCAACACAGTCTTGACTGAGAACGAATAAATAAATCTCTATACATGCAAATAGTGATATGGTTGAAGATAATCTTCAAACTAAAATATGTGGAATTCAAGGCCCTACTAATGTGAAGAACACTTCCTATTCACGGTAGATAAGTGATTGGCAATTTGTATCTTCAAATTCTCTTTCAAAACTCTTAGTTTAGGACTCTAAACTTTTACTCAAGCCCATAATACACTCATAATTGCTTAAATACACCATGAAGATCATGTTACAAGTTATTAAGATATTTAAATGGATTCAAAGCATATCAAAATAATTTATAACTGTTGGGTATGCTAATGACACTTGGTCAATTATCCTGAAGTTTCCACAGTCTATTTCACTCACTAAATCTTATGTAAGTTATGATTTGACGGTTACAAAAATAAGATCTATAGGGGTTAGGGGATTGCTTTCACTTGTTATATGAGGTTGAATTTCTCTTTGGACATTAGTTAAGGTAAGTAAATTTCAAAAGACTTGATAAGTCTTTATTAGTAACTAAAAATTATCCATAATCATTCCTTAAGCATTTTTTTTCATAATGGTCCTTTAATCTCCTTGAACAAATTGACAAGAGCATAACTTGAAGAGTCTAGGTGTATCAAGATCAAAGGTCATGTCAGTAAGCCTTTGTATTAATAAAAATATCATTTTTGTATGTTTTGGTTGTTTTTGAAGATTGAAGAGAGATGTGTGTAGGTTTTTGAAAGTGAAAATAGTGCAAATATATTGAAACTATGTCAAACTACGTAAGGATATAAGAGAGAATATGTGGAAATTTGGGATCAAAATTTGTTTTCTTAGTAACCTGATGAAGTGAGTGGTCAAAAATTGATGTAAAGTATGAGTTCTAGCTTGGAAAATCTTGAAGTTATGAGCTTTCTGGAAAGTTGTATCTTGCAAACCATCAAGTAGTAGCTTGAAATGTTAATTTTGTACTTAATGTTAAGTTGTAGCTCAACTAATTTGTAACCTTTGTGAGCATAGTACATTGGTTCAGTAGGTTTTTTTGGAAACTTGTGTTACTTTTATCATTATTGATGTCAATTCCATTGATGTCACACTGGTGTTTGCAATCTAGTTATGTTCGCTGGGTGATATAGGAGTATGGCTAGGTGATCTACGGATCTCCAAAGGTGCATATGTGTGGGTTGAGTCTCTCAAAGGTGGTATGAAGGTCAAACAAGGTCCATGAGGTGAGTGATATCTGGAAATTAGTTTGTAATATGTCCACATGGTTCAGTCATGAAATGTATGGGTCAAGTCAAGTCATTTTAGGAATTGGCCTAGTGCAAATATATGGTGTAAATCAAGAAAATGTGAGAATTCACTCAAACCAAAGTAGTGAAAAAAATTTGGAGCACTATGAGGTGGCATGTGAGGTGTAGAAAGAGCTACAAGGGAAAAATTAGGTGCATGAGACTGAAACAAGTCAGTATAGAGTTTTCTTAAGCCAATCCACAAACAAGCAAGGTGTGAAATGTTGACCCAAGGTGTGATGATGGAAACCAAACATGGTGTGATCATGAAATGATGATATATGTTGTGTACAAGGCCTCACATGTATTTATTTAATTTTTTGTAGGAACTTCTATAGGTTAGCATACTTCAACTGCAATGAATCAGAGACCAAAGGGAACCTAGATGAGATGGGATGGAAAGATGCAAGATGAACCAAAGAAAAATATAAATTTGAGGTGTTAAATGGGTGTTTCCTTAAGGTTTGAGAAAAAATTTAGAATCTGGGGATGGATATTTTATAAGTTGTGCAAGTGTTCCCAAAACTGGGTTTCTCAAAGTATGCAAATTGAGCACCAAACTTTTTAGAAGTCAAGAAAAATTATGGAACCTAATTCAGATAAATAATAAGAGAGAAAAATGGAGTAAATTTGGATAAAATTATGGTGCAAAAATTATTTCAGTGATTGGTCAAATATTTTAGAAGTTACATCCATTTTGTGAGAATGTTTTTAACCCTCCAAACCCAATTTTGGACCAGTTTTGGAAAATCTAGTTGGTTAGGTTTCTTAAATCATAATTTTTTCTTGGAAACATATTTTAAAATGTAGAGGAATTCTCAATGAAAATTTCTATGATTTTTTGTGTTCATGATGCTTGGTGGGCTCCACCAAAAAATAGGTTTTTTGTGAATATTTCAATGTACAGGAAAAACCTGCAAAGGAACCCCTACTCAAATTTTAGGGGGATGATTTCGGTAATGTTTTATTCTACTTTATGAATTCACTTGGGTTACTAATTTGGATAAAATTGAAGTAATGGCTGCATATTTGAGCTTACTGGAAAAAGGAGCTTATCTTGAGAAGCTAGTGAAGAAGAATGAAGGTAACCATGTCAAATTACATTGAACCAATTCCATTTCTTAAATTTTAATTTTTTGTAATTCCAAATATGATGTGTTAGGATGTGTATTTCAGAAAGGAAAGTTGTATTCTTTCGTGAATATGAATGAACCAAATCTGCCATATTAGGATTATTGAGAAGCCTGTCTGAATGAGCATGAAGGTGAAATTTTCTCCATTTGACCTATGTGTTTGAATTCTTTAACATGTTTTATACATCCTAATTGATGTGTTAGAAGTGATAGTAAGCTTTGAAAAAAATTTGGAGGTGGTTTACCACATTGTGTGCAAAACTATTTTTTTGGTGTCTTCAAAACCAGCTAGACCAATTGCAAAGATCCAAGTATTTGGAAGCCTTATGACATGAGTTGGATCAGTATTAGCAGTGTATGAGATAGTATACTTCATGATATTTCCATTGATAGGTTACTTGTCTCATGATGAATATATTTTAGGTATGTATCGGCTCAATTCTTGAAGACCTAATTCAAAGATGTTGAAAACAGCTATGAATGCTTTGCAAAGTCGTGTTTCTTAATGTTTTAAGTGTTGAGTTACATATTTATGTTAAATTTTAATGAAATTATACTTCCTAATATTCATTTTATATATTACTTGGGTCATGAAGATGAGTGGAAGTGGTATAGTTAGATGGTTATTCATAAATTTGTTTGTAGAAGCTGATTTGAGCACACCTAGAAGCCTAAATGAATGTCTTGGATAATGTGGCAAATTTCTAAGCATACAAGGGAATTATTTTGTTTTTTGGGACCATGTACCATATGAATGAAAGTATGGAATCATTTTGGAAAATTTTGAGAGATGGAAGAAAAAATATGACCTCACTTGGAGAAGAAGACAAAATCTCATTCGCAGTTACAAATAACAAGTCAGAATTGTGAGTTCAGGTTGTGTTATCCTGTAAAATTTACAAGAGAAATTTTGTATATAACCATACCAAAATTTCCATTTTGGTCCCCCGTTGAGGTCTCTTAACATTCGGAATGGCATAAAATCCCTTTCCAGAAAATATAGTTTTTGGAACTTGGTTATTTTCAACCTTTTTGGGTTGGGCGCAGTTTTCTTTCACGTTACATCAACCAAAACTGCGCCCCCTCATTCCTTTGGCAAATTCTAGGGAGTGTTAACACTCAAAATGTTGGGCCTCTCAATGTTGTACCCCTCAAAGGTGCGCCAAGGTGCATGTGCTAACTTGTCAACATTCAAAATGTTGTGCCCCTCAAAGGTGTGCCAAGACGCGGAAAACGCCATGTCAACACCACTAAATCTGTGCCATGGTGCATATATCTTCATGTCAACATCCATTTATGTGTGCCATAGGAAATTTGGTGGCACATTTATTGCACCTTTTGTTATATATAGGTGCATCTGCCCTGTCATTTTCACAATTCAAAAAACATGAAAAATTTATTCCTCTGTACTTGTCAGCGTTCCTGTTAGCCCTGCGTGTTGCTATTTGTCACATCTGTGGATCCCACATCATCTCCTTTATTGTTATATATTCCTGGTAAGTGGCCCTTGCTTTTCTTATGGCTTTGTTGTGGTTTTTTTTTGGTTTAGGTGATTAGGATTGATAATAAACAAATGAACCCGTTTTGTAAATCCAAATACTCAACTCCAAAACCATTCTCCATCCTCCTTCCAGATCTACAAATATGGAAGACATCTACCACAAAACTACTCAAACTTATTCCCTGCTTTACTGGATTTTTCCCCCTTGCTATCAAAATATGAGCCAAAGAGTGAAAATCATGAAATTTTTGCAAACACTCACTGCTTTTCCTTCGATGCAAGTTTCATTGTTGTTACATTAATCACATTTGTGCCATAGGCACACTGTCCCTGCATGCGGCATAAGCCTTCTCTGCACCTTGTAAAAACTCAAATTCTTAAGCACACATACAATAACAACGACAATGCATGTTGTGCAAGTCCTTCCCATGCCATGCAAAGCTTAATCTCTTGGCGTACCTTACCTTAATGTTGCATATTTTGCATCTGCGGCCTTGGCACATCATAATATTTGGCAACATATACCACATCTACACTGATGGTGCACCCTAAGGCCTTGCTACATAAAATAAATATGTGCCCAGTTAAAACACTTCCTATGGCACAAGCGCACATCCATTGACACCAAAATCTGAATGATGTGTGTGGTCCTTCCGCGCCCTACACCCCTTTTGGCATTGTTTTCTCCCATGCAACACTTTCCCAAAGTGTGACTTGCTTTTCTGAGACCCTGCAGCCTGCAGTAGAGCTACGCCTTGCACCCAGAGACTCATAAATTGCTAAATTTTCATTCTGTAAGCTTTAATGGACGACTTAATAGCTAACATGGCTCTTCTATGATGGACTTCCCTGATTCTTCTTGCAGATCAACAGCTGAACTCAGATTCACACATGTCTTCATTGAGTAAGAAGATAACCAAGTCCAAGGGTAAAGCCAAGCTAATGGAAGAAGAAATGAAATATAAATACCAAAGGGTCAGGATGCCTGAATCCCTTGCAGAGTGTGACTTGGATATCAGAGATTCAGAACTTGGTCACATTGACATGGAGGACTTCTGGGCCAGAACCAAGAAGGTCACAGGTAGCCCATGGATGGATAAATTGGTTGGCAGTGGTCTACACTTTTCCACAGGTATCCCCATAAGTGCAATCAACAATGAGTTCATGTTGTTGGTGGGCCATTGTTACAATAAAGACATAAGATGTGTCGAAAATGAGAAGGGTGAGGTAATAATCAACCTCACTGCTCGGTATTTTGAGATCGTGTTGGGTATCCCTCACCATTGAAATTTTGTAGCAGTAAGCCAAGAGGACTACATGAAGACATGGAATGAAAATGAAGACAAATGCATGTAGCTGATGAATGAGGTGTACCTCAAAACAAGAAGGTGGTAAGCAGGTGGACACAAGTCATTCATCACAGTGACTTTTCAGAAGAGCTGAGTGACACCATCACCTTCCTGAGTAGGGTTTTTGGGCTTCTTGATGCCCATTACTTTCACAAGTGGATGCTCAGGTATTTAGAAACCATGAATAAAAATGTTCCTGATCAACATTTTGAATGGGGAGAGATTATCAGCAGCACTATCTCAGAACAAATTTAAAATCTTTCAACAACTAGGAAGTTCTATATGAACTCCTACGTGGTATATGTTGATGCCTCATAGAGAGACTACCCAACATTGAGTCGATACGGGTTATGGCCCTAGGTCAAAATATATGAGTACTATCAAGAGTTAAGACTGGAAAATAGCATAGTTCAATTCAGCAAAGTTAATGACACCTTCTTCTATGGCAACATCTACCTCTTGAGGCCCAACATGACTCATGGTCAGATGACCAAAAGCATGGTCACTACCACAGAGAAGTGGGGAGTGTTATTCACACAATTCCCCACTTTCACCTATCTCAGAGCCACCAAATTCTTGGGAGATCCCACCAAATTGTCAAGGTATGCGGGACCCAAGCTGATCTTATTGGAGCTGTCTAGACATCTTATCACATACCATGAGAAGTGTTTGAAAAGGAAGAAGGGTGGAACTCCATTCCCCCTCACAGTGGGCAGGTATACCTACACTTCACAGAGCAAAGCCTGGGAGATGTTTGCAGAGCTCGAATTACTCAACTTAAAGCATAATTTCCCGACGAGGCCAACCTTTGATCCTCGTGATTTCCTTCCAAGGGCAAAGCTTGATCCAATTCACATCCCTCAGATTGAAGATATATACATTGATTTATATCACGAAGTCGAGCTCAGACGAAAGGATCACTCTAGCTTGGCCCTGGCAGAGATCATTCAGTATAGTGTGGCCATCGTCCCAAAGGGTTTCCAAGCAACTGATCAAGAAGTTGATCAGGTTTATCTAGACACAGATGGGGATAATTGGCCATTTGCTGAAATTGATAGAAACAATGCACCTCAGACTATTGAGGAAAGGGTCAAAGGCACTTTACAGTGCACTGAGCATTGGTGCAAGAAAAATGGTCTCATCTACCTTGGAGTAGACTTTACTATGTCTCCCTTGCGTAATGCACCCACCAAGCTGAAGCACTTTCCTAAAGGTAAAGGAAAATATAAAGAGGGAGAGACAAGAACTACTCAGGAGGAAATTCCTGAGAGCCCTCCTTCCGCCGCCGAGGAGTAGGTAGTAAGCCTGATATCCCCAGAAGAAGAAGAAGCAGTAAGTGCTCCAATAGGCACATCCACTTAGGATGTTGCCACTACTACAACTGGTGAGGTTCCCACCATCCAATCTCCTACTCCTCCTTCCCCTCCTCATGTCACTCAACCAACCACTCCTTTGGTTGTGTCCTCTCCCTCGTCTTCTACCGTTCCCCCTCCCTCTTCCTCCATCTTCTCTTCCGTCACAGATCTGTCCCCCAACATTCTTCCCTCATCTCACAGATCCCTTCCACCCCCACACTTTCCTCTCCTATAGTGACTCCTACCCCCGTGAGCGTTGGAGGGTTGACCTCTTTCTCAATGCCACCACCAAGCATCTCGACACATTTCCCTGTGTCTACTATAGTTGCTCCTTCTTCCACCCTCGTTTCCTCTTCTTCCTCTGGTCCCACTCCCCTAAGTCCAGAATGGATCTCCGAACACCTGAGTCAGCACAGGATGAAATTCCCTATTGCACCTATGGACTTCTCCATTATTCCAGCTAAAGGGGCTAAGAAGAAAAAGGCTATAACCCACTTCTCTAAAAGTGCTTTAGGTGAAAGAGTTATGGAGATCGCATACCCTAATCCCACAAAGGAGAAAAAAGATCTGTCTCCTACAAATTTTATAGTGACTCAGGTCACAATGGGAACATCATCAAAGATCCTACAAGGAGAGACCTTATTCGCAGTGGATGCCCTTTGCAAAAAACTTCAAGAAGCAAAGGAAGAGAAGAGAATATTAAAAGAGCAAAACAAGCATCTTCTCCAAACCCTGCAAACTATGGGCAATACAACTCCTGTAGCTACCACCAAAACTTCTGAAGCCCTTAGTCAGGAGAAGATAAATGAGTATGCCAAGATTGCTGAGCAAGGTGTAGCAGTGTCCTCCTGGAGAGAGAAAATCCTCAAATATAGTGAGGAAGTGATTACAAAGTTCACAGAGCTGTATCAAAATATAGATCAAGCTAACAAGGAACTCTAGGCAATATCAAGACTTATCTCCGAAGAGTTAGACCATGCTAGGTTACAACACAAAACATTCTAGAAGATGCTCGACTTCCCAGTCGATGACTTAATGAAATTTGGTGTCTTCAATCACCCTAGAGCACCCAACAAATTCCTTGCTTCTTTAAACTATCGGGTTGACCAAATGGAGTTTATCTTGGAGAAAATAGAGAAAATCAAGGAGGAATCCTTGGATGCAATGCATCAAATGGAGTAGATATTCTTAAGGATGTCTCTAGGTTTTCCCACCCCATCATACACCTTGAGGAAGGATGATGATACTATTCAAATTTTCAATGGAATCACATCGCAATGTTTAGAGTCAGAGGCCACTTTTAATATAGAATCTATCAACAACCTTCTGGCCTACCACGACTTTGTTGGATACCTAATGGAGGCAAGTAATGAATACTTCAAACTCCCAGAAAGACTTAGAGATGAACAAGAGACTTGTGAAGTCATCGGAGATCACACCAAGGGTCCCGCTCAAGATCAACTTCAAGCGATGATCAGGAAGTTCATGGAGTATCAAGCTCAATTTCACATTTCCTCTCCTGAGAAGAAGCAGGACACTCCTTTCCAGCCAAGGGATGACGATGAATAGGCTCCTTCCTCATGGGATTTATCCCATTTTTGTGAAATATTTAAAAGAATGTTGACACAAATGATGACATAATCCATGTTGCATCATGAGATGTTATTATCCACAAAATTGCCCCAAAGTTAACTTTTGACTTTTAAATATTTTGTAGATATTTTGTAAATAGTTGTTGGCTCCTTTTTGTCTTCTTTCTCCTTCTCCTTCTATAAATACTGGAATGTTTTTTGTATTCCATGTGAGTAAATTTGTATGAAAAATAGAAGTGAGGAGAGAAAGACTTTGAGCTTCCTTGTAACAGAACAATATTCATACAAAATTAAGACTTTTTGTTGAATTCCTGTGTTATGTGTTAGATCTTTCTTAAGTTAGATCTGCATGCTTATTCTATTGGATCCACCTATGCTTTTGTAATTTGTTTATCAGTATTGCTTTGTTTACTACCAGCCTAAAACATAAACCCTCTGACCTTTCTACTTTGGAATTCATTTATCTTCTCCCTTCAGATCCACCTTTCTTCCATTCCTTCCTTTATTCCTTTCTGTTCTTCGTAAGAACTAACTCCACAGGGATGAGATCCCAAACCCCCTTGAAGGTATAATATTGTAAGACTTACACATATTCTTGTTGGTAGAATAGAAATAAACTAGTTTCGCTTTGCTTTCTCAAAGAGGGGCTATGCCCTGCACACTATTGGCCTATCCATCCATAGATCTGCCCACCCGATAGATTGTCAGACCAACAGGTTGCAAGAGGAAAATTTTAAATGTGTAGATCAAATATTCAGTTGGTAAATCCTTCTTATGATTTCGTTTAATCCCCAATTCAAGTTCAAGGTTAGGGAGTTGAAGAGTCAAGTGGAAAGAAAGTGTAAGGTTCATCATCATGAAGGTTTTATTATTTGAAAGGGTGTTCCACATTTAGGTGTGTTAACTTTTGAAAAAAACCCTTTTCTCTTCTATTGAAGAATACCTTTTCTACAAAAAAACCTTGGAGTTCTCTTCTACATTATTATATGGTTGGTGTTTGAAGAGGAGGATGTGAGTGAAGAAAAAAGGGTGAAGTATTTGAATACCAATAAAGAAGGTTTCTGAGTATATATTGTGTTCTTGATCTGTATGCATTTCTTGATCAACTATATCTAATTGTGATCAAGCATTAGTGTATGTGATTAATGAGGATGTATGTTTGATTTTTGAAATATAAAAGTGAAAGGTTTAATTATAGGATTGATTCACCCCCCTTAGTCCTTTGTCATTTCTAACAATTATTATCAGAGCATGCCCTTGGAAGCATCTTTAACATGCTAGAGGGAGATATTTGGTGACAAGGATAGGAGATATTTATTGAGTATAGTGGGGAGTAGAGTTATGTAAAGAGAATTGGGGAAATAAATTCGAATCATATGAGGAAATAACCAATTTTATACAAACTCAACTCAAGGAATCCCTAGCTAAAAAAGTAGAACTGAATAAATAGTTAAGCATCATCAAAAATAAGGTATTATATTTTGAAGAGAGCTCAAAAAATATGAATAAGATGTTATGGAAAAAAAGGCATATGGTGATAGAACATGTCTAGGTTTCACAGAAGATTCATGCAATATAGAAAAAAATGAAGATGAATCAAGTCAAGCAACAAAAGGAAAAATGCAGTCAAGAAAGGAAGTTAGATTAACGATTTCATCTCATTGAAGATCATCTATCATGCAGTCAAATGCATATGGGCATGTTTCTTTTCATGGTAATTGCTACAAGTGTGGTGCTCATGGACATAGGGCTGGTATGTGTAATCATAATGTTGAAAAGAGTGAAGATTCTCAAGAAGAAACTAAAGAACATCAATCTGAAGGAAGAAGGAAGAGAAAAAATTAGGAAAAAGATATGGAGTTAAATATTATCACTGTCATGTGAAATGACATCTAGCAAAGTACTACAAAAATGAGCCATCAAACATATAGAGGCATGTACGCAAATTCAATGGCTATTGATATGCTTGTAATGAATATCGACATGGGGATTTTGAGTGCAAAGGATGGAAAGTGGAATGCTTGAGGTTCCACAAGGTAAGGAACATTACAAGATTTTGTGATGCAATTCATCTAAAGAAATACATTCAAATACCCACGCAACAAGCTCAAAAATACAATGAGAAGGTAGAAGCTAGTCAAAGTGCTCAAAAGGATCCTAAGAAGGTGACTGAGTAAAATAAAGGGTCTAGTGTGACGAATGAAGAATCAAAGAATAATGAAATAGTCAAGAAACCAAAAGAAGATTTGATACCTTCTTATGTCTCTCATCAAGCTCTTCCATGGGTGAAAATGAAGCCTTGGAGTAATGGGGAGCTATTTAAGTTTTTATGAGTCTTCTCCATTGTGGTGAGGTATGTCTCTGTAATTCCTTCAACATGTTTACTAACTAGGATTGTTGTATGTCAAAGTGTCTATGTTGTTGCTCCTCAAAGCATATAAGTCAGTATATGTGCTTGTCTTAATTCTTATGGTCTAAGTTTGTATCATCTTTGTGTATAATTGATCTAATTTGACTCTATATGTTCATGATTCACATCGCTATGTAATAAGAGTGTGTAAGTGGTTTAGAACTTGTGAAAATTATTCTTCTAGTCTCAATATCTGGGTTTAAGCTATGAAGATTTGTCATGTAATATGTGGAGTCTTGATATTGTCTTGACCAAGCCAATTGTTGTGTAATAAGTTGTCATGGACCTAAGAAGAAAATATTTGAGCACTAGATTTAGTCAAAATAAGTTTTCATAAAGAGGTTCAAAGTAAATTGTATTAAGTATGGTTTTTGATTCCATGATGATCTAAATTTTGAAAAGTGCAATGTCCACCTATGTATGAAAAGAAAGTTCCAAAGAATGATATGTTTGAAGTATGTTATAACATGATGAATATATCAATGTGATTTGATCTATGAAAATAAGATATCTAGGATTTCTGGTAGGGTTCATTTGAAAACCCCCCTCCCAATAATAACTTATGGAATGGGTGGCGATTCCGAAGAAAAATCCATTCGCACTGTAGATGAAAGTGTGAAAATGGGTTTCGTGAAGGCGGCGAAAGGAAGTCATTTTCTAAAAAACTATGGACTATGGTTTCTGTTACTAAAACTTTGAATGATAATAACAGAAAACAATGTTTGTCTTACCAGCTAGTAACACTTGCCAATGTTAGCTACCGATAACCCTTTTAGTGTTGTCGACTAGTAACATTCTTTTGCGTTGCTGCCATACAACGCTTTTTCAGTGTTACCCCCTGACAACACTTTTCAGTGTTACCGACTGACAAAACTTTTCAATGTTGTCGGTTTGTAACACTAGTTGGTGTTGTCATCTAGTAACACTAAAAATTGTTGCCAACTGGTAACAGTATGTGTTTTTGTTGGCTGGTAACATGTGATTGGAAAATCCTGCTGGTAAAAAAAGTTAGTATTGATGGCCAGTAGCAATGACATAATTTTTGGCCAGTAACGTGTGTTTGGTGTCCCCGGATGGTAACACTAAAGTACATCTGACATTGAATATGACATGTGCCTTGCACATTTATTATACTTTTCTCTCCTCTGTATAGCCATCCCCATTCATTTTATTCCATTTTCACCTACATGTTTCTCTGAGATAGAGTTTTTCAGAGAGTTTTAACCTTCTCATCCACTTCCATTCTTCAACTATTAGGTTCCATCATCAAGATTCAAGGTGAAGGCACATCTATCATCATAGACATGTATCTTAATCTGCAATTCACAAATTTATTTTTTTATCAAGAAATCAAGTTTCAACATTAAAGAATATTGGCCCAAGGAAAAAAACCATTTAACTAACTCCCAATATTTACCGAAACATTTTATATCCCCTGTTGCTACACCTGCTCCATGACCCTTAAATATTTAGCCAATCCAGTTCAATTGTTAGCTCCGGGTTCCATGGTGTTATTTACATTCCCCAATATCAAATAGAGCACACATTACTCAATAATTTAATGCAAATTTATAATCATTCTGATGGCACATTCATAGTTGAATTTCCCTCCCACAAATTTATGATCAAAATGACACCTGAAGACATTCATCAGATAACAGGCATGTCCTATCAAAACGAATCACATATAACCTCCAAAGTTGTTCTTCTTGATGAGAAAAAAATAGAGTCTCATTACAATTTCTATGTTGAGGCTTGAGTAAATGTAGGAAGAAAATATATGAGAAGAATGTGGAGTGAATAAATCTCAACACCTTATTTTACTATGTAGAAGAACACACATTTTATAGGAAAAATGATAAACAATATTCCCCTAAACTGAAGGAGGAAGATATGGATGTAGGTGAGAGAATAATGGAATACAACAATGAAGAGAGAAATAAGGGATAATATAAAGCAAACACACCTAAAATATAAGCTATGATACGTATGATAACATTCCCCCCACTTATTACATTATTCTTGCAAATGTGACCCCTGAAAAGTTCATATTTAACTTTTCCAAGACATTTCGTGTGAATGTCAGAAACTTGTCCTTCTGTAGGACAGCACTGGAGCTGAATGTGATGGTTCAAGACGTGCTCTCAAATGAAATTACAATCAATATCAATATGCTTTGTTCATTCATGAAAAATAGGATTATACATGAGCTTCAGCACACTTCGATTGTCGAATTAGAGAATAGGTGAATGTTTTTTAGGAATTCCCATATCATCTAAAATACAATGTAACCATATCACTTCACACACAGCTCCTCATGTGGCACAATATTCTACCTCCATGGATGAGATAGAAACAACATTTTGCTTCTTGTTTATCCACGAGATAGGTCTAGATCCAAGATGAAATTTGTATCCTATAGTTAACTTCCTGTCATCAACAGATCTGGCATGGTCCAAGTCGATGAATCCCTGTAAGAAGAATGGATCATTCCTCTTATATTCTAGACAATAATCAAATGTTCCTCGGACATAATTTAATACATGCTTTGTTGTTGTCCAATGACATTGCTTTGTCTCCTGCATGAACCTGGAAAGATAGTTGATGGCAAAGCATATATCTGGTTTGGTATATGTCAAGTAGATGAGGACTCCAATAAGTTTCCTATAGAGTGTAGCATATACTTGAGCTAAGTCCTAGAATCTTGAAAGTTGTAAGCCTTTTTCCAAGGGAGTGGATGTACATTTTGTACATTTCTAGGAGTGTCTTGGCATACTTTATGTTGGAGACAAATATATGATGCTCCTTTTGCCATATTTCCAAGCTAAGACAATAATATAGTAGCCCCAAATCTGTCATGTCAAAGGTTCTTTTGAGATCATTCTTCACAATATCATCCTAACCTTCTAAACTACCAGTGATCACAATATCATCTACATATACAACAAGAATGACAATTTCTTTGCCTACCTTCTTTATATACAAATTTGAATCTCAGGGGCTATGAGTGAACACATGCTGCAAAAGGTGATTGTCGATCTTGATATAACATGGCCTTGGAGCTTGTTTCAGTCCATACAATGATTTTATGAGATGACATACCTTTTTAGGATGCTCTTCATAAAAAAATCCTTCAGGTTGGGTCAAGTAGACTTCTTCTTTCAGATCACACTTAGGAAATCACTCTTGAAGTCCATCTGCTGAAGTCTCTATCCTTTCTATGCTACCGGTGCACAAAAAACTCTGATTGTCTTGATCTTTACAGTGGGTGAAAATGTTTTTTCATAGTCGATGCCCTCTTACTGAGCATATCCTTTTGCTACAAGATGTGCTTTATATTTTTTGATGGATCCATCTGCCTTATATTTGGTTTTTTTAAACCTATTTGCAGCCTATGGGTTTCTTACCTATAGGAAGATCGACAAGTTCCCATGTCTGATTTTTCTTGAGTGAGTCAATTGTTGTATCCATGGCTTCCTTCCATTGAGGTTGAATGAGTGCTTCATGAACATTATTAGGCTTAGAGATATCAATTAGTGAACTCATGAGTTCAAATTTTACCTCATTTCTTGTTTGACTCCTTGTTTTGACTCTGGATGATGTATCTAGGAGTTATTGCCAATGTGAGTCTTTGATGGTGCTTTGTACCCACTTTGGATGAGAAATTGGCTAATTTTGAGAAGAATTATGGCATCTATGTGTGGATTGATGTGGATTTATATTCTCCAGTTCTCCAAGGTCAACAAATAGCTCTCCTTACAGGATTTCCTTTCCTTAAGTAGTCTCCTCAGGCTCAATATCTAATTCGTAGACTAATCAGTGAGAGGTGGTTAGAAGTAGATCTTCTGTCGATAATGTTGAGTCAAAGGATGAATTGTCACAAACCAAATCATGAATCTTGTATATTTTCTTTGTCTCATGATCCATGAGACGGTATGCATTTGAGGTAGTACTGTAGCCAAGTAGAATACACGGGAGTGTCTTTGGCTCAACCTTATTTCTCTTCTGAGCTGGGACATGGATGTATGCTATACAACCAAATACTCGCAAATGAGATATTGATGGATTTCTACCAATCCATTCCTCTTTTGGCATTTTTTCTATAGAATCTTTGTCGGTGCCATGTTGAGAAGATACACAGCTACCTGTACTATTTCAGCCCAATAACATTCTTCCAGCTTTGCAGTTGATAGCATGCAACGAGCCATCTCCATCTTTGTGTGATTGCGATGCTCAATAATTCCATTCTGTTGGGGCATGTAGGGAGTAGACAGGTTCTACTTTATGCCATGTTGGCTCAGAAATGCCATGAACTTGTTTGATGTGAAACTCCCCCACCCCCCTTGATCTGAGCGAAGTAGAAGAAGTGGTTGTCCCATCTCTTTCACAACATGATGATAGAATTTTTGAAAGTGTTGAAGAGCCTAACTTTTCTTCTTCAGGAAAAACACCCACATCTTATGGGAGTGGTCATCCATGAACAATTGAAAGTACTTGTATCCTGAAAATGAAGCAGGAAGAGGGCCATTAAGATTGGTATGAACTACTTCCAAATGCTTGTTGGCATGAAAGGTGCTTGACTGAAATGGATCCCTATGTTGTTTTCTTGTAAGATAACCAGGGAAAAGAGAAAAGGAACTAGACAATTTGGGTAGTAAATGAAACATTTCTTTTAAACTCATTTGATGTAATGAACTAGCTAACAAGTGTCCATATCTAAAATGCCAGAGTGCAGTAGATTGAACTGTTGATGCAGATAAAGCAATTTTAGAAGATGAAACAGTATCTAAAGCAAATAACTTATCTTTTAGAAATTCTCTAGCAATAATTGTACCTTGTTGTGAGATCAAACATGATTTGATGCCATTTTAGACAAGAAATTATACCTTCAGGTGATGATTCAATAGCTAAGTTACTGAAAAAAGGTTACTAATCAAGCCAGGAACATATAGTACCTTTGTAAGTGTACATTTTTGTGGTCTTAGAGGAATGGTGACATCTGCAATTCCTTTTGCAACATACTCTTTGTCATTAGCTATCTGAACCCGATCTCAGGTTGGTTCTTCATTGAGTGAATCAAACAACTCCTTATCACCCGACATGTGCCTACTGACATCTAATTCTTTCATCTAGACTCGCTTCATGGGTTATGAAGTCTGAGAGCCAAGTACAATATTCTTACTAGAATGTGATCCTTTTGATGTGTCTTCATCAGATTCATTATCTTGTTGGGCTATAAGATGTCCCTTGTGCTTTCTCCAGTAAGGACATCATTTGGACATCTGAAAATCTTTGTGCCTTGATGTTCTTGTCTAACTTGAAGACCCTTGTTTCAAGTTATTGTACCAATAGTGATCAGTTTTGTGAGTGTTGGTTTTGCAAATGTGACACCACCTCTTTGAATTTTGATCTTTCTGCTATTGTTTTTGTTGCTTGATTTGGATTCTCTCAAGGGGCCCTTCTGATTCTTCTAGCCATGGTATGGCTTTGATAACAGGGATTTATTCTAAGACTCTTCTTGGGATGAATTGATGGCCTCTTCCTACTACAACAAATTCACAAGCTCTTCTAATGCCACTATTTGTTTAGATACATTTACTATCGTAATGAACACTCAGAATTAAGAAGGTAGTTCTCTCAAGGTGATTAGTATGAGGATTTTGTCATTAACCGTTTCACCGAGTGCTAATAACTCCAATCACAGCTCAGCCACATGACATAAGAATTCCTTAACTTTCTCATCTGGACCCATAGAGAGGGTGTGTAGCTTGTACTAAAGATGGAGAATCTTAGTCTGATTTTTGGCCTCATAAATGGTTGCCAAATTATCCTAGGATTCCTTTTGTTTCTCTACATTCCAAACATGCGGTTGCACATCATCACTAATATTGAGCATTATCATCATTAGTGATTTGGCACTAGCCATTTCATATTTCATTAATTCGTCAGGAGCAGTTAGAATAGGCACAGATCCAGTCACTATGCCCCATAATCCTTCAACTGAAGGATTGTCTGCATCTTGGTTTTCTGGGTGACAAAATTGGGCCCCTTAAGCAACTGAGCATCACAGAGGAGAAGCTTCGGAGCAAACATCTCTTTATATATATATATTTGAAATAATAAATAATAATTTATTTATTTATTTATTTCAAGAAATATTACAATTTTTTGTAGCTCACTGATGTGAAGTATGAGCTCGAAGATGCTCTCGATACTTACATGTTGAGAGACAACGACGCTTGGTGGGGAATTATTTTTCGTGTTCATAGTCGATGTTGTACCCGGCTTCTAAATCTTCCCAAACTTGCTTTGCTTGGTAGTTGACATCGAAAAAGAAGTATTCAAGAAGTCCTTATCAAACTAGCTCATCAAAGGCTAAATTACCGATATTCCGAAGCTCGTTTAGCAAATCAAAGTAGAATCTGGAGCTCTCAGAACCTTCTTCACAATGTTCTCTAGCTAGCGAGTTGATGTTCTAGCTTTCGGTAGTGGAAACCATGTTATTTATGCTCTCAATCGAGTTGTCTACACTCGAAATTCAGTGAAGTGTTGTAGGATCAACTTCTTGTCCTTTTTTGTCTTGGTGGAGTATTAGTATTAGACTTCCATGTAGTTTCATGCAGGAATAACATCTATACGCATGGCAAAACATTTTTTTTACATAGTTGTTTTGTCTCTTTGCATGCAGCTTCCCTAGCCTCTCCACACAAATAGTTAGGCAAAAGTTCTTCCAAATTTGATCACACTCTGAATCTCCCATACAGACCACTGAAATATCCATGTTTTGTTGGAAGGTTGTTCCTTCATGCAGGTATTTGTAGCATATTTTAATTTCTTTTAACAAATGATCTACCACGCAGACTCTCTCCCATGCTACTTCCAACATGTGGAAAAGATTTGATATTTGGAGTGGCACTCCTAAACAAAACCAACCCCCTGACCGTAGAAACATCATAGGCAATGAACAGGTGGTTTTTTACACAAGCCAATTTTCTTCTGAATCTCATGTTGATGTACCACGTTTCCTAATGATTTTCATACATGCTTTCACATGTAGGCATGAGATATTGAATTTCACGTAGGTTCTAGTATAATCCTCCACGCAACAACAAGAGAAGGACTCAGCACTGATGATAGAGAAAGCTTCTTCATGTAGCAAACTCTATCTCCCAATTACCATGTAGGAGACTAAAAAACTTCTCCTTTCCACGTACGCAGGTCTCAGAAGGAGTGATTTTCCATGCAGGTATTCTTCTTTGTCTTCCACCACAAAAATATCTCCTTCGTTGTCTCCTACTCTAGGTCACTCTTCACGCCAATCCAACACACAAGCTCTTCTTTCCATGCTAGTTTTTGGTTGTTTTCCTCCACGCAGTAGAAGAGAAGGAACTTGATGTATGTGAATGATCTCCTATAGAATTCATACATGCACAGGAAAGAAAATTTGGTGCTTTGATACCAAAATTTAGGAAGCAAATAGATGAGAAGAATGTGGAGTGAATAACTCTCAACACCTTATTTTGTTTTGAAGAACCACGTATATTTTATAGGAGAAATGATAAACAATATTCCCCTAAACTTAAGGAGGAAGATATGGATGTAGGTGAGAGAATAATGGAATATAACAAGGAAGAGATAAATAAGGGATAATATAAAACAAACACACCTAAAATATAAGCTATGCTACCTATGCTAACAATAAATAATCTATCAAAAAGAGGCATTAACTCTCAATCTATAGAAGGCCCCTTTCTCCTAGCCATGGTAGAATATTTCTAGTCCTGTATCATGTTACATGGAAGATACACTAAAATTCCTCAGTGGGAAATACACTTCCTATTTCAAACCAATGTCGATATTAGATTCGATTAGTGCACATATCTAGCGTCAAATATTCGTTCTCATCTTGACAAGGCTAAAATCAATCCCACTATAGTTATTTGTTCTTCTTGTTATGTTCTTGTTTTATATTATGAGAGTTTATATGGACTCAAATCTACAACTATTCCAAGTACTCTCCACAAGAAGATGGAAAAACATGAAATGCCTATTGACCAACATTTGCTAAGTATTTTCATTTAAAATAATTTGATCTTGATTCCTTTCAAAAAAAAAATCATTTTGAAATTAATTCTTGTATTATAAATATGTAATCTATAGTTCAGTTTTGAACTAATGAATAGGTCAGAGAAAGTGAAACACTGGAACACTATCAAAAGGTAGTTTGCTCGCATAACTCAACTAGGTCTGAGGGGTCTGGTGGCAAAAACATAATTGATGTCTCTGAGTTTGATGAATCTATTGCTCAAGAGTTAAGACAAGAAAAATGGATGCTTGGTTCTTTAGATTCATCATGCTCGACACAGTTCCATAGGAAGGAGATAAGTAGAATGTGCTCTACTTCTATCCAAAAACAAAATCAAGGTTTTAATTTTTACATACTACACAATGATCAATTATTTCAATTTTATTAATTTATTTTACATAGTAATGATAGTGATAATTTGTATCTCTGATTCTCTACAATATCATATTTCTAATTTCATTATCCTAATGTGTTGCCTATTCTGGCATATCCGCATTGCCTTAGAGAGAGTCAGATCATGTTATATTGGACACCACATACATATGTGAGGGCCAGGATGAGAATGAAGAGATTCAGTCTACTGTATTAACCAACCCAGGTGTTTCAAGTTCTGGTACAAAGCAACTAAAAATAGTGACTTAAACTTTATTTAAATTAGTGCTTTGAATTTAATTTACAAATTTATCATTCTTTTTAATTGGTTTTCATTAAATTCAGGATTTTTTGTAACATGGCATGTGCCACCACCACCCATCCACCCATTACTACACCAAGAGTTTGTTGACTACAGACAACATTCACAGCGTAAGAAATTCTTACTATTCACTTGTTTGTCTTTTAATTTCCAATTTTTAACATATTGATTACTGATACTGGTAGTTTAATCTTATATTGTTGAAGTATATATGTTTACAGATCTATTACAATCTGAAATTAATCCTTCGGCCATGCCCACTACCACCAACTATGCTCCAATTCCATCTCAGTAGAAAAGGAGTGCATCAGTTCCTACCCGAAATCCCCTTCCGCAATCCTCATCTACTTATGGTAGGGGAAAACGTATAATGATACCTAATGATGTAATGACTATGAGCAAGGGAACTCATAATATCACATCTTATTTTCCCAGTTTTAATGTTGAGGACATGTAGAGTACCAGAGGCACTTCTCTTCTAAATAATATAGATATGGATAAGGATTTTATTGGGTTAGAAAACTATTAAGGGATACACGAGTAAGGGAGGAATACCAAGGATATGATACAATCTTTTCGTAAGAGAATGCCACAGCTAGTACGCTCTTTAGATCCTCCTTCCCAAATTGCGCATCCGCAGGGAATGGATGATGATGCAAAGACAAGATTTTCACTTGAGATCCTTGTGTCATATAATGTTATTTCCCTTTTCATGGAAAATTTTATTCTTGACCTCAAGGAGATGAAGATGTGGGAGATCAGAGCGAAATCTATGATAAAATAAAATAATGATAGATATTGTAATTTTGAAAATAGAGAACAACTATTTTCATCATGTAAAAATAAACCATTGGTGATTGATAGTATTATTTCTCAAGAACAAAAAGGAAATGTAGTCACTGATAATGTCTACAATAGGGATGAATTTTTGACAATAATGTTGAATAGATTGGCTAATTTGAATTCTAAGGCATAGTCATACTACAAGTGGAATCCTGATAAGAATCTTATCACTATTGCTAATGAAGAGAAAGACTTGGCCATGGTAAGCTTTAATATTTTTGTAGATTGTTACATATATATATATATATATATATATATATATATATATATATATATATATATATATATATATATATATATGTAACAATCTACAAAAATATTAAAGCTTACCATGGCCAAGTCTTTCTCTTCATTAGCAATAGTGATAAGATTCTTATCAGGATTCCACTTGTAGTATATATATATATATATATAATCTTATTCTAAATACTAATTATGTGATTTTCAATTGCAGTCAAAATACCAGAGTTTGAAGATAGAGGTGTAATTGTTGGAGGAGAAGATGACAAAAGTGAAAGAGAGTGTGAAAGGGGATATTGGTTTTAAGGAAAAACTTGTTTTGTTAAACAAGCAGAACAATAATTTGAGGAAGATTATCAAGGAGCATCATATGGATCCATAAATTCTTATGAAGAAAAAAAATGATGAGGATCCTTATATCCTTTCAGCAGGATATGCACCTAGGGAAGATAGAGAAAATTTAGAAAACATTAAGGCTACGGAAAAGGAATTAACGGAGTCTGGTGTAATCCAAGATAGTGAGATTGTTGTAGTTGTTGTTGAATCTAGTCAAGGAGAAGGGTCCAATTAACTTGAATTAAAAATTTTATCTATGTTACTATTGATTTATTCAATATTTGATTGTGCCAAATATAATTTGAAAAGATTATCTTTATGAGAAATTTTTTATCTTTTTATTATGAGATTTCATGTTAAATGGTTCATTGTCTTTATGTGAAACATTTGATAAATAATACACATGGATTTTATAATTTAGCTTCAGATATTTTTTTATTATTCCTAATAATCACTTTTTTATATAACATATATGGATTATAATATTTTTGCAAACAATTGTGCTTGTGGAATTGTGATAGTGATATTGAATTATAATTGGAATTGTAAAACATTACCTTTATGTGAAATTGTTATTTGTTGATATATTTATTTCTGTCATGGGTTTTGTTGAATGAATACTCTAGTCATTTATTTATCAAGCTTCTTCAGTATTAGAATAGTACACATTGATTATGGAATCTAGATTTACACTGTTCAATTTAGTTTCAAAAATGTATGAGCTCAATAAATAAAACTTGTGTCTTGAAAGTTACATGTGCATGTTGTTGTCTATCTTTATAATAGTCAATTGATTCTTGAATCTTGATTCTTGATTCATCCTGTAAATATAATCTCCAATAATGATGGATCAAGTGATGTATTCATAGAATGGCATGTTCTTTAATTAATCCTAATAATCACAATGTTGTTACTTGTATATCATTTATGTATTATAATTTATAAAATATTTACCAACAATTGTGCCCATGGAATTTAAAGTGAGAAATAGTCTAATGAACATACTTTATTAGTAATGAACTATAATTATATTACATCATCTAATTTTCATATAGCACAAATATGAATTTGTCTACCATTAGTTATTTGTAAACATTATTAACGTATAAAAGGTATCAGAAAATTTCCAAAAATTATATGTCTAATATATGTGAATGAAAAATATCAAGTAACAATTTATATTTTAGAAAATGAATACAATCAAATGTCTCGTAATTCAAACAACCCTATCCTAAATAGTTCTTCATCCCTTCTTATATATGGTGTAGTTTCTTGTCTAGTAGAGTCCAAGTAAATTTCACCACTATTAGAGACTTCATTGTTCACTAATTGATTAACATCTCTGTAGTCTGCAAGAGATGTCCAGGTAGCTAGTGCTCTTTCATACGGAAATATGTCCACCCTATATCTTGAAACATAGATTCTCAAACAAGTTTCCAAATTCGTGTCTTATCTATTGTGAAGTTTTGATTTAAAAAATGAAAGTGCACTAAATACCCTTTCATCTTCAAACATACCCAAGAATCATTAACTATATTAGTTCATATACTTTGAAGTATTCACTTATAGTTTCTCTAAAAATGTTACTCTAATACATCCTTCTCCACAATAGCGTGAAAGATCATATTTCTGTTGGGTTAGAAATAAGCTTATATTGATCAGACATTGTAAATCCAAAATGTTGTGACTGGGATATGAATAATTGTCTATCCAATATACCATTTTATTCCCTACAATCAAATTATGAATATTTGCAAAACTGTTCCATATGTGCAGCCATGGATCTCCCGAAGTTTGTATTTCTTTGTTCTTCATCAATCATCAGGTTCCAGAAAATGGGATTTATAAATCCCATCACCTCTAGCAGATCATTTTTTTAAAAACGCTCGGTGATCTTAGAAGATAATGTTTCATATATTTTCATCAATTTTGTAAGTACATCAGAAACTGTAGCATCAAAAAGACATCTCATGATAGGTACTTCATCAAGTTCAAACCCTGCTTCATAAGGATCTTTTTATAAAGTGTGAATTTTAATATTTTTTCCATCAATATAAATACAAAGATAACTACTGATATTGAACTTTAAATAGTTGTTTTGATCTTTGGTGTTTGTCAAAACCTTAAAGTTGCTAAAAACTAGCTTTTGAATACGATCCTGGGTGATATACAAGGTATCTAAAATGATACATACTTTTCTCTTTAATTTTATAAAATCAACAATGTATATAGATCTTACCTGAGTATGTTTCACCTAGATGTTTATTTCCTCCAGCATTGGAAAAATACCACATATAGTTAATAATGTCTTTATATCAGTCAAGCGATAGAATAGATCTTTAGGCTTGTCCACTTGTCTTCGATGCTTGAACATATACCCTGTTAAGAACTTGTATTCCTCAAAAATCATGCAAGTTGGTTTATACAATGATATCCATCTCGTGTCAACATATTTTAGCAACTTTTTAATATTTTTTATTCCAAAAGAAAATATTTGAAACTTTAGAAATATTTTAGGATTGCTTGACATATATGAATGCAAGTCTCGTATGGAATCCTCCACCTTAGATTATTTTAAAAAATTACTTAGAAATCTTATAAGTTAAATTCATTCGGTGATCCATATAGTGAATATGTAACATGTATAGGGCTAATATTATTTTGTAAATGGATACAAAGTCAAGATTTTTGACCTTGCACGTCAGAAGTGCCATCTTCTCCTACAAAAATCAAATTTTTAGAGATGTAATGATCATCCATACCATCTATTTCCTTCATATTTTTAATAACAAGTTTACAGATGTTCTCAACATTGTAGCTTGCTATCATATTGTGCATATTTAGTAGATGATTTCCCTGAAATGGTTACTGAAACTAAAAGTGTAGAAATCCATGCATGCACAAGATGTATTATCTCTTGTTTTGAATTCATCAATCGAAAAATTAATTAAATTTGCATTTTTTACCTTCTCTCTCAAATCAGTGATTTCCATTTCTCCCAAACACTTTTTCCATATCCCATGCATTAGTATCTGACTAGTGTGTTATTGGTATTTTTTGAAATCCATTAGATTGATACAATGGCTTATAATAAATCAAATTTGAAATTGATCTCCCATTTCTTAAAATGTGAAATATTGTTCTGAATTAAATGATTTTTTCCTAAAGACTTACGCCAATAGATTTTTCAAATCTATCCTTTATAGTTCAACTTTTTTCAACAAGTTCTTGAATATGTTAATGATGATTATCATATTCCACAACATATGTCATCTGCAAACAATCTTCCTCATTTTTCTCTGTAGTTGTTTTTATAACTGTTCCATCGTCTTTCTTTTTAGACTTGTATCTCTTCCCACAATGATTCTCTACTATATCCAAATTCAATTGCATTTTGTGTACTCTCCCCAAGTTTCCAAATAAAGATAGTACATCTAAATTCTATAGGATTATCAATATTGTTCTCAGGTTCAACAGGTTCAATTAATGGATATTTGCTTGACCATTCAAACATATAAGTCTTTCGTATAGTCCACTTCCCACTCTTATGTTTCTGATGTGAGTTTATGGAATGTTTATTAGAAGTTTGATTTTGATGGAAAATGGGAATATCAATACTGTCAATTTGAATTAGATTACTTTGGTGATTGGAAATTTCATCTGGAGTAAGGTCACTGCTTGGGTTTTCTTACAACTTCCCTAGGTAAATAAAAAAATTAAAGTAACATTATCATAACAGAAATTGGTTTTCTTACCTCTTGCCACTGGGTTTACTTTTGGATGATTGAAATATTTTGAAATTTCCATACTACATTTTATTTTTTCCTTGAAGTTGAGTTATTTTCTCATTTGTAATAGGGGCATCGAATAGATGATTTTTAACTCTGCACATGTGACAAAAGCATCGAACTTTCAAATATTGACAGAAACAAATCTTTACCTAGGACACAAGCCAACACAACTTAAGAATGACATATGACAACACAACTGAGAACTCAAACGGAAAAGGAATATGCAGGAAGGATGCAAAACATATATTTATTGATTGGTAATACAAATAACATTTAAAGGTCGGCAATACATATATCTCTTACCATATGAAAACACGTATATCTGTTACCGACATGTAACATGTATATTTGATACATGGTTGCACAACATAGAGTTACCAACCAATAATACATATTACTATTACCGGTCATAAACACATATATCTATTAGTAGTCAGAAACAAATATATCAATTACCTGTCAGCAACACATATATCTATTACTAGCCAGTAACATGTATGTCTATTACCGGCCATAAACACATATATCTATTACCAGCTAGCAACAAATATATCAATTACCTGTCAGCAACACGTATATCTGTTACCCGGCCTGTAACATGTATATCTGTTACCAGTTGGTAACATGTATATTTGTTACTGATCAATAACAGATATATATGTTACCGGTTGGTAGCTCTTATATCAGTTACCGGTCGACAACAAATATATCTATTTCCATTTGGTAACACATATATCTTTTATCGACATGTAACATTGATACATGTTGCCCGACCAGTAACAATTGCACATTTGACTTATTGTTCGTGAAGGATCGTCATAGAATTTATTGTCAAGTGGTAACACAAATAATGGTTACTGTTCGTCTACAGAATATAACCTTGTCAATCTATAGAAAAAGTTATCTTTTTCTCTTACCTCTTGAGTCTCTCTCTTTTTCTTGAATCCTTCAGATCGTGGTCTTATACTTTTAAATTATTCACACTCTTATAGTGAAAAAAATAGGACTATACTATGGAAAATTAATCATATATATTAGAATGTTATAACATGAAGGAAAATTTACCAACTTCAGTCGGCCCTTGGCGGAAATACGTAGGTGAAATTATATTCAATTTTTTTAGGTCCTATAAAATTTTGGCGAATGTGCTACCATATGTTAGTATAAAATTTTCCAGATTCAAAATCCAAAATCCCTTATATTCGGCTTTTCACAAATATTCACCTCTAAAATTTACCCTACTCTTTAGGTTGTTTCAAGGTTGATCAAATGTATGCTCCCTGAGTTAGAACTTGAATTTGGTATTTTGAGTCTAGAAAAATCAAAACCCTAATGTCTATTACTCTGATTTTTTATATTGAACTCTATCCTGTCATCATATGACTAAGATGACTGAATAAAGAATCCTAGAAACATTTGAAGTTGAATAAGACATACATTTGAAGAATGAGTAACACTACCAAACTGTAATCACAACATGATAGAAACCTACAAATCTTAAAATAAAATTGAAATGGGGTTTCTTTACTTCATCTGTGTTTGGGACTATAAGTAGTCTCCTTTGTCTTTAAATAGAAGTATTGTCTTATCTTCATCTATGAGAGTGAAAATCCCTTTTGGTATATTTCAAATATCCTGAAGCGTAAAGTCATAAATAGAAGTTTCTCAAGATCCTAAGTATGGTGTGATTGCAATAAGAACAATATTTTATATGTTTCTTGAATTGATCAAAGTAAAGCATCCCTATGGAAGTACTCTAAGGTAGGAAAATTCATCCCTATAAGGAGAAGGAAAAATAGCTCTAAATATAGAAGCCATTCTCTATATTTCTCAAGGAATCAATGCATGAATTCTAAGGATGCTTGGTATGTCTACACAAAGTGTCACAACTTGAAGAGTGAATAAAACATGCAACTAGCTCATAATTCTGTAAGAGGTAAGGAAAACTACATTAAACAAGATGTAAATTCTGAAGGTAAATGGTCATCCTCAAATGCATAGTATCTTAGATCCCTTAGAAGATGTAGAGTTTCTCTTGAAGCTTGTGTCAAAAGTAGCCAAAATTATTCTTCTCGCAAAGGAAAGGTAATTGGACAAAACTTTAACAGTTACAAGCCTGCAAAATGAAAATTTATGCATATAGTTTTTACTATTAGATTTTTTTATATAACTAATACAAGGAGTGACAAGGAGGTCTATGAAGTGCCACATGTCTCTTGATCATCCTTTAAATCTCATGAGAATCTTGAATAACTAACAATATGTCATGAGATCAACATATCCTTATGACAAATGAATGGAGTTCAAATTGAAAAATAATGATGATGAACCTTATCTTGCTCGAGATAAAAGGTGTTGAAGATGAAAATTATTTCCTTGAGTGAAGTAAAAAGGTTGAAGAAGAGTCAAAAATTAACAATAAAAGAAGACACATAGCAGTCATTTTGATGTTGTTTAACTAATGAGTAGTCAATTATTCATGATGAAAACATATATACTATATTGAAAGGAGTTACAAAACTAGTGAAATTTGTTGCTTGCTCAGACATATATAGTGAATTATTCTGATTTTGATAGATATTAAAAAGAATATGAAAATTCAGAGAGTGATT